>SJYX01003532.1:223779-421946 GCA_006410675.1 Oreotragus oreotragus
TGCTAAGTTGCTCAGTAGTGTCCAGCTCTTTACAACTCCATGGACTTTAGCCTATTAGGCTCCTTTGTCCATGGGATTCTCCAGGCAAGAATACTGGAGTGAGTTGCCATACCCTCCTCCAGGGATCTTCCTGGTCCAGGGATAGAGCCCACATCTCCTACATTGCAGGCAGATTCTTTATCACTGAGCTCCTGGGGAAGCCTCCTTTATATGTATATATACATATAAAATCTTTAGTCAGCTTTTGACCAGAAAATTTAAAATTATGTAACAAAGTTAATATATCTAACAAGTGAAAAAAATGTACAAGTATCAGAAAATATCTTTTTTTGAAATGATGTAGAATATGGCAATCTAAATTTAGAAAATATGGCTTTGTAATACAAAAGAAACTATCTTTCCACTGATTTTTTTCTTTGTAACAAAAAGAACCAAAATATTGTAGGGTGTTGTTATTTTCTAACTTTAAATATCTGAATGGGGCTCTCAGGCCATAAAATGTTTTATTTAATATGAATTTTATGATAATAGCTTAGACGAATTTAATAACAGTATTTTACAATGATGTAAGTTTGTATTTTACATAGTGAAGCTATTTTATATTTAAACTTCATACCAAAGCATAAATAAACTGCTTTAAGAAATTTTCAAAATTTAGTTCTCTTAAGTAATCATTGAAGATATAAAAGGGGAGAAAATCTCTTAATAGAATTATAGTATAAGATTTTAGATTCAAGTTATTTTCTTTGTTCTGACTATAAGAAGATATACAGTATCCATCTTGGAAAATGGTTTCCAAGACATGAACTGATAGATTCTGGTGTTCAGAGTATAACAGAAATCATAACTCAGCTTTGCAAAATTTGTGTTAGATTATGCTTACGATGTAATGTATGCCTGTCAGAACAACAGAACGGCAGGACTAAACTAAAAACCAAGCTAAACCTTTATTTGTAAAAACTGAGGGGTGATTCAGTTTTAATTTTTAAAATCTTTCCTGTTATCCTTCATAAAAACTCAGCCTTTAGTTATACTGTTTCCAAGCTCTGACCAACACTGTATTAGAGAAATTACTCAACAACAGAGATGCACTCCAAGCACCTAGAAGAGAGTCTGCCACGTGGGCCAGATATGCTTTCTGAATGAATAGGCAGATTCCAAAGCGAATTCTGACTCCCTGATTGTCTTTTTACACTGAAGCATTGTTAACGCACAGGAAAGATATGAGGAAGACCCAATTCACTACCTACAAGATTCTGGTCCACTGTAGTATCACCTGGAAAAGCAGCTCCCCCAGGCTGTAGGCTGAAAGCCTCCATTCTGAGTCAGACAGGAGGCATTACAGTCAACTAAGGCAAGCTCTGCTGCTGTATTTCTAGCATTTGAATTACCCCTGCCCCTCCTCCAAACAGTAACGTGCTATCATTTTTAAGACCTTCTAGATAAGGGGATAGTTCCACAGGAAGCAGAGTACGATTCAAAGAGAGATAGTAGGAAAAGTCTGAACTAAAATTAAGAGAGCCATCTGAAGTCACACTTTAAACATCATGACTTCCAAAAAATGTGTGTGTGTTTTTTTTTCATTCTGAACTAATGACGATTTGGCCAATAGAAGACAACTAGACAACCACAAGACCAGCCTGCTGGATTCCCATGGAGACAGAAGATTGGCCTCCTCCGATTTCCAAGTGTCTTCCTTACCAAGCTGCCCTCGTCCCAAGAATCCCCGACCCAGATCATTCGTGAGATGTGATGCTTCCCAGACCTTCCTGCATGTCAGAAGCCAGATAGAACAGATGATCCCAGAGCTTCACTTTGGACCAACCAAATCAGTTGAGAATAAGCAGTCACAGGTATTAAGATGTCTATGATAAGCTGACGGGCAAGAAAGATAAAAACAACTAATGTCTCTAGGAAACCACTATAAGCATGTGAGCCAGTCACCCACAGAGCAACCTATTAGGCCATGTCTCTACTCACCAACTCATTCATTTATTGAGCATCTGGTGCATGTTAGCAGCATTGTGAGATAACGCAAAGGAGTAACACTAGCAACCGCCCTCTTATTGAAGACACCATATGAGTGTAGGTGATCACTAGGGAGGGTTCACAAGTGTGCAACATGCCACTGCAAAGCACCCTGGGTGTGGAAGAGCCTCGTGCTTGCTTTAAGGCTCTGCTGTCACTGTCTTGAAATTTCTGATAACTTTGGAACAAAGGGCTCTGCATTTTTGCTTTGGGCTGGGCTCTATACTAGCCTGGCATAAGGTGTGAAAGCTCGAATACGGCTAACCCCAGTGGGACACCCTGCCACTTTCTTCACCTCTGTTTCCATCAACAGTGTCATCAATACATATAAGTGAATCTCTGCTGATCACAGGGATTATCAATGCATCTTCCTTCCTTGTGCTAAAATCCATCAGCTATTTCCTCCAACAGGTGACTCCTAACTGCCTGCTCTTGTTGCTATCTTTTCCACTCCCTGCCCCAGATGTTGCTGTCTCACAGTAACTGCCAAGACAGGGTAGCAAAGACATCACAGGAGTATATGGAAAGGGTGGTAGTGGTGGGTTAGTTGCTAAATCATGCCCGACTCATGCAACCCCGTGGACTGTCACCAGCCGAGAATACTGGAGTGGGTTGCCATTCCCTTCTCCAGGGGATCTTCTTGACCCAGGGATCAAAGCTGCATCTCCTCCTCTTTACCTTCTGAGCCACCAAGGAAGCCCCATGTGGAAAGGGTACTCATGCTCAACTAAAGTGCTTGAGCACACTCGGGAAGTGCTCTCAGGGCAGGTTGGGGTCTGACAGCTTAATTGGAGGTTGACTCAGACCCCCAAATTCCCTATATACTAGCTTGAAAGCTGCATTGAGGCTAGGAGAAGACTAGGTCATAGCCATGTTCTTTCAGAGAAGGAAACAGGTAAGGAATCTCTGGAGCCTCCAGGAGATTGCACGTGAAGATGGTGAGCACAGGCTGAATTAAATCAGATCTCTGCAGGTCCTAAATGATTGTGGACTCTCTCCTCTGGGACGAAGGGAAATCTAAGCAGGGACATGATCAGGGTTGTAGTTTAGAAAGTTCACCATTATAATGGTATTGAAGGTAATCTGGAGGGGGACAAGAAAAAAGACATGAAGAACGTGTTTAGGGCTCATACAGCCCTTCAAACCTGGGGAAACAAGATTAATAATAATGAAAGTAGTATTTAATGAACACTGACTCTGTGCCAGACACTCTACCTGAGTTATGCCAACCCTATCAAAACCCCTTATGGTATGTGCTTTTTATTATCCCCATGCTATTGAAGGAAAAGAGGAGGTAAAGGGACTTTAAGTAACTTGTCTGCGGTTATACAGCCAGCGGGCAACAAGGGTGTTATTTATTTAACTCCAGATCCGGTGATTTTAAACTCCAATAAAAATCTTAACATGATACCTTTTTAACTAAAAAAAAAAAAGTTATACAAGAGGTACACAAAGTTTTAAATATTATATTAAAAACTGCTCTTTTAAAAACATCCAGAAGGGTAGCATTTTAGCAGCCTTGAGAACTCATTATAAAGCAACACCATTTAAAACCTTTTGTTCCTGGAACAAAAACAGAAAAACAGATCAATAGAACAGATTGGAAGATCCAGAAATAGAAAAATTGTTTTTAAAAAATGTGACACATGATAACACAGGCTTCCCATAACAAAAAGTGCTAAAAAGAATTATTTAATAAATCAAATTGAAATAACTAGATAATAATTTGGGGAACTGATCAGGTTAGATATATACTTTATATTGTACACAAAAATAGCCTCTGCATGGATTAAGGAGTTAAATACAAATTAAAAAAATTGAATGACAGAAAAACCAGCAGGAGATGGAATAGAATGTTTATCAGATTTGGGAAAGAACAGTAACTTCAGCTTCGAAGCAGTGGAATACATCATGAAGGGAAGGACTGACAGATTTGAATACATAAAAAATTTAAAACTTCTGTACAATGAGAAAACAGCAAGACTAAAATAAAAAGGACATTATACTGAGGCATTATTTGCATTCCATCTGACAAAAAGGGCTTTTAAACTCAAACTCTATATACCCTCATTCAGATTTATAAGGAAAACATCAGATCTCCAAATATAACTATGTAATATAAGGAAACAATAATGGATAACAGAGAAGCAACATAGGTAAAGAAAAAATAGAAAATGGCTCAGTCCACCAACAATTAATATAATAAAAGAAAACAGACTTAAGATGGGAGTTTTTACCTTCCTAAGTAACACTCCCCCCAAGCAGACAACACACAGGGCTGCTGCACTCGGATGGAAGGCTGAGCACTGGTTGCTGACTGGTGGGTGCGACCTTCTTAAGACTCAGTATCACAACACACAGCTGGAGTTAGGCTCCAAACCACAGTGATTTCCACAATCAGCAATTACATTCCGAGCCCTTTTATCTTCTGGAAATAATGAAAGCAAAAGTGGATTGAGCCTGGAGATGGTCATTCATTATCGCTCACAAGGGGGAAATGCTGTAAACCACCTGAACATCACAGATTACGGGAATGGTTTTATAAACTATGACACACACTATTAAACAAGGTGAGACACTTTAAGCTTTTCAGAATTTTAGTCCAAAAGGATGGAGAGAGACTGGTAGCTATCCTGAGAGGGAAACCGTATGAAGAGCAAATCATAAAATGATTTCCTTTAAGGTTATTAGAGCCTGGATGAGCTTACCATTGGAGGGGAGCAATAGAGTAGAGAAAAAAGAAGTTTTGGGAGAATAGCATCGAAATATGTATACTATCACGTAAGAAACGAATCACCAGTCTATGTTCAATGCAGGATGCAGGATGCTTGGGGCTGGTGTATGGGGATGATCCGGAGGGATGATGTGGGGTGGAAGGTGGGGTGGTGGTTCATGTTTGGGAGTTCATGTACACCCATGACAGATTCATGTCAATATATGCCAAAACCAATACAGTACTGTAAAGTACAATAAAGTAAAAATAAAAATTAAAAAAAATAGAAAAAAAAATAAAAATAACTTAAAAAAAGAATTATCCTATTTCCATAGAAGCAAATTTGCATTGCTTACGAAGCTTCTCAGTCTGTGCAATGACAATCACATCCTCTCTATCTTATATAACTTTAGGTAGTTGCCGAAGCCATATAGGCCTTCTCATTATTCCATGGACAAGCCATGCAATCTTACCCCATCCTTCCATTGATGTTTTCTCTGCCTGAGTGCAGTCTTGTCTTCTTTGTGACCCAAACCGTGTTTAGAATTCCATCTCAGTTCCTAAACTACAGATTCACCATAGAAATTCTGACATGGAAACTTTAGAATGACTGTTTCCATATTAATTAACCCTTTGAAATTTCATTTTTCTCCTTCCAGGGTTACCCCTATATTATTTATGCAGATATCATTCTTTACTACTTGTTTGCAGGATATTTAAGCGACTGAATCACTGTCTAAATAGTATGACTTTTCACTTGGTAAGTGCTGATGAAATTCAGACTGAAATTGAAGAAAGTGGAGAAAACCACTAGACCATTCAGGTATGACCTAAATCAAATCCCTTATGACTATACAGTGGAAGTGAGAAATAGGTTTAAGGGACTAGATCTGATAGAGTGCCTGATGAACTATGGACAGAGGTTCATGACATTGTACAGGAAATAGAAATCAAGACAATCCCATGGAAAAGAAATGCAAAAGACAAAATGGCTGTCTGAGGAGGCCTTATGAATAGCTGTGAAAAGAAGGGAAGTGAAAAGCAAAGGAGAATGGGAAAGATATACCCATTTGAATGCAGAGTTCCAAACAATAGCAAGAAGAGATAAGAAAGCCTACCTCAGCGATCAATGCAAAGAAATAGAGGAAAACAATAGAATGGGAAAGACTAGCTGTCTCTTCAAGAAAATTAGAGATGCCAAGGGAACATTTCATGCAAAATGGGCTCAACCTAGATAGCATATTCAAAAGCACAGACATTACTTTGCCAACTAAGGTCCGTCTAGTCAAGGCTATGGTTTTTCCTGTGGTCATGTATGGATGTGAGAGTTGGACTGTGAAGAAGGCTGAGTGCCGAAGAATTGATGCTTTTGAACTGTGGTGTTGGAGAAGACCCTTGAGAGTCCCTTGGACTGCAAGGAGATCCAACCAGTCCATTCTGAAGGAGATCAACCCTGGGATTTCTTTGGAAGGAATGATGCTAAAGCTGAAACTACAGTACTTTGGCCACCTCATGCGAAGAGTTGACTCATTGGAAAAGACTCTAATGTTGGGAGGGATTGGGGGCAGGAGGAGAAGGGGACGACCAAGGATGAGATGGCTGGATGGCATCACGGACTTGATGGACCTGAGTCTGAGTGAACTCCGAGAGATGGTAATGAACAGGGAGGCCTGGCGTGCTATGATTTATGGGGTCGCAAAGAGTCAGACATGACTGAGCGACTGAACTGAACTGAACTGAAAGGAGAGAAATGGTATGGACCTAACAGAAGCAGAAAATATTAAGAAGAGGTGACAAGAATACACAGAACTGTACGAAAAAAGATCTTCATGACCTGGATAATCATGATGGTGTGATCACTCACCTAGAGCCAGATATCCTGGAATATGAAGTCAAGTGGGCTGGATGAAACACAAGCTGGAAACAAGACTGTCAGGAGAAATATCAATAACCTCAGATACGCAGAGGACACCACCCTTATGGCAGAAAGCAATGAAGAACTGAAGGGCTTCTTGATAAAAGTGAAAGGGGAAAGTGAAAAAGTTGACTCAAACCTCAACATTCAGAAAACGAAGATCATGGCATCCAGTCCCATCACTTCATGGCAAATAGATGAGGAAACAGTGGAAACAGTGGCTGACTTTATTTTTCTGGCTCCAAAATCACTGCAGATGGTGACTGCAGCCATAAAATTAAAAGAAGCTTACTCCTTGGAAGGAAAGTTATGACCAACCTAGACAGCATATTAAAAAGCACAGACATTACTTTGCCAAAAAAGGTCCATCTAGTCTAGGCTATGGTTTTTCCAGTGGTCATGTATGGATGTGAGAGTTGGACTATAAAGAAAGCTGAGTGCTGAAGAATTGATGCTTTTGAATTGTGGTGTTGTAGAAGACTCTTGAGAGTCCGTTGGACTGTAAGGAGATCCAATTAGTCCATCCTAAAGGAGATCAGTCCTGGGTGTTCATTGGCAGGACTGATGTTGAAGCTTAAACTACAATACTTTCACTACCTCATGTGAAGAGCTGACTCATTTGAAAAGACTCTGATCCTGGGAGGGATTGGGGGAAGGAGGAGAAGGGGACAACAGAGGATGAGATGGTTGGATGACATCACTGACTCAATGGACATGAGTTTGGGTGGACTCTGGGATTTGGTGATGGACAGGGATGCCTGGCGTGCTATGGTTCATGGGGTTACAAAGAGTCGGACACTACTGAGTGACTGATCTGAACTGAACTGGTGATGTTTTAATTCAATAGAAAAGTACAATTTAAATTTGCATCTTAATTTTTCATGTGTTTTAGTCTTTCAACCCATTAGATACTAAACATTTCAGAGCAGAGGTCAAATCTGAAACTTCCTTTGAATTTCTCACATTAGCAAACATAGTGCTAATCACATTGGACATTTTTATCATATGAACAGTATTCATTGTTAAATGAGACCTACCTGCCAAAATGGTCTAGTTCACTTTATATTTATTTCACAATACATGACACTCTAACTTCATTCCATTTTTTCCTGGACTATTGGTTCTAAGTTACTGCATACTTAAAAGTTTTTTTCCTGGTATCTTGCTTTACAATTTACTGTGACACTTACTGGACTTCTCACCAAGTAAGGCAACTAAAGCTGTATCTTTGTAGATTTAGATATATCTTGGAGGAAAAGTACACAGGATGGGATAAAACTTGCTCTCTCTACTGCATTTATATTATTTTTCATCTTTTGACTGATAATGTAAATGATATGTATTATAAATATTTGTTGAGTGGCCTATATGAAGAACTTTATGTTAGACCCTTTATGTATACCACCTAATTTTATCTTCTCAACAAGCCCATGTAGTCAATGCTACTAAGCTATATTTGTAGTTATGAAAGCTAAAGCTAAGAAAGCTGAAACTAAGCTGTCTTTATCCTTAAACTTGATCTGAAGACTTTCTGGTTCCAAGGTCCAACAGAAGAGGATGAGATAGTGGATCTCTAACTGAAATTAGCAGAAAATTTACCCAAGGGACTTTTTAAAATGTATATTACTGAGATAAACTCCAAAGGGTTCATTTTGTTAGGTTTGGGGTAAGACCCAGGAATATATATTTTAAGAAACACACAAAAAAGCATTCATTTGGAAACATTTTGAGATAAGGAATAGTTAAGATAACAATAGTAACAGTGATTATAATAATAATACAACTATACAACATATGGATCAATATCACACTGTCTCCCAGTTACTGCACCACCTTACTATTTGTCAGGTAGTGTGTGTTAAGCATTTATGACATATTTTGTCACTTGAGTCTCACAACCACCTAATGAAATATATAGAATTATCACCTCCCATTTATGTGAGGAGGGAACTAGAATCAGAGAGGTTGCATAGTTGGTAAGTGCTGGAAACAGCATACGTCCACAATGCATGAAAGAGGCAGACAAATAAAAGGAAAGCCAGGGAGACTGCTTTCATAGAGCCTACAGGAAGAGAGCACATCAAGAGCAGGTGATGTCAATTCCTCAAAATTAAGTGAGCTAGACTGTGAGCAGTGTTCCCAGATTTGTAAATGAGGAGGTCATTTTTGACCTTAGCAAGCTCAACTTGAGTGAGCAGATGGGAGCAGTAAGGATATTGGGAGTTAAAGAGTAAATGGAAGATGTAAAAAAAATAGGGAGTTAAATCCCTATTTATTGAATTTCCAACAAAAAACAAGCAAATAAAGAAGACTGTTTTAGGGGCTGATGCAAATTTAGTGAACATTTGAAAAAATATAGGATAGTCATGAAAATATTCAGGGGAATGTACAATGAAGAAAGAGGTAGATAAAAATGAAAATAAATAAAAGTAATGAGACAGTCTTTGAGAAGATGGGGTAGATCTGTTAGCTTTGTACAGAAACACTTATTTTTCTGGGAAAGGTGAAGTCAGCTGTGGATGTAGATGTAGGTATTTGACTAGTGGTACAGTCATAGGCATTTATGTGCAGGAAGATGGCAAGTTAAAGTAGTTCCTATGTGATGGATTTTATTTTTTTTGTGTTGAGAAAATTAATAGGGTCTTCAAATGAACTAATAAAGATTTAGGATAGCTACTGTGAGGAAATAGAGGCAGAATTCTAGAAATACATATAAAGGATTGCTGTGGGGTTAAACATCCAGCTGAGAGAAAAGATCATATATTGTAATAGTATCATTGTATGGCTTTTATTCAGTGGTGTTCAGTGATAGAAGCAGAAGTAGGATTGGGGTGAGTTTAGCTTAGGGATTTAGTAAAACAAGTGTTATGAGCAACAGTGAAACATGCTTAAAAGTGTTGATAGTAGGCTTTGTGAAATGAAGGTCTCCAGAACTGGAAGTTTAGGGAAAACAATAAGGCTAGTAGAGGCCTACAGACATGGGGGAAAGGGCTAAAAATTAAGTTTTAAAGAGATGGTAAATAACACAGCAGGATCCTCTATGATCCACCTCCCAGAATACTGGAAATAAAAGCAAAAATAAACAAATGGGACCTAATTAAAATTAAAAGCTTCTGCACAACAAAGGAAACTATAAGCAAGGTGAAAAGACAACCTTCAGAACGGGAGAAAATAATAGCAAATGAAGCAACTGACAAAGAATTAATCTCAAAAACATACAAGCAACACCTGAAGCTCAATTCCAGAAAAATAAATGACCCAATCAAAAATGGGCCAAAGACCTAAACAGACATTTATCCAAAGAAGACATACAGATGGCTAACAAACACATGAAAAGATGCTCAACATCACTCATTATCAGAGAAATGCAAATCAAAACCACAATGAGGTACCATTTCACACCAGTCAGAATAGCTGCGATCCAAAAGTCTACAAGCAATAAATGCTGGAGAGGGTGTGGAGAAAAGGGAACCCTCTTACACCGTGGGTAGGAATGCAAACTAGTACAGCCACTATGGAGAACAGTGAGGAGATTCCTTAAAAAACTGAAAATAGAACTGCTGTATGATCCAGCAATCCCACTGTTGGGCATACACACCGAGGAAACCAGAATTGAAAGAGACACATGTACCCCAATGTTCATCACAGCACTGTTTATAATAGCCAGGACATGGAAGCAACCTACATGTCCATCAGCAGACAAACAGATAAGAAAGTTGTGGTACATATACACAATGGAGTATTACTCATCCATTAAAAAAGAATATATTTGAATCAGTTCTAATGAGGTGGATGAAACTGGAGCCTGTTATACAGAGTGAAGTAAGCCAGAAAGAAAAACACCAATACAGTATACTAATGCATATATATGGAATTTAGAAAGATGGTAATGATAACCCTGTATACAAGACAGCAAAAGAGACAAAGATGTATAGAACAGAATTTTGGACTTTGTGCAAGAGGGCGAGGGCGGGATGATTTGGGAGAATGGCATTGAAACATGTATAATATAAAATGTGAAATGAGTCGCCAGTCCAGGTTCGATGCATGATACAGTATGCTTGGGGCTGGTGCACTGGGATGATCCAGAGAGATGGTATGGGAAGGGAGGTGGGAGGTGTTCAGGATGGGGAACACGTGTATACCCATGGTGGATCCATGTTGATGTATGGCAAAACCAATACAATATTGTAAATTAATTAGCTTCCAATTAAAGTAAATAAATTTATATTAAAAAAATAAAGAGATGGTAAAGTAGTAAATGGTAAAAGAGATGGAAGAACTGGAAAAGTAGGCAGTTGCAGGATGAAAATGAGAATGAGTGGGGTCTAGCGTGTTTTAGTTACACAGCAGCAACCTAAAAGTTATGTGAAATGTTTTAGGTCACGTGATTTAATCTATTTTCTTCTTATTTTTTAGGAAATCTAAGATCCTAATGTCTTAAGAAAGAGACGGTCTTCTCAAAGACTGTCTCATTACTTTTATTTTTTTCTTATCTACCTTTTTCTTCATTGTACATTCCCCTGAATATTTTCATGACTATCATATTTTTTCAAATGTTCCCTAAATTTGCATCAACCCCATCAATCTTAGCTGTAAGATTGGCCTTGTGTTTCCTCTCAGGTCCTATGAACTTTCTGCTTACTTCGACTTTCTTTCCTTGTGTCTACATCACCATCAATTCTTCCATCACTTACTCTTAGTCAGATTAGAACAGAGAAGTATTTATTTCTTTAATTTCTAGAATAATGAGTGCAGGGCCATGCATCAGAATCACCCAGAGAGCATGTTGAAAATTTTTATTTCTGGCCTTTACACTAGACTCATTTAATCAGGATCTCTGTGGGAGTGGATTCTGAGGAATCTGAATTTTTAAGAAACGCTACAGGAGATTCTGACTCCTGTGACTATTTTAGGAAATGACAGTTTCAACAAGACAGATTCTTTTCCTTTACTTTATCAATTCATACTCAGTATGTTTTTGCTGTTTTAACTCCTATTTACTGGACAATAATGCTGAAGCTTGTGGGTTGTGACATTGGGATGGAGAGGCAAAGAAAGCAACAATTTAATCTTGAAATTAGTACCTTTTATAAATTTCATCCTTACATAGAACCTGGCTCTCTCAACACATGCATCATATTGCCGTCCACTGTTCACACCAACACCTAACGTGTTTGGAAAAGCAAAGCCAAAGTACCAGTGAAAGTGGAAAAGATTTATAAAATTAAGAAACTTGACAAAAAGACTCCAAACAACAGAGATGATTCCAAGTAAAAGGTGAATAGTGATTGGGTAGATGTAAAGAATAGACAGGCAAGTAAGAATTTCAGCTCAGAAAGAGACAGAGATGTGCTGATGATGACTAGAAAGATAGTGTACTGCTTGTGATCGAATTAGACATATGATTGATGCCCACATATTTGAAACCTACTGACTGAGCGACTTCATTTTCACTTTTCACTTTCATGCATTGGACAAGGAAATGGCAACCCACTCCAGTATTCTTGCCAGGAGAATCTCAGGGATGGGGGAGCCTGGTGGGCTGCTGTCTATGAGGTCACGCAAAGTCAGACATGACAGAAGCGACTTAGCAGCAGCGGCGGCAGCAGCCATAGTTAACGTGTGTGTGTGTGTGTTTTGGTAGTTCTGTGATCCATTAGTAATCAATGAATTCTCCTGGCACTGAACTCTTGTGCTGTTACATTTCCCACATTGAAATTTCAGTTCACAAAGAAAAAGAAATCTTGTTTTTGGTATCTTGGTACCTGGAGGTAAGTAGAGAATATATTATTTTCTTCAGTATCTGCTGACAGTTTTCAAGGAACAAAGGCACAGTGTTGCATCTAAAATCTCCCCTTAGTGACATAGAAGTCAGGCTTCTGTATATTGGAGTTATGAATCATACAACAAATGAACATACTCATGGATAAAAAAATCATCACTTGATAATATTTTACATGGTGATATACTAATCCATAGACCATGAAAATATTTTTAAAGTTTCCTTTTGAGAAGAAACTATATCTTAGATATATTTTTATATTCACAAAATGGCTTCTATGATATCGTTATTAATGATTTCTGTTTAACCTAACACAAAGGCTCTCTCTCTCTCTCCGTCTTCTCCTCTCTCTCTTTCTCCTGTACCACCTTAGCACTCTTTTTTGTTTCTCTGTGTGTATAGGCTCTTTAGTATCCTTAATCCTTTATGTTAGAGATCTTACTACAGAAAAGACTAGAAGGAACAAACTCAGAACTGCATAACCCAAATAAAATTTAGAATATGGAACATGCCTTTGTTTGATGAAGAATAAATGAATGGATGTAAAAATCATGCAAGTTATTCTTTACTTGATGAAAATACATGAATTAAGTTTCAACATGGGCCATGTGATTTTCACCTCCCTGAAGGGAATCACCATCATCTCATCCCTTCTGCTTCTAGTCCTTGTGTCCAGGTACATGAACTGCTCTTGCTCAGGCTGGACTGGATCACAACGCCAAACAAGTATTATTTTGAATTGTTCTCAGTGAGAGAAATTTCTCTTAGGTTTGAGTCAGAATACTCAACATTAGTTCAACTGATTCACTTAATAAATTCTGTCCAAAATTAGTTTTAAATGAATGTATGGCTTCTCCCTTATAAAATCCAAAATCTAGATGCCCTGTTCAGTTTGAACTCTGGCTAATGATGCTAATGCCCTGCCCCTGAGCTCTGTCTCTTGCATACACTGCTTCTTTAGGAATTATGCCCATCTCCGGAGTAGCTAACGCTTGCCCTCATTTCTATTTTCTGATTCTGAGCCTTAGCACCACTGTTGTGCTTTCAGTACTCTGACTCCAGCAGTCTCCGATCTGAATTCTGGGACCATGAAGGAAATCACGGCCAAGTTACTGCTCTTTGTTT
This sequence comes from Oreotragus oreotragus, assembly GCA_006410675.1. NCBI lineage: Eukaryota > Metazoa > Chordata > Mammalia > Artiodactyla > Bovidae > Oreotragus > Oreotragus oreotragus. Next base: position 237,346 of record SJYX01003532.1, read on the forward strand.
TCGTCCCAAGGCCATCTGACTTTATACTCACCATGTAATCCTTTCTCACACTGTAGCTATCTACCTTCATTTAGATGTAGTTACCTCATACTTTGATAATGGAAACATTCTTCTAAATTGCCTCTATGGTACTCCTCCTCAAATTGGTTGTTTATAATGTTACCAAATTAATAATCCTAAATATATATTTCTCTGTGATACATTTCCTAGTGAAAAACTTCAGTGACTCTACAATGCTTACAAAATCAAATTGACATTCCTTAGTTCATCATTTTATGCCTTCATCCACAATCTATTCTGTATTTTCCCAGCCTTGTCTCTAGTTATTTTCCTATGTATAGTTTTTAGTGTCACTTTTCTTGAAATTGGATGAAAAAGTTGGACGAGACTTTTTACTCTCTAATTTATTGGATTTTTTTCTCCCAGGTGGCACAGTGGTAAAGAATCTGATTGCCAATGCAGGAGATGCAAGAGATGTGGGTTTGAACCCTGGGTAAGGAAGATCCCCTGGAGAAGGAAATGGTAACCCGCTCCAGTATTCCTGCCTGGAAAATTCCATGGACAGAGGAGCCTGGCAGGCTACAGTCCATGGAGCAGCAAAGAGTCAGACATAACTGAGTGTACACACACACACACATTCTCCCTGAAATACTCTCCCTCTCTAATTCAGTTATGAAAATCCTACTCATTTTTAAAGTTTCCATTAAATTCTTTCTCTTCCGTGAGATTTTCTATCATTTTTGTATGAAGTTATCTCCTTTATCTGAATTTCTATAGGTTTATGTTTTATTCATTTGATGCTCACAGATATTACTGGAGCTATTTTGGAACATAGCATATCTACTCAACCAGAAAGCAAATTCTGAACAAAGGAAACTTTTTTATGTATCTTTGTATTTCAAACAGAGGCTTGGGTCTAATAGTACATGGGAAATATTTTTAATATAAAATAATGGCTATTACATCAAAATAAGATACTATCTTGGAGATAGTAAATATTAATTTTTAAGACAATGATGATCACCCTTAAAGCATGAGGGTTGAAATTTACTGGTCTATTAGAACATTTCCACGGTGCCCATATAATTTCAATAGTGCATATTTGTCTTTCAAAACTATTTCCAGCTAGCATACCATAGATTTAATTGTGTTTACAATTAGTTTCTTAATTTATATAAAAAGAGATATTAGAGCACCGTAGGATTTACCAGTTACTAGATATCAACTTTAGCTTTGTTTGTAAAAAACAACAAAAAGCACTTCACAAGCAAGCAAACAAAAGAACAAACTATATAATATTTGTCTTATGGATTCATTAATTTATTTTTTCATTTATCTAAAAATGGTTATTGAGAATTGACTACGTAAAAGTCACTGAACACAGAACTAGGATGAGGATGGTAAACCATTCCTGGCCCATGAATTGGTGAAAATGAAAGTATTAAGGTAGTATTATCCTACAGAGGGAAAAGAACATTTGTATTGCAAAGATAAACAAGAGAACATGGACTGTTTGGGGAAGATGAATGACATGTTATCAAATTTTATGAATTCCTCAAAAAAAACAAACCCCACACTTAAACATCTACTATGTGCCATTGTGTTATGCAGTGAATGTAGGGCAGGTGTTGTGGCATTTATTACTGTTTGGTAATTCATTGTCCCCTCCCCCAACACATCGGCAGCCTATACCTCCCCCTTCCATTGATTTTGATCCTGTCCATGTCATTGCTTTGACCAGTGCAATATGAAGCTTAAAGATCATAGTTTCTGTTTCCTGTTGCACTATTGACATTTGACATACATGACCCATGTAGTCACTGTTTCTTGGTTCTGGTTTTGGTTCCAGAATAAGAAACAGAGGAGATACAAACCCAGACAGCAGCCTAGAGTTATGCATAGGCAAGCTCAGAAGAGTCTAGGTGGGCCAAGCTGCCATCAGAAAATCATAAAGAAGAAATAGATTTGTTCTTCTAATACTCTAAATTTCGTTGTTAATGCAGCAAAAATTAAATGATGCAAGTATTATGTCTAGTGAGAAAGAAAGATATTGCCAAACAGATAGTTATCAATGTTTTTTTGTGTTTTGGGAAACTGAAGTGTCCCTATACATGTGTATAGCAAGTGGACTTACATTATTCTGGGGGAAAAGGAATATCTTCTGCGTTGGCTACTACTTATATCTAATTCAATTTAATTTAGCTTCTAGTCATTACTTAGTATATCCCACACCAACTGCTGCTGGTGAACAGATGCGTCTTTGGGAAACAATTTTCCAGAAAAATCAGATGCAATATCCACAAAAGAAAGTTATTATCCCTTTTACCTTATATAGTAGTTCTGCATAGTTATAAATTATTTAATGAAGGACTAAAAGGATCCAGTTCTGTATTTTCACTTAAGATCAATATTCTTGTGGCTTCTAGATGAAAAGTAACCTCTATAGGGACAAGCTTATTCTAGTAATGGAGACTATTTCTCTTAAGTTATAGACCATAGACTATGTAGCTGGTATAGGCCTTGAGATGACCTGGCAAACAACTTCATTTTGCAAGCCAAGCAACTGGGGTCCACAGATGCAAAATTACTTTCATAAGGCTCCCACTGGAGTACGGGAAGGCTCAGATATTAAGGTCAGGAGCTCTGACATGTGGATCACAACACTTTAACTTGGAAAAAAATGTTTCTCCATATCATTGTCTTTGGATGAATTTTAAGGAAAAATTGATTATAAATATTGCAAATTTCTGTGGTGATTCAACTTAGAGACAAGACGTAAATTTCAGAGGGTAAACATTTCGTTTAACTGTAGGCCAATGGGATCCAGCTGAGCTGGATGATGTTCCTCCTAAAAGATGATGCTGTTAAAGTGCTACACTCAATATGTCAGCACATTTGGAAAACTCAGCAGAGGCCACAGGACAGGAAAATGTCAGTTTTCACTGCAATCTCAAGGAAGGGCCATGCCAAAAAAATGTTCAAACTGCCAAATAATTGCACTCATTTTTCATGCTAATAAGGTTATGTTCAAAATCCTTCAAGCTAGGGTTCAGCAGTATATGAACCAAGAACTTCCAGATGTACAAGCAGGGTTTAGAAGAGGCAGAGGAATCAGGATCAAATAGCCAACATCTGTTGTACATAGAAAAAGCAAAGGAATTCCAGAAAAACATTTACTTCTACTTCATTAACTATACTAAAGCCTTTGACTGTGTGCATCACAACAAACTGTGGAAAATTCTTCAAGAGACAGGAATACCAGAACACCTTACCTGTCTCCTGAGAAACTTGTATGCAGGTCAAGGAGAAAAAGTTAGAACCAGACATGGAACAATGGACTGGTTCAAAATTGTGAAAGTACAAGGCTGCATATTGCCACTCTGCTTATTTAACTACTATGCAGAGTACATCATGTGAAATGCCAGACTGGATGAAACTCAAGCTGGAATCAAGTTTGCTGAGGGAAATATCAACAGCCTCAGGTATGCAGATGATGTCACTCTAATAGCAATAAATGAAGAGGAACTAAAAAGCCTCTTGGTGAGTGTGAAAGAGGAAAGTGAGAAAGTTGGCTCAAACCTCAACATTCAAAAAACTAACATCATGACATACAGTCCCACACCTCATGGCAAATAGATGGGGAAACAGTGGAAACAGTGATAGATTTTATTTTCTTGGGTTCCAAAATCACTGTGGATGGTGACTGCAGCCATTAAATTAAAAAATGCTTGCTCCTTGGAAGAAAAGCTATGACCAACCTAGACAGCATATTAAAAAGCAGAGATGTCACTTTGCTAACAAACGTCTGTATAGTCAAAGCTATGATTTTTCCAGTAGTCATGTATAGATATGAGAGTTGGACCATAAAGAAGGCTGAGTGCCAAGGGATTGATGCTTTTGAACTTTGGAGTTGGAGAAGATTCTTGAGTCCCTTGGACAGCAAGGAGATCAACTCAGTGAATCCTAAAGGAAATCAGCCCTGAATATTCATTGGAAGACTGATGCTGAAGCTGAAGCTCCATTACTTTGGCCACTTGATACAAAGAGCTGACTAATCAGAAAAGACCCTAATGTTGGGAAAGAGGAAGAAGGAGAAGAGGTGACAGGGGATGAGATAGTCAGATAGAATCAATGGACATGAATTTGAGCAAACTCTGGGAGATAGTAAAGGACAGGGAAGACTGGTGTGCTGCAGTCCACAGGGCCTCAAATAGTCAGACACAACTCAGTGACTAAACAGCAAAAATGGGACCCTTAAGCTATCTACAAATTTTCCTACATTTCCCTGCCAACTCTGGTCATACACATTTTTATGTTTGGCATTTTTCATAGTTTTTCATAATTATTGGTGTGGTCATGCCATTAATGTCTGTCATTTGTATCATTATCCTTTTAGGCCCATTAAGACAGAGACAATATATCCCATTAACTAGCATAGTATCTGATATGTGCTAAGTACTCAATACACTTTTGTTTGATTAATGAACAATCTTTCATTGATCTCACACAAGTACAATGATCATACTTTGTCATGTGGTGTGAAGTATGTCTCATGATCAATAATCTCTTGTTGCTACATAGTCTACATAATACATTTTTCAAAAAGTCTGAAGGAAATGAATTAATGGCTACTTTCATCAGATTTTTATTAATAGATCACATAATGAATATAACTTTAAAATATAGCATTATTAATTACAAAGTATAAATTTGCATAGAATGATTGCACTAAAATATTTCATTTAGAAGAAAATAAGGGTCTACAGTGACTCATTAAATGAAGATCTATTCAAGTGGAATTAACAGAATTACTAATAAAAGATTACGAAATTATTTAAATGACTAATGCTTAAGATATGGGAAACTAAAAAGACAATAGTGAACTAATTTACTATCTTGATATTTAGAAGAAATATGTTAGATTAAGGTAGCCTCATTGCCTAACTCTTAAATGAAGCATTACTGAGTCATATAAAAAAATAAAGTTTTAAGGAGAATAATTTAGGTCCTGAAGAGTTATTTTGCCAGCGTTTGTGGAACTCCAGGGCTAAAGGATAAGAGAAAAGAGAAAACCAATATATAGCTCAGTAACTGCTTTCATAGTCCTGATGTGTGGGAGGAACCAGCTCCCCAAATGATCTCTACTCTGCTTCCTTTGCTGTTAGACTTGCTGCATTCTCAAGAGATTACCTTGGCCAGTTTAAGAATGATTTGAGGCCCTGGTATCCAAAATTATGACAACTCAGAGCAAACTTGAACCAAACAGAACATCTGTCTTGTTATGTAAATGTTAAACATGCGCACTTATCACTGCAACTTCATTGATGAAATTTTTGAGGATGATATTCTTTACTGTTGACATACATACATATTTTCTACATGATCACTAAATGATGTGAAAAATAAACAAACAAATATGTGAGCTGAAATAGCACGTTTATCATTGTTGGAGATAAAGATGCAGATTGTGGCATTAGGTCCGTTAGTCAAATGGGCCTGGTACGGGGATCCTAGAATTAGGGGACTTCATTCATTTACAGAAAGCATGGACTGAGGAAGATCTTTCATGACACTCCTCAGACTCAGCTCCTACCTGACTTCTAGCATGAAAGTGCAAACTAATAGTCTCTGGGTGAAGCTGTCTCTAAGAGAAAACTGGAGGGTGGAGCATGTCTAGTTATTCTTTCTATGTTTTCATGCAGAAAAAGCACTCCATCTTCCAAAGAAGAAAGTGACTAACAAGTACAAAAATGCCAAAAGTATATTAGTTGATCTCTCTCAACACAAGGAAAACTAAGAGTAGATGGAAGCTTGCCCAATAAATGTGAAGATGTCTTTAGTGGCAATATACTTACATTCCTGTCTCAAAAAAAGGAGGGATAAAATATTCTTGAAGTCTTTCAAGAAAAAGACCTCAATTGAAAGTGAAAATTTGTAGAAATTTCTGGCAAGATATTTATTTTGATGTAGATAATAGGTCTAGGAAATTTTCTGTGAAAAGAATATTAAACTATTGAAAATCAATTGAAAGTTGTAAAAAAATGCAGCTTAATTTATATTTTAAAATAAGGGGTACATTTAAAATACATTTATCTAACTATTAGAGTTGTTAGGAATTACTTTTACTGTAAATTATTTAGAAAATGGAAACTGGAAGGAAAAGTATCTTATTGATACTTCTCAAAAGCAATTACTCTTCATGTTTATGTGTTTCATTACAAGTTTTTCTCTGTGTTTTCTCAGTTAGATCATGTAGACTATGCAGTTTTATGACAAAAGAAATTCATGTGCATCTCTGGATATGGAGATGGTTCGGTCAGTAAAGAATCTGCCTGCAATACAGGAGACCAGGTTCAATCCCTGGGTCAGGAAGATCCCCTGGAGGAGGACATGGCAACCACTCCAACATTCCTGCCTGGAGAATCCCATGAACAGTGGAGCCTGGAGGGTTACAGTCCATAGTGTCACAAAAAAATGGGACATGAGTGAGGCAACTTAGCATGCATGCAAGAAGGTTTAATGAAGAGACTTTTTTTATGAAGCAACTCCAGACAGAAGTGTAACTAGAATTAAGAAACAAAACAAGTGATGCTGGATCATCAGACATTTGCAATAAAGGAAGTTATGGGGCTCAGTGGGAAAAATAAAGACACGTTTTTTTCTGGAGCTCAGTGGGAACTTAAATTAACTGTGATGCAGTCTTTAACAGTTGACCTCTCAAAGACAGATCAGGGAACAAAATGGAAGAGAGTAGATCTGGCAGAGTAGAGAGCCAAGTGGACAATAATCAGTATCCCAGTTGTTAGAAATTTCTTATTAACAGATATTTATGGCCACATAATATTCCAATATAATCATACCATGTATTACAACTATTACCTTTTGATTAACTACTTAAATTGTATAAGGTGTTTTTGCTACTATAAACAGCATGGAAATTCATGTATTTCTTTACTTCTATAATTTTCTTAAGAGAAATTCTTGGATGTTGAATTATTATATTAAAAAGTACAAATGTTCTTAGGCCTTTTAAAACTTGATAGCAGTGTTTTAAAGCCATGCATATTATTCTTTCACCAGCAATGTAAGAATGTTATTTTACTGCACAGTATTGAGCATTGCATATCCCCATAAAAATTATTTTGAAGAGAGTTGTCCACAAAAATAACATCTGTGTATTTAACAAAAAAATCTTTAGAACTGCATCTCTTTAATGTAATAAAACTTTTTATCTGTATGCTTTTTGAATCACATCAGCATGAGGTAATAACAGTACATTGTTGCTCCTTGCTGCTGTTGCTGGGCCAGCATCACTGATTTAACTATCCTGTCTCTACAATGCTGATTTGAGTTGCTTCCTTAATCATTTAGTACATTATTACATACATTGATACATGTTTTCTGAGCTATCTGAAATATAAATCTAAGTCTATTTTGGGGGGTAATGTGACTGAAATAAAGCAGCTATGGCATGCCAAGCTGTCCGTAAAATAGCTTGACATTGGAAGATGACAAAAGATAGGGTCCCTGTTCCCTACGAGGCCCACCACCTCCTTCTTTACCTTTCAGCCTTGTTCATCAACATTAATAATAGGACAAGAACAATACAAGAATCTGTTGACTGTTTACAATAGGACAGGAACTGTGAAGAAGCTACCATATATCAGCTTAAACCACAGTGCCTCTCTTTTGGGTCAGGAATGTATTTTTTGGAGGCTTATGTACCAAATCTTATTAATTCGACTTTCTAAATACTTCTTAAGTTTCTCCACTTTCTACTCCTATTGCTAAAACCCTATTCAAGCGGTCTTTTTTTTTCTGGATTAATGAAGCAGACATTTTCAGTTCTTAAGTGGTTTGATTTTTAGTAGCCTGATGTTTAAGATATCTATTTATTTATTTATTAACATTTCAATGACTATCGTATTTCCAGAATCTCCATTTTGTTCCTTTTCAAAAACATCTGATTTTTTTTCTTCATAAAATCTTTACTCCTTGTGAATTCTCTTGCTGCCTTGATCGCTCTGAATATTTTAAATATTATTTTAGTTTCTGCAGGGGCGCTCCGCAGAGAGAGAGACAGAGGCAGTGGAACTTCCCTCAGCAAACCCAGGGTCCCAAGGAGACACAAGCCAGAGAAAATCAGTCGCAACACGGGTTCTATTTGAGCAGTTCCGCTTTTTTGCCGCAAGCTCCCGGCTTATAAAGGAAAGCAGGGGGGTTTTGTGAGGGACTTTCCATAGTTGCACCAATCACATTAAAGGTCAAATCGCCATGTGCCTTCATTATAACAGGAGTCTATGGTGATCACGCTCTGTCCACGTGCACGGAAATCAAGAGAGCCAATCAAAAACTTTGACAAACAACATAGACCATGCCCCCATCTCTTCTGCCGGCGCCATCTTAGTTTCCGACCACAAAGCTAGCCCTTCTTTCTTTTTTAAGGTTTCCCATTTAGGGCCCCACAATATCTAATTTCTTTGATCTCTATTTCCTTAGTAAGAATGATCCCATTATGGCTTTTCCTGAACTTGTCTCCAGTGGGAGTTTTTTTTTTTTTAAATCCCCTAAAAGGCCTGGACATTTCTTAGATTTTTCAAGAGTCTCTATGTTGCACTTTCAATGTTAACCAGGGTCTATTGGGTCACCAGTTGAGGACTATGCTTATATAGTAGTTCTTAGGTGAGGTTTCTGTACCTTAGGGATCTTGTGAATTTGAGTCTCATCCCCATGCATATAAACATCCAAGTGTTCCAGCACTGTTTGTTGAAAATGCCATCCTTTGTCCATTGATAGGCTTTTTACCTTTGTTGAAAAGAAATTTACTGTATTTGTAGATCTACTTTTTGTCACTCTATTCTATCCCACTGATCTATGTGTCTGCTCTTTAGCTAATACTGCATCTTTCAAAATATTCTTTACTTTTATTTTTGGTTGTACTGATTCTTCATTGTTTTGCACAGGCTTTCTCTAGTTGGGGCAAGGAGGGGCTACTCTTCCTTGCAGTGTGGGAGCTTCTCATTGCAGGGGCTTCTTTTGTTGCAGAGCGTGGGCTGTAGGTGGCGGGCTTTGGCAGTTGTGGCTCATGGACCCTACAGGGCACAGGCTTCAGCAGTTGTGTCTCATCTACCCTAGAGGGCGCAGGCTTCAGCAGTAATGGCTCGCGGGCTCAGTAGTTGTTCCCAGGCTCTAGAGTGTGGTCTCATTAGCTGTAGCTAAAGGGCTTAGTTGCAAGTGGAATCGTCCCAGACCAGGGATCAAACCCATGTCCCCTGAAGTGGCAGGTGGATTCTTATCCACTGCAAGGAGTTGGCTAGTACTGTGCCTTGATTACTGTAGATTTATAGTAAATCTTGAAGTAGGGTGAGTTCTACATAATTTCTTTCTTTCTTTCTTTTTTTTTTACTTCTTCAGTATTGTCTTAGCTATTCTAAGGGTTTTTGCTTTTCTATATGAATGCTAGAATCAATTTCTCTGTATTTACAAAATGGCTTGCTGGGATTTTGAGTAGGATTACATTTAATCTATAGATCAAGTTGGGAGGACTTGACATCTTAACAATATTGAAACTTATGAAAACAGAATATTTCCCTATACATTACCAAAGGGTGGAAAAATTCTTGTATAGCCTAAACTTAAAAAAAAAAAATCCTGAAAAGCTAAGTTCTAGGTCTCTAAGTCTGAGTTTAAGGCTTTGGGTCTGATCCACATGCTGTATAAAATCCATCTCAAAGGTGTATATCATGTTTTTCCCACTTTCTAAACCATAGTTTCCTTCAACTAGAACTCACTGATTTATCTCTGAATGCTTCAACAGACTAGATTTATTTACTTGATTGAAGTATTTTGCATACTTTTTCTATAGGCTTTTAAAATGCTAATCATTTCCCCCTGNCTGTATAAAATCCATCTCAAAGGTGTATATCATGTTTTTCCCACTTTCTAAACCATAGTTTCCTTCAACTAGAACTCACTGATTTATCTCTGAATGCTTCAACAGACTAGATTTATTTACTTGATTGAAGTATTTTACAGATTTTTTCTATAGGCTTTTAAAATGCTAATCATTTCCCCCGACACCTCTGCCTTTTGCTGGACCCTCATCTTTAAATGAGTTTTGACACCTTAATCTCAGTGAAGTGTCTTTGGACTCCTGATTAAGTTGAGGTCTCCAGTCGTGTACCTGGTCCTTTTATATTTACCTGCTTAAAAACCATGCAGGAGAACTGAAGTAATTTGAAAAGAATACAAAAACCTTTCACTTGCATTTATTAATCATCTGAAAGGTACACAAAATCACCAAAATTCTTTCTTAAAATCCTTTTGTATTCCTCTTCCATCTTCTGCCAACACAAACCTCAGCTTTTTAATATGCCTCTGTTCTCAAAACCATTGTTGGGGGGAACTCTCCTTTGACTCCCAAGAAACATCAGTCCCCTCTAGTTTTCACATCTTTTTGTGTTATAGATGTTTAGGTTTTCCTTGGATTTAGTAGCATATGTATAATTATTGTAGTTTGCTTGTATTAACAAGATACTTTCACTTTCTTTCTTTTTCTTTTTTTGATGCTAACCATTCTTGACTTTACTCAAATCTTATGCTTCAGTAGTTCAGGACTGATTTTACTCATTGTTTTCTGTCTCTGGGATTCAAACTATAGTGCTTAATTCTTAGCCTTTTGTGTAAATATTGAATTTCTAAGGCACAATTTATGATTTTATCTCTAGTGATTTCACTGCACTTCACTCATACTTTTAGAACCAATACTCCCACTGGATGGTAATCATTTATGTATATGTTTTTTCCCTAATTTGACTGAACACAGATAGAATGAACATCACTGATAATTACACACAGTGGCATTGCATGAGAAATCTATCTTCATCCTATGACCTATTAAGTTGTAATTGATTTTTATAATTGTACTCAAAAGAGTCAGTCCTAGGGGATAGAATGCAATTCAGCTTCTGTTCAATAGATGGGAAACTAATATTTAAGTTATATCATGTTTCAAATAGGGCTTCCCTGGTGGCTCAGAGTAAAGAATCTGCCTGCCAATGCAGGAGATGCAAAAGACTCAGATTGGATTCCCAGGGTTGGGAAGATCCCCTGGAAGAGGAAATGGCAACCCACTCCAGTATTCTTACCTGAGAAATTCCAGGGATAAGGGAGTCTGTAGTCCATGGCGTCTCAAAGAGTTGGACATGACTGAGCATCCATGTTTCAGATATACTTGAATCCACCTCTGTCCTAAAAGGAAGCTGAATGAAAAGTAAGCCAATTTGAAGATCCCTTCCACCCAGTAACAACAAAGGCATACCAAATGGTGTGATACTGATGGGTGGGCCATGCCATAACCAGATTAACCATTTCAAGGAAGGAGAATGACCAACTTCAATTGCTGCATATAATTATTTACAATCCCAATTTCTAAATATTTGCAAATTGTGCACCAACATTTAGTTACTTCCAATAGTTACTATAGAAATCCCTATTTTATACATTTTAAAATACAGAGAGTTATAAGATGATTAATGCTGCTGTGATACTGAGAATTATTAAATGTCTTCCTAAAAAAACAAAACAAAGAAGACATAAATTCATAGTTTACTGATGACCGACAATTATCATCTATTCTTCACTGGAAGGAGAAGAAAAGTGAATCTCATACAGAAGAATGAGCAGAGTTTATAAAATGAGTAAAATGTAATGAAATATCCATGAAGAGTGAAACACCTAGGAGGAGAAAGGAGTATATTAACATTAAATAGCAAAGAATATTATATTTCAGGGAGCATAAAAATAAGCAAGTTTCATAGTTAAGGGGAAGTTAGGAGAGCATGCATAATGGGAAATAGAATAGAAAGAAAATTTAAGTTGGAGTAGGTTTTCTGAAACATCAAACTATGAACCAGCTAGGTGACAGTTCTTTTCCATTCTACAGTGAAAATGACACAGCAGGAGATACAACTTTTCACTTCCCCTAGGATTTTTGCCATTTAGGAAAGGAATATGTGAGGAAATTTATTCTATTTGAAACAAAAATAGAATTTTAAATATGGGATCGTGAAGCTAGATTTGAAATATTAATAACCTGATTTACAGTCTACCTTTATGGAGAAATGGCAGCAACCGAATTTTCAAGAAACTCCAGGGATTTGAAATTAGCTTAGAAAGCTACCAGGTCATGGTACATTACTACAAAATATTTGAAGGTTGTAAGCACCAAAATGGGAAGGAGAATGCTGTCTGATCTGAAAGAGAATAATGAAAAGAAATAGGAGGAAATTGAGCAAAGTCACTTTATATTACTATCCAAAAAACTGCTCAACAATGATAGGGAAGCAGAGCCCCAAAGATGTGCTAAAAGCTTGATGACATGCATAACTGCAACGTCTGCATTTCACTGAATAATCTTTTTGAAAATTAAGCAAAAAATAACTATATAGGCTTGACGAAAGAGGCACCATGTAGCCAGCATTATTTTTCTCTAATTTATGGCATCCTTAATAGATTAGGCTCACATATATTGTCCACTTTTTACTATTGTATCGGGAAAATATGAATGTATGGCACATAGGGAAAAGCCAAAAAGAATTAATTATTTTAAAATTATAAAGCTGGAAGAGTCTAAAGAGACAACTTTACAACTCAACTTGTCACTTTGGATTAAAGAACAACCTAACCAACCAACCAAATAAACAATAACAACAGCAACAAACAGAAAAAAATCCAAAAATCTAATGCCTGAGGATAAGTGACTCATTGAAGGTCATATGATTAGACTGGCAAAGCCAAGACTAAGACCCATATTTCTTGATAGACAATCTAGTTTTCTTTCTTCTGGGAGTTGGTGATGGACAGGGAAGCCTGGCATGCTGCAATCCATGGGGCTGCAAAGAGCAGGACACGACTGAGCGACTGAACTGAACTGAACTGAAGTTTTCTTTCTAAGCATACTCCCTAGCTGATTAAGAGTGTCCATCAATTGCTTAGTACCCAGGTGCTAGGCACAGATGAGGCCTCAGATCTTCCTTAATTTAATCTACCTAATACAGCATGTCTCCATGGCCTAAGCTCCTTAGAATGGCTTAGAGCAGAAGCGTAAAAATCAGATGCTACTGGGTCTAGACTAGTAATATAAATTAACAAAGAAGATAAACATTTCAATATCAAGTGAATAGAAGTAATTCTCTTATTTTAAATAAATATATAACTTATTTTCTTAAAATATGATCATTATTTTCTTTTGCTTTTCTACTTTATATTGAACATTCAATTATTCAACAAATATTTAAGGCAGAAACAAGCTTGATGTTTTTAAATGAGAACAGAAGGCCAATGTGGCTAGAGTAGAATGATTAAGGCTAAGAGTAATGGGAGATGATGTCATATATAGAGATGATTAAGGCTAAGAGAAATGGGAGATGATGGCAGAGGCAATATTGTGTAGTTGACCTACTGCATAGTAGGGGTTTTAATTTTATCTGATTTTATTTTATTCTGTATATAATAGGATGACCTGCTACCTCAAATTTCCTAGAACCAAGGGAGTTCCTGGGATATAGGAATTTCATGTTAAATCTAGGAGTGGCCCAGGTAAATGAAAATGATCTGGTCAAGCTAGTGATGGGAAAAAATCTGAGCCACTTGCTTAAAACTGCTATAAAGATTTAACTGTTATAAAGATTACTATGGTGAGGAACTGACTAGAGAAGTAGGGAAACTTGTTAGGTAATAATTGCTATAATCTAAGTGATAGATGACTGTAGTCTTTACTAAAGTTTTAGTGATGATCCACAGTGAGATGAGGTCAGATTCGGACAAATATCTTGAAAGAAATGTGAGTAGATGTTGATAGATTACATACCAGGTAAGAAGAAAAGAGAATAGATAAGCATGAACAATTGGATAATTGTGGTTCCTTTTACTGAGGTGGGGAAAGTTGAGGCAAGAGCAGCTTTGAAGAAGAAATTCAAGAGTTTGGGTTCAGACATATACACTTGAGAGCCTAATCTGTATTCAAGTGGAGATGATGAATTGGTCTGGGTCATGACTGTAACTAGAGAATTCTGAAAGTCATCAGAAATAGTTAAGGCCTACAACATGGGTAAGGTCAAGGAAGAGAAAAGATGTGAAGAATTAGATGTAGGACATTAAGTATAGATGGAAAAATAAGCAATAGTGTACAATTAAGTTGAAGACAACCCTTAAGCCTGAAAAGCATAAATGAAGCAGGAGGAAAGCAGGACAGTGTAGTGTTATGGAAACCAACCAACGGAAGTATTTAAACAAGGATTTTTGGAGAACTTTTCAAGTGCCAATGAGATATCTAGTTAAGGTAACAACAAAGAGTTGGGGTTTAGCAAGATGGAGGTTACTGATGACTTTGACAAGTGAGGTTTCAGAGGAGTAGAGGTAATAAATGCGTGACTGAAGTGGCTTTGAAAAGAGAGTAAGAGAGGGAGGAGATACAATTCATGCATCAACTAGCTGCAGTTTTGTTATGAAAGGGAAATGAGGCAGTGGTTTGATGTGGGATGTGAAAAATAATGCAGAGCACAAGCGATAGGTTGACCATTGGAAGCCTCACATTTTATCCCTTTTAACACTAAGGAAGGCAGATGGGCACAGATACAGGTAGATCGAGTACAGGAAGTATATCTATACTAAAAGAAGGAAAAGAACAGAGCCGTAGGTGTGAACCCCTTGACCTTGTGGTGGGGAGTCTTCGCACAGTGGAAACTTGTGGACAAATGGAAAGGACATGCCCTTGGTGCGGGGGCAGCTGCTACTTGGTTCTACACAGTTTTTATGGTTTGTTTGTTTGTTGCCTTATCTTGGGATAGTTCACTGAAATGTGGGTTTTAATGGAATATCTCTCAATTTTAAAATGTTGTCTTAATTCTATAAAACGAGGCAAATAAGAGCAATGACTTCTTTTTACTCATAAATGGGTAAATGGGATAAATAAATATAGGAACCAAGAAAGAATTGGTATAAACAAAACAAACAAACAAAACCCCCACAAACAAAACTGGAGCAGGATTTTGAGAACTCAGAAAAAAAAAAAAAATGCCCCAAAGAACTACAAACTAGAAGTCAAAGAATTTGTTTAAATCTGCTTATAATCCCAGTAAATAGTAATCATTATAAAATGGTAATAGCAGTAGTAACAGCAGCTGCTATCAGAATTTATTGAACTTCAGTGTATGCCAGACACTGTTCTAGATACTTAATAGGTATTAACTTATTTATAACTCACATCAATCCTATAAGGAAATTGCTACCATTGTTTTCATTTTATAGGTGTAAACTGAGGCACAGAGAGGGTATATAAATGTTTCTAGGATGCAAAGAGTTAAATGTAAAATAATCTAGCAAATATAATGCTAAGTCGCTTCAGTCATGTCTGACTCTTTGTGACCCCATGGACTGTGGCCTGCATTATCAGAGAAATGCACATCAAGACCACAATGAGACACCACTTCACACCAGTCAGAATGGCTGCGATCCAAAAGTCTGCAAGCAATAAATGCAGGAGAGGGTGTGGAGAAAAGGAAATCCTCTTACACTGTTGGTGGGAATGCAAACTAGTATAGCCACTATGGAGAACAGTGTGGAGATTCCTTAAGAAATTGCAAATAGAACTGCCTTATGACCCAGCAATCCCACTGCTGGGCATACACACCAAGGAAACCAGAATAGAAAGAGACACATGTACCCCAATGTTCATCGCAGCACTGTTTATAATAGCCAGGACATGGAAACAACCTAGATGTCCATCAGCAGATGAATGGATAAGAAAGCTGTGGTACATATACACAATGGAGTATTACTCAGCCATTAAAAAGAATACATTTGACTCAGTTCTAATAAGATGGATGAAACTGGAACCGATTATACAGAGTGAAGTAAGCCAGAAAGAAAAACACCAATACAGTATACTAACACATATATATGGAATTTAGAAAGATGGTAATGAGGACCCTGTATGCAAGACAGCAAAANATGAATGGATAAGAAAGCTGTGGTATATATACACAATGGAGTATTACTCAGCCATTAAAAAGAATACATTTGAATCAGTTCTAATAAGATGGATGAAACTGGAACCAATTATACAGAGTGAAGTAAGCCAGAAAGAAAAACACCAATACAGTATACTAACACATATATATGGAATTTAGAAAGATGGTAATGAGGACCCTGTATGCAGGACAGCAAAAGAGACCAGATGTGTAGAGCAGACTTTTGGACTCTGAGGGAGAGGGAGAGGGAAAGGGTGGGATGATTTGGGAGAATAGCATTGAAATATGTATACTATCATGTAAGAAACGAATCGCCAGTCTATGTTCGATGCAGGATGTAGGATATTTGGGGCTGGTGTATAGGGAGGATCCCGAGGGATGATGTGGGGTGGGAAGTAGGAGGGGGGGTTTCATGTTTGGGAGTTCATGTACACCCATGACGGGTTCATGTCAATGTATGCCAAAACCAATACAGTACTGTAAAATAAAGTAAAAATAAAAATTAAAAAAAAAAGAAGATCTCCTGGGTAAGGATATGGCTACCGACTCCAGTATTCTTGCCTGGCAAATCCCATGGATAGAGGCGCCTGGTGAGCTGCCGTCTATGGGGTTGCAAGAGTCAGACACAACTTGGTGACAAAACCACCACGACTACACAGACCTTAATATGGTTGGTGAATAATAACCAACTGGTATAGATGAAATTTACCTGAGTGGTCAGAATGACAAGACTTATTCCATGGGCCACGCCCTTAAGAGATTCTACTCTCTGGTCTTAAATATTTACCATGCTTCCACAATTATTACTATAAAAATAAAATAGATCTTGATTCTCCCAGTAAACTGAAACACAAACTTTGTATTAAAGGTAAATAGAAACAGATGTGATGTATACAAAGTTATTTACAACCATTGGTATCTTATAAAATATAAGTTTATTGTCAGATAAATGAATTCTCGATGCACTTAGCAAAACACTGTAAGTATATCTACACAGATAAGGTCATAAACTCTCATAAATATATTTTATTATAAGTATAATTTATTCTGAGTCATTAAGCTCAGAGTTAATACGATAATCGGAAAATTGAGAGTCTAATCAAATAATTTGTAAATCAGCCATTAAAGTATTATTTAACTAGAGTGAAGGATTTACTAGCATATGAAGAAAAGTATATATTAAATGAAACAGTAAATATAACATTTTGGAATATTTCATTAAACAACTGATATTCACAAAAAAAGCTTTCTGCTTTTTTAAGTTGCTTTTGTAAACTTGTGAATCTAAGTGACAATCTAGCAGAGTAAAATATTTTCTTTAAACTTTTTAAAAGCATTATTTTTCATCCATCCTGAAAACCACTGGCAGTTTATTTGGTCTATATCTAGAACAACCAGAAAAAAAAAACATGTCTAATATATGTATCTAAAAGGGAAATGAAAATGCATGGAAATGTCTAATTGTGTATACTGTGAAGCTGGAAAATTAAAGATGATAACCCCTTTTTACCATTCAGCCGAGCGTGAAAGAGCAAAAGAGATTCAAAACTTCATTAATTGCTCTCACACAACGTTACAGGCCACCTGCACTTGAAAGAATTTACATTGGAGCAGATGGATTGCTGAATGCAGTATCAAAGATTTTCAGAATATTTGTTTTAAAAATAAACTGGATTCTAAGACAAGGACAAGCAAATCATACAATTTACAAAGCTGACAGAGATTTCATTATTGGGACTCTTTAAAACTATGAGGAAGGGCACATTTTTATCTCTAAATTGAAAATACACAAACCAACCACTCTTTAAAAATGGTAAAAGTCACATATTAAATTAAAGATGACAATATGCTCATGCATTTTAATTTTGCTGTATTCATTTGGGGCTATTGAACCTACCTGACTGGTTTGCTTTACTAACTCCTAAATCACTGAGACCCAGGCTTTGCCTACACTGCATAATGTCATGTTTTTACAACTCTGATTATTCAAGTCCCTGAATAAAGATTGTTCCATATGTAAAGTAAAAGAGGAAATGTAAAGGTTAACTTGCTGTTGAGGAAACTCATTTTCACTTGTCATTTGATTCTGTCTTGACTCTGTGCTTAACACTGCTAAGTCTGAGCTCCCCACTGTGGAATCACTATTAATATGAATCTAGCTAACTTAACGCTTTTGAGTTCACCTGTATTATGCTTTTGACAATTATTTTAATTTTTATATCTTGCAAATGTTTCTACAGCTTCACTCATGAATTAAGTTTTACTTAGGATTTGCATTTATGGTATTTTCAAGCATTCTAGGAACATTGATATCCCAAGTCAGCAAGCTACAGCTAGTGGGTTGAATTTGACCTAATACCTGTTTTTGGAAATAAGTTCTGATTGTAGCACAGCCATGCCCATTAATTTACTTACTGTCTATGGCTGTTTTTGTGTTGTGGTTGTAAAGGAGAGTAGACATAACAGAGACCATATTGTCCCCAACATCTAAAGTATTTATTATCTAGCGCTTTATGGGAGAAATTTATTAACCCAGATACACTGGCACACTGTGTGGCCTCAGGCAAGTTTCTTTACCTCACCGGGCTTTAGTTTCCTTATCTGTAAAATAAAGATAATGATGGTACCTACTTAACGTGGCCTTTATGATGATTAAATGGAATAATATAAGCTTTTAGGAAAAGGCCTGCCCCATTGTGTCAGCATCATATTTTCTGAGGAATAATGCTAGTTCATGGAAGCTAAGAAATAGACTTTAAACTATATTATTGTAGTTTTCCACTTTATTTAAATAGGGAAATTTGGGGCACCTGAAACCATCATAAAATTGTTAATCAGCTATTCCCCAATACAAAACAAAAAGTTCAAAATAAATAATGGAGGTAACGTGGTTTTGTATTAAAGTCATCGACTTTGAGAGTGGAAGCTCTGAGTGCGAAGGACAACTCCTCTGGGAAGTCCAATTAACTCCTTGCTGCTGCTGCTGCTAAGTCACTTCAGTCGTGTCCGACTCTGTGTGACCCCATAGATGGCAGCCCACCAGGCTCCCCCATCCCTGGGATTCTCCAGGCAAGAATACTGGAGTGGGTTGCCATTCCCTTCTCCAATGCATGAAAGAGAAAAGTGAAAGTGAAGTCGCTCAGTCTGTCCGACTGTTAGCGACCCCATGGACTGCAGCCCACCAGGCTACTCCGTCCATGGGATTTCCAGGCAAGAGTACTGGGGTGGGGTGCCATTGCAAGACCTTCAGTCAGTAATCTAAACTCTCTAATCTGTACTTCCTTATCTGTAAAATAATAGTAATAATATAATCATATCTTCTAATAGATTATTAGTTTATTGTAAAGGGCAAATGAAATAAGAAAAATGTAGCAGTGTAAATTATAAGGAACAGTACAAATCAAAGGTCTTACTGCCTAATTAACCTTACCATGCTTCCTTGCCTTGCACCTTGGGAAGTGAATATTTGTAATTATTTAGCCAAAGAGTTCAAGATTAACCTTTTTTTGTCTCAAAGGTTGCCACATGCATCAACACGGATGTATCTTACAGACATAATGAGGGAAAGAAGCCAGGTCCAGAGAAGCACACGTGATATAATCATCTTTGGGCTCCCGGGTGGTGCCTGCAGTGAAGAACCCGCCTCCCAACGCAGGAGTCCTAAGAGGCTTGGGGTTGAGACCTAAGGGGCTTGGGTTCGATCCCTGAGTCAGGAAGATCCCCTGGAGGAAGCATGACAACCCACCATTATTATTGCCTGGAGAATCTCATGGACAGAGAAGCCTGGCGGGCTATAGTCCATAGGGGTCACACACAGTCGGACATGACTGAAGTGTTGAAGTTCCACAACTAGCAAAATTAATCTTTGGTGATGGAAAAGAACATTGGTTACATTTCCGGTGTGTGCGTGTGGGGAAAGGTCTTCTGGGAGGCTGAGGATGTCATAGGGGCTTTCCTATAGGTACAGTTTACATGGATATGTTCCCTTTGTATATCTTTGTTCACATGAGTTATTACGACTCGTGAACTTAACTGTAGGTATATTTATAATTGAGTTTAAAAATAACTTGGAAAAATAAAAGAAAAAGAAAGGAGAGAAAAAGAGAGAAACTGAATAAGTACAACCACTTGTCTGGCTTTCAGAATTAAAAAAAAAAAATCTTCTGCCATCCAATGTATTCATGTTATTCCAACACTTATTTGCATCTTTCTCTCCACAGCCACACAGAATCCACTAACCCACATGCACGCACACACACACACACACTCCCCTCTGTAATCAAATGGGACTCAGCTTTGGGCAATGTTGTCTCCATATGGTTCTTCAAATATGTGAGTTTTGACAGAATTTCCCTTTTATTTTTCTTTCTCTATAAATCTTACAATGTTCAATTTTACCTGAAGTCTTTTCTTAACTAATTAAGGCATCATGACCTTTAGGAGGCTCATAGANAAAAAAAAAAAACAACAAAACAAAGTTCAGAATTTTTCTAGAGAAAGGTATTTTAAACAGAAAGGTATAATTAGAATTGAAGGTATAATAACCTATTCAATAATAATTCTAATAATAATAAACACAGTGTACTATATTCTATATACTGGCTACTGTGCTGAGCCTTTCAGGAACATAATCTCACTTTAAATTCACAATTATTCTGTGAGGATAGAAATTTTTGTTGCACCCCTTTTCCAGATGAGGAAACTGAGCCTTAGAAATATTAAGTAACTTCCTTAGAGGAAATATATCTGTGCAAAATGGCAGAGAGGGACTAAAAAATTTCTCTCTCCAAAGTCTATACTATTAAGCACTATATCGTGCTGTTATGAAATATTTGTTGAAGGTCTCTTAGTTCTCAGATTTTGAAACTGGTAATGAAGATACACTTTCACTTTTCACTTTCATGCATTGGTGAAGGAAATGGCAACCCACTCCAGTGTTCTTGCTTGGAGAATCCCAGGGACAGGGGAGCCTGGTGGGCTGCCGTCTATGGGGTCGCACAGAGTCGGACACGACTGAAGTGACTTAGCAGCAGCAGTGGCAGCAATGAAGATACAACATGTAAATAAGGCAGGCATGGTCCATGTTTTATAGAGCTTGCATTCTGACTTTAAACTAGTTAATTCCATGAATAACAGCAAATGTACAATTCTGGCCTTGCAAAGCGCTGAGGACAAAAGCCAAGAGCTCTGAAAACATGAAACATGCAACTCTGAGTTGTGGAGGATAGAGGAATTATAAATGGAACCTCCTGGGGGGAAAACTAAAGATTAGGTGGCTGGCCTGATGTTTTCCAGAAAATACAGATGTGGTGAACCCTGGAGATTGCCGATCATATTATCAAACAGAATGCGTAGTGCAACTTAAACACTTTTCTGATTAACATATAAATTAGCAGGTAAAACTATTCACATTAACAGTGAATTCCTCACACCACAAAATTATCATAGGTTCCTTTTGTGTAGCACCTGATCAAGTGTTAGTTACATATTGTTAAATTCTTGCAGAAACTCAAAAAGCTGAAGGATTCCACCGTTGCTTTATGCATAAGCATAAACCAGAAATTTAAATAAAACCAATCTCAATCATTATGAAAAGGTCTATAACTCATGGGGTGGTTTTCTTTTCATTTTAGCCAAAAGGAAGTTGAAATATTGAATATTGTATTTCAATTCCACAAATGCTTTGTATGTGTCAAATCACTCAAAACAAACAGAAAAGAGGTGTACTATTACTTACCCTCTCTTACTGCTAGAAAACCTGATGCATAAAGAAGTAAACTTACTTGCTAAATTTTGCATGTTCAGTGGTAGAGCTGGAATTGAAGTTCTGGGATTCAAACCCAGGTACGTGACTCAGGTAGGCTCTTAACACCAAACTACACTGAACAGGCTATGTTTTGTGCTTAGAAAATACTTAGAAAATATCTGTATGTTTTATATCTTAGCCTTAGCCTACATGTGCATGTGTGCTCAGTTGCTCTGACATGCAAAGTCATGTCCAGCTCTTTGCAACTCAGTAGATTGTAGCCCACCAGGCTCCTTTGCCCATGGGATTTCCCAGGCAAGAATACTGGAGTGGGTTGCCATTTCCTTCTCCAGGGGATCTTCCTGACCCAGGAATCGAACCCGCATATTCTGCAATGGCAGGCAGATTCTTTACCTATAAAATACGTTTATGTATATATAGTGTCCAGAATTTTTTTACATAGGTAGTAGAAAGTAGGTAAAGCTTGAAAAATCATCCGGAAACTCTGCTGAATACTCTGGAATCAGAATATCTAATTGGTGAACTCTTTTTGCCCTAGGTAATTTGTAAGCACATCTAACATTCCCAGTCTGTGTGCAGGTGGAGTATGCTCCCGTCTTGTTTCACAGAGTTAACCCAATCCTGAAACCCAATCTGGTAACAATGTCACAAAATAGTAAGTCATACCCATCTTACTTTACAATATAGATGTAAACATGTCAAAAAGCATTTTAGGGAATAGTTTAAATATATAAATAAAATATCACAGACAAATATGGTTTATCCTAGATTGCAAATAAGAGCTAAATATTACCATATTAATTAATGACTAAATTGGTATCATATAATTAAATTGATATTAAAATAAGAGAACACTGTTCAGGGTATGGTCCCTACTTGCTTCACGGAGATCACAGCTACTAGTTTTGTACAATGATATTTCCCAGGGTGGGCTTCCCAGGTGACCCTAGGGGTAGAGAACCCACCTGCCAATGCAGGAGACATAAGAGACACAGGTTTGATCCCAGGATTAGGAAGATCCCCTGTAGGAGGGCATGACAACCCACTCCAGTCTTCTTGCCTGGAGAATCCCATGGACAGAGGAGCATGATGGGCTACAGTCCATAGTGTCACAGACTTGCACATGCCTGAAGCGACAGCATGCACACACGCATTTCCCAAGCTGATCTTTCCCAGTGCTCTCTTCCAAAGGTGCTACTAGGAATTAATGAGTGTGCTATGAAAAGATAGTCCCATGCTCTTTGACACTGTTCTTGTACTTATCCTTCAAGGTTTAACTCAAATGTCACTTCCTTCAGGGCTGTCTTTCCTAACCCTGCCCTTACCAAGCAGAAAGGAGCCCCTGTGTCTTCATTGCTCTTCACAGGATTCCCAATTTATGGCTGCTTTTACCTTTCATCTTGTGTTGGAGTTATTTGATGACATTTTATCTTTACTCTTAGGTTCTAGGCTTTTTGACATCAGTGTCTCGATACCCTCCACACACAAAATAAAGCATAATCCCACTTGTTAATATAAATAACATGATTAGTTTATTCATGTTGAAAGCTAGAGATGAAAGTACAATAGTCGTCTAATCCTATCCTGTTATTTCTCTTTCTAGATAAATCCAACTGTGAAAGANGGTTCTAGGCTTTTTGACATCAGTGTCTCGATACCCTCCACACACAAAATAAAGCATAATCCCACTTGTTAATATAAATAACATGATTAGTTTATTCATGTTGAAAGCTAGAGATGAAAGTACAATAGTCGTCTAATCCTATCCTGTTATTTCTCTTTCTAGATAAATCCAACTGTGAAAGAAGTTATGAAAGCTGCTTAGATCTATGTGAATGATTTTTAAAGATTATTATTAAAGACTAGTTCAGGTATTGCAAATCTAATGCAATACTTTATTGACTGATTTTAATTGACTTTAAAAACATGCCATTATATAGGTAATATGTATGTTTTCTAATGCACAAGCTAATGATATAGAGCAGATTTTCTTTCCTTAAAAATTACCCAGTGGAATATAAAAATGAAGCTTTATAGAGATATAAAATGATAAACATAAAATATTATAAATGAGGTATCTGGTGTATAGCCTACTATTAGTTTTCTATTAGCAAGGGTATAAAAGAGTTCCATTTGTTCTAGAAAGATGCATTATATAAGGGACTGAAATCCCAGACAGAAGAAAATGTACACTGATTTCCTTGAAAATGATTTATGATTTAAGCTCTGGTGGGAAATAATTTTTTTCTCATTTTACCTCTCACTTGGAAATACTCACCTAATTCAGTCCAAAATGTTCTTTTTACTCCTAAAACTCTCTTCTTTTAAAGGAAAATTTCTAGAAAAATTTTACATTTTCTGTTTGTTTTAGAGTTCAGGGTTTTTAAAATCTATTTTTAAGCTTTTAAATTGAAGTATAGTTGATTTATAATATTGTGTAAGCTTCAGTTGTACACCACAATGATTCAGTTATACATATATATATGCACACACACACACACATATATATATTTATTTATTTATTCTTATTCAGATTCTTTTCCCTTATGGGTTTTTACACAGTACTGAGTACAGTTCCCTTCCCTATGGTATACAGGACCTTGTTGTTTATCTATTTTATATACAGCAGTTAGTGTCTGCTAATCCCAAGTCCTAATTTATCCTTCCCCTACCCTCTTCCCCTTTGGTAACCGTAAGTTTGTTTTCTATATCTGTGAGTCTGATTCTGTCTTGTAAATAAGTTCATTTGTGTCTTATTTTAGATTCCACATATAAATGGTATCATACAATGGCTGTCTTTCTGATTTACTTCACTTACTATGATAATCTCCAGATCCACCCATATTGTTGCAAATGGCATTATTTCATTCTTTTTTATGGCTGAGTAGTATTACAAGTGAAACTGTTAGTTGCTCAGTCATGTCTGACTCTTTGTGACCCCATGAACTGTAGCCTGCCAGGTTCCTCTGTCCATGGAATTCTCCAGGCAAGAATACTGGAGTGGGTCGCCATTTCCTTCTCTAGGGGATCTTCCCAACTCAGGGATCAAACCCAGGTGTCCTGCATTGCAAGCAGATTCTTTACAGTCTGAGCCACCAGGCAAGCCTGTGTTAGGAAGCTTTTTTATCCATTCCTCTGACATTGGTCATTTAGGTTGCTCCCATGTCTTGGTTATTGTAAACAGTGCTGCTGTGAACATTAGGGTGCATGTATCTTTTTCAAATTAGAGTTTTCTTCAGATAGATGCCCGAGAGTTGGACTGCTGAATCATATGGCAACTGTATTTTTAATTTTAAAGGAACCTCCACACTATTTATTATAGTGCCTGGACCGTTTACATACTAACAGTGTAGGAGGGTTCCATTTTCTCCCCACCTTCTCCAGCATTTGTTATTTGTAGATTTTTTAACGATGGCCATTCTGATCGGCATGAGATGATACCCCATTGTAGTTTTGATCTGCATTTCTCTAAAATTTAGCAATAATTTTGTTTAACATCATAGCATTAGGATTATTTCTACTTGATAGCAATCAGATTGTTTGAGGACCAATTTCTGAAAGATCTGCAAATATAAGAGTTTAGTTTTGATAGTTCAATTTTTTGCAAACATGAACTAATATTATAGAAGACTTTAGCACACAAAATTTCCCATTCAATATGTAACTGTGGAACAAGTTAGGAAATTAGGTTCAATTGCCCATATAAGTTTCCTATGAAATAAAGCAGAAAACAAAACCTGAAATAGAGCCTTGAAAATTCAATTTAAATAATCTGTTCTGTTTATGGTGATCTCAGCATCATATCAGACCATTTTAGACTAATGTTTCTATAGTGAAACTTAGCTTTCCTTGTCTTTCTCTAGATTTTCAACACTGCAAAATACCAATATTTTCCATTGCACTTAGAGAACAGATACACTACTCTTCATTAAAACCATGTTAATTTTAGCTTGTGATTTCTTTGTCTGAGGTACTACTGTTAGTAACACTTAGAGCTTTGTGAAAACTAGTATGGGGGAAATGAGCTACATGAATATTATTATTCATCACCTCAAGCAGCTCATGAAGATGTCTATTCAAGCTCATGTACAAGGTCAGTTTTTGGACTAAGTCATGAAAAGAGTCACAGTGCTGTGCAATTTTTCACAAATGTTTATTGTTTACAAAGGAAAATTCTATTAATATATGTGTACTTGGAATAATGTACAGTAAAAATACTGCAGTGCTTTTGATACATGAGTTTTAAGACTTAATGAAAATGTTTTCTTTTCCCAAATTAAATTAATTATTTTCCTTGAATTGCTTGCTTCCATACCTCCCTTCCCCTTAACTTTTGCTTAAACCTATTTGTAGAACTCTGCATTCTTGAATGCCAGATCCTCCCAACCTTGACCCTGCCAACCAAAATTCAAAATAGAAATTGCAAAATAAATTATTACATTTTGCTCTGTCTCTAGATTATAAATTAGATATGAAATTAATTTTTAGCCTCTAGAGTGTAAATTGAAACATGTTCCTTCGACTCCAACTGCTATCTGGTGTGGCAGACTTACTTAAATGGCAGAAAAAAGCAAGTGATGAGTAGTTAGGAGAAGATAACTAAAGGTTAAAAGAAACCATGTTTAATCATTACAAAGTTTGCAATTTTTAACCTTTTGGGTTTCATTTAATGGAAAAAGGAGAAATCAGTAAGAAGTCAGGGGAAGGAGTTAATTGGCTGCATTTATGTGCACTGCCACTAATAAAACTGCAACTTTAAGACCGATTCTATAGAGAACACCTAAAAGAGGAAATTAATAGGTGAAAGGACTGGTTAATTTCTCAGCTTTACCGTCATCACACAGTTATGATCTAAAACTTTAAACTGTATATAATTATAGTTGGGTGACAGCTCTAGAGTTTCTCTTTGTTTGCTTTATCAGTCATGTTAACTGGTATTTAAGCTTGGATGCTGATTTCTTAGTGCTCAAAAGACAGATGTATGAATGTCATAGGTTAAAGGTGGAAAATGCAACATCAGTTTGATTAATATTTGGAGCTAATGGGAAAAGAATGATTGATTTTAACCTTCTTCACTAAAACAAGCATGCTGGTGCAACAACCTGCAAAATTATCAAGTAGAGAGTTGATGTGGTGCTTGTAGAGGCAGTCCTAGCACAAAGATCAGGAGCCTAGGCTCTGCAGTCTGACACGTCACATTCTAATGCTAGTTGGACATTTCTTACTGCCTCAGTTTTCATATGGGTTTATTAGAGATTCAATAGTTATTACCAATAAAGCACCTAAAATCACACCTGGCGCCACAATGTTATACCACTAGAAACTTATCAGAATGACCAAAATGAAAAATTCAAATAATATTGTATAGGAAAAAAATGTGAAGCACCTGTAACTCAGTTTGCTGGGTGCAAATAATATAGCTTCAATATATAAATAAGTGAAACATTAGAAAATCTGTTAACATTTGTAACTCAAAAAGGTGAGTTGGTAATACCAAGGCTGTCTAAATTCACCTTAGACTAAATTATTTTCAGTGTTGGTGTTGATGCCTAACCAGGGCTGCGTCTCTCTCTATTGCTGGAAGAAACCTTACTTCCAAGAAATTGTTAAGAATGTAAGAAAAAAAAAAATTTTGGAGCAAATATTATGGCTTTCTTTTTCTTTTAATTGATTAAGATAATGGGATCTGTCAACAGTGAAATGACATAACTCAGGAAAGCAGGAGGTATGCTGCTGCTGCTGCTGCTGCTAAGTCACTTCAGTCGTGTCTGACTCTGTGTGACCCCATAGACAGCAGCCCACCAGGCTCCCCCATCCCTGGGATTCTCCAGGCAAGAACACTGGAGTGGGTTGCCATTTCCTTCTCCAATGCATGAAAGAGAAAAGTGAAAGTGAAGTCGCTCAGTCTGTCTGACTGTTAGCGACCCCATGGACTGCAGCCCACCAGGCTACTCCGTCCATTGGATTTTCCAGGCAAGAGTACTGGGGTGGGGTGCCATTGCCTTCCCCTAGCAGGAGGTATACATGAGCCTTATTCAGTAGGTCCTCTTCTGCACTAAAAATACTTTATTTCTCATATGACTATTATAAAAATAAAGAGACTAGAAAATTTTTCTCTCTACATTTCACCTAATTAAAAAAACTGTTTTTAATCTTATCATGTTTCCCTCTGTTGCATATATGCATACATATGTATATGCTGACCTTTTATTTTCTGTGTCACTGTTTTCAGTATTTAAAATTGTTGCATGGCTGTCCATTGGTCTACTTCATAATTTACCTCTCTGTCTATATTTAAAAAGTTTTTAGGATAGTTTTTTTTTTCCTTTTAATGTGACATCTAACCTAAATATAATACAAAATACTGACTGTACTTCCCTGTGGTATACAGTATAGATCCTTGTTCTCATCTATTTTATACATGGTAGTTTATGTCTCTTAAGACCTAGAGACTTTATGCTTAGTGAAATAAGTCCGAGAAAGACAGTTCTATATTATGACTTATATATGCAATCTAAAAAATTTAAAAATGAATGTATATAATAAATTTTTTGAAAAACTATAATTTCCTTAGGATTATTAGGTCAAAGAGTAAACACTTGGTTGTGATGGTGGGTAAATACTGTCATTTTGTTTTCAAAAAAGTACCTATGTAAAGTTTTTTTCACACTGTACATTGCAAATATAACAAAGTTCAGTCACATCTTGGTGATGAGGTGACATCCTGGTTAGTATGATATAGTATCACTAACTTTTAGGAACTTATCAGATAATAAATAAACTTTAATTATTTTGGTCAACATGTGGTTATACATTTCCTTAAATATTTTCTTATAATTGGATTTCCCCTTCTTGTGAATAAACTTTAATTTCTTTGTCCTTTTAACTATTTGAATATTTTTTGTTGTATGATTGATATAATAATCTGTATAATGTTGGTATTAGTCCTTATTTACCATCTGTTAGATTCCATTTCATTTAATTTATTTCATAATAGTCAAAGTTGCTGCTAAGCTGCTCAGTCACTTCAGTCGTGTCTGACTCTGTGTGACCCCATAGACGGCAGCCCACCAGGCTCCCCCATCCCTGGGATTCTCCAGGCAAGAACACTGGAGTGGGTTGCCATTTCCTTCTCCAATGCATGAAAGAGAAAAGTGAAAGTGAAGTCGCTCAGTCTGTCCGACTGTTAGCGACCCCATGGACTGCAGCCCACCAGGCTACTCCGTCCATTGGATTTTCCAGGCAAGAGTACTGGGGTGGGGTGCCATTGCCTTCCCCAAATAGTCAAAGTTATATATGTTTTATTCCTTTGGTCAATATATTTTTGAACCAATGATGTAACTTTTTCTAATTCTTCTGTTCATTAATGCCATTCTCTTTAGGTTAATTTTAACCTTTTACATTTAATTATTTAACTACCCTAAGGTTAAATATATCTTTAATTTCCATCAAGTTTTTTTGTAAATGTCATTAGGTGTGATCTAAATAATTTTCCTAAACATTTTAGCTTCATTGCATATTACCAAAACCAACGAGCAAACTAAACTTATCTAAACAGAATTAAGCCTTGCCTAGAGATAGGAGTTGGAGAAGGCAATGGCACCCCACTCCAGTACTCTTGCCTGGAAAATCCCATGGACAGAGGAGCCTGGTAGGTGGCAGTCTATGGGGTCGCGAAGAGTCGGACACGACTGAGCGACTTCACTTTCACTTTTCTCTCTCATGCATTGGAGAAGGAAACCCGCTCCAGTGTTCTTGTCTGGAGAATCCCAGGGATGGCGGAGCCTGGTGGGCTGGCGTCTATGGGGTCGCACAGAGTCGGACACAACTGGAGCGACTTAGCAGCAGCAGCAAAGATAGGAGTCATCCCTGATTTTGATAAGTGCCAAATACAATGTGACAATAAAAGTGAGAGGCAAGAATTCTCTAGTGTTAGGCTTGCAGTTTTATTCTTACACTTATGATTTATACCAGTATAACCCAGATGTCAACTGGGGCCATGACATTTCTTGAGAATTAAATGCAAATTGAGTTAAACTTCTACCACAAAAAATGATGAGGTCAATGTTTCTCTTAATGTGTCAAGACCGCCTGGAGGAGATGGACTTTTATGTTGGAGTTCTGTAACTTCTCATTTTTTCCTAGCAAGCTTTTGTTCCCATTGAATTCAGTCTTAACCTATTTTTTCTTTTCTCCTAGAGCTGCTATTCTTTTTTGCCCCAGGCATAAATTACATAAGCCACATAACTCTTCTTTTTCATGATACCATTTACCCAGAAATTTCATTTGTTCAACACGCTTTGGTATTTTCCCTCCCAATTGTAGTACACATATATATATTTACTCAATAATGATTTTATTGTTCAGTCTCTAAGTCCTGTCCGACTCTTTGCAATCCCATGGACTGCATCACTCCAGGCTTCCCTGTCCTTCACTGTCTCTAACTCATAGCAATTGAGTCAGTGATGCCATTCAACCATCTCATCCTCTGTTGCCCACTTCTCCTCCTGCCTTCAATCTTTTCCAGCATCAGAGTCTTTTCCAATGAATCAGCTCTTCACATTAAGGGATTAAAGTATTAGAGCTTCAGCTTCAGCATCAGTCCTTTCAATGAATATTCAGGGTTGATTTCCTTTAGGATTGATGGGTTTGATCTCCTTGCTGTCCAAGGGACTCTTAAGAGTTTTCTCTAGCACCACAGTTCAAAAGCATCAGTCCTTCATTCATCACTCAGGTTTTATGATCCGATTCTCACATCTGTACATGAATATTGGAAAAACCATAGCTTTGATTAGACGGACCATTGTTGGCAGAGTGATGTCTCTGCTTTTTAATATGCTGTCTTGGTTTGTCATATCTTTCCTTCCAAGGAACTAGCCTCTTTTAATTTCATGGCTGCATTCTCTGTCTACAGTGATTTTTGAGGCCAAGAAAATAAAATCTGTGACTGTTTCCACTTTTCCCCCATTTATTTGCCACGAAGTGATGGGATAGGTCTTAGTTTTTCATGATCTTAGTTTTTCAAATGTTGAGTTTTAAGCCAGCTTTTTCACTCTCCTCTTTCACCTTCATCAAGAGAATCTTTAGTTCCTCTTCACTTTCTGCCATAAGGGTACTATCATCTGCATATCTGAGTCTGTTGATATTTCTCCCAGCAATCTTTATTCTAGCTTGTGATTCATCTAGCCTGATAGTTCACATGATGTACTATGCATATAAGTTATATAAGCAGGTAACAACATACAGTCTCGATGTACTCCTTTCCATATTTGGAACCAGTCTGTTGTTCCATGTCCAGTTCTAACTGTTGCTTCTTGACCTGCATACAGGTTTCTCAGGAGACAGGTAAGGTGGTTTGATATTCCCATCTCTTTAAGAATTTTCCACAGTTTGTTGTGATCTACACAATCAAAGGCTTTAGTGGTGTTGAAGAAGACTCTTGAGAGTCCCTTGGACTGCAAGGAGATCCAACCAGTCCATCCTAAAGGAAATCAGTCCTGAATATTCATTGGAAGGATTGATGCTAAAGCTGAAACTCCAATACTTTGGCCACCTAATGTGAAGAACCGACTCATTAGAAAAGATCTTGATGCTGAGAAGAATTGAAGGCAGGAGGAGAAAAGGATGACAGAGGATGAGATGGTTGGATGGCATCATCGATGAGATGGACGTGAGTTTTGAGTAGGCTCCAGGAGTTGGTGATGACCAGGGAAAACTGGTGTGCTGCAGTCTATGGGGTTGCAAAGAGTCAGACACGACTGAGCAACTGAACTAATAGTCAATGAAGCAGAAGTATTTGTTTTTTCTGGAATTCCCTTACTTTTTCTATGATCCAATGGATGTTGGCAATTTAATCTCTGGTTCCTCTGCCTTGTCTAAATCCAGCTTGTACATCTGGAAGTTCTTGGTTCACATACTGCTGAAGCCTAGCTTGATGGATTTTGAGGATTAGCTTGCTAGCATGTGAAATGAGCACACTTGTGTGGTAGTTTGAAGATACTTTGGCATTGCCTTTCTTTGGGACTGGAATGAAAACTGACATTTTCCAGTCCTGTGGCCACTGTTGAGTTTTCCAAATTTGCCAACCTAGTAAGTGCAGCATTTTAACAGTATCATCTTTTAGGATTTTAAAAGCACTAATTTTCCCAAAAGATTTTAGAGATTCTACTATCAACATTCTCATTTATATCCACACTGTCCAATATGCTGCTATGCAGTTTAGACTAATTTCTTTCTTATCCATGAGCTTTCCCCCCAATTCCAGATTCCTGTTAAATGGCTACCTATATCCCTAGATTTTAGGTGTTGTGTTTGTTTTATTTATTTATTTTTCACTCTGCTATGTCTCTGAAGAACACACTCAGGCTTTGCTGTTTCCCTCCTATTAAGGAGAATGCTATTAAGGTATTTCCTATGCAAAGGCACTTCTCTCTGGGAATCTGGAGCCAGCTGTTAAAATATACCTTTATTTCTCAATGCATAACAAATACCTCCTTGTTTGGCCAAAATAAAATGATACTTCCCTTTTTCTCCCATTTGCTTATGTATAATGAGGGAATTTAATTGTGTGGGATGGGCCAGGATTTCAACTTTATGAGCTTATTTTTTTTTCTCTAGATTTGACACTTGTTAATATGAATAAATGGAAAAGATGATGACATTAGGTATCTTTAGGAAAGACCACAGGTCATTTTGTACTAAAGAATTTAAATTCCTGCGGTAAAGTAAAAATCACAAACAGTATTGAGGGTTAGAAGGCCTATGTTGTTTCTGGGCGTTCCACTCTATTTGTGATTTGGGGAAAGTCATTTTGCCTTCCCAATGTTTTTTTGTAAAATGAAGAAATTTGACTAGCTATTTCTTTCTAAAGTGATAATTTTGGCCTATTTAAAAGATCCTACTTTAAAATACATTGATTTTTGCTTCCAAGCTTCTGACCTTTCTGGTTTACCTAAGATAGTATACCTCTCTACATATTCAAAAGCTTCTT
Source organism: Oreotragus oreotragus (assembly GCA_006410675.1). Taxonomy (NCBI): domain Eukaryota; kingdom Metazoa; phylum Chordata; class Mammalia; order Artiodactyla; family Bovidae; genus Oreotragus; species Oreotragus oreotragus. The sequence continues at coordinate 270,134 of SJYX01003532.1, forward strand.
GGCTATTTTTAAAATAACATTTCATTTTTCAAATTATAGAACAGCTAGGCTATGTGGGAGGAAAATCCTTCTAACTATAGAAAATAAATATCTGTCACATAGAACCTAATTGTGGAAAAAACAAACTTTTCTTAGTTTATTCATTTCACACAACTTGGAAAGAACTGGAAAAATACCAAACAAAAAAAAATTGTGGAGTAAAAATTATAGGTAACTCACAACAGAGAGATAACAATGAAATATTGTTATATAGTTTTATGCTTTTTTCTGTTCTGAAATTTTTGTGGGGCATTGTTAACACAGTCTTTTATTTGTTTACAATTAGGGAAAATGTGAAGTTTAATACTTAAAGAAATTTAATGGCCTATCATTAAAAAAACTAAGATCATGGCATCTGATCACATCACTTCATGCCAAAGAGAAAGGGATAAAGTAGAAGCCAGTGAACATCACAGTAATCCAAATCTATTAAGCCCCTACCACCAATGCCAAAGAAGCTGAAGCTGATCAGTTCTATGAAAACCTAGAAGATCTCCTAGAATTAACACCTAAAAAGGATGTTCTATTCATCATCAGGGATTGGAATGCAAAAGTAGGAAGTCAAGATATACCTGGAGTAACAGTTAAGTTTGGCCTTGGAGAACATAATGAAGCAGGGCAGGTTAACAGAATTCTGCCAAGAGAATGCACTAGTCATAGCAAATACCCTTTTCAATAACACAGGAGTTGACTTTACACACGGACATCACCAATTTCAGTCAATACCGAAATCAAATTGATTACATTCTTTGTAACCAAAGATGGAGAAGCTGTTAACAGTCAGCAAAAACAAGACCTGGAGTTGGCTGTGGCTCAGATCATCAGGTTCTCATAGCAAAATTCAGGCTTAAATTAAAAAAAAAAAAATGGGAATAACAATAGGCCAGCAAGGTGTGACTTAAATCGAATCCCATATGAATTTGCAATAGAGGTAGTGAATAGACTCAAGGGACTAGATCTAGTTAACAGTGTGCCTGAAGAACTAGGGACAGAGATCCATAATATTGCACAGAAAGCAGCAAACAAAACCACATCAAAGAAAAAAGAAAGCAAGAAGGCAAAGTGGTCATCTGAGGAGGCTTTACAGACAGCAGAAGAACGAAGAGAAGTGAAAAGAAAGGGAGAGAATGTCCAAGCTAGGTTTAGAAAAGGAAGAGGAACTAGAGATCAAATTGCCAACATTTTCTGGAATATAGAGAAAGCAAGGGAATTTCAGAAAAACATCTATCTCTGTTTCATCGACTACACTAAAGCCTTTGACTGTGCAGATCATGACAATCTGTGGAAAGCTCTTAGAGACATGGGAATACCAGACCAGCTTACCTGTCTCCTGAGAAACCTGTATGTGGATCAAGAAGCAACAGTTAGAACCTTGTATGGAACAACTGACTGATGCAAGATCGAGAAAGGAGTACGACAGGGCTATCTGCTGTCACACTGTTTGTTTAACCTATATGCTAAGCACATCGTGAGGAATGCTGGGCAGGATGAGTTACAAGCTGGAATCAAGACAAGTGGGAGAAACATCAACAACCTCAGCTATGCGGATGACACCACTCTAATGGCAGAAAGCGAAGAGGAACTAAAAAGCCTCTTGATGAAGGTGAAGGAGGAAAGTGAAAGACCTGGCTTAAGACTAAATATTTAAAAAACTAAAATCATGGCATCCAGCCCCATTACTTCATGGCAGACAGAAGGGGACAAGATGGAAGTAGTGACAGATTTCCTCTTCTTGGCCTCCAAAACCACTGCAGATGGTGACTATAGCCATGAAATCAGAAGATGATTGCTTCTTGGCAGGAAAGCTATGACAAACATAGACAATGTATTGAAAAGCAGAGACATTACTCTGCCAACAAAGGTCTGTATAGCCAAGGCTATGGTGTTCCCAGTGGTCACATACAGTTTTGAGAGCTATACCATGAAGAAGTCGGAATGCTAAAGAATTCGTACCTTTGAACTGTAGTGCTGGAGAAGACTCCTGAAAGTCCCTTGGACAGCAAGGAGATAAGCCAGTCAATCTTAATGAAGATCATCACTGAATAGGCACTGGTAGGACTGATGCTGAAGCTGAAGCTCCCGTATTTTGGTCATCTGATGTGAATAGCCAACTCACTGGAAAAGTCCCTGATGCTGGAAAAGATTGAGGGCAGAAGGAGAAGAGGGCATCAGAGGATGAGATGGCTGGACAACATCACTGATTCAGTGAACATGAGCTTGACCGAACTCCAGGAGACGGTGAGGGACAGGGAGGCCTGGCCTGCTGCTGTCCGTGGGGTTGCAAAGAGTCTGACACAACTGGGCAACTGAACAGCAGCAACAAAGTAGACGCAGTGACAGACTTTATTTTCTTGGGCTCCAGAATCACTGTGGACAGTGACTGCAGCCATGAAATTTAAAGATGCTTGCTCCTTGGAAAGCAGCTATGACAACCCTAGACAGCATATTAAAAAGCAGAGACAACACTTTGCCGACAAAGGTCCATCTAGTCAAAGCTATGGTTTTTCCAGTAGTCATATACATATGTGAGTGCTAGAACATAAAGAAGGCTGAGTGCCAAAGAATTGATGCTTTTGAATTGTGGTGCTGGAGAAGACTCTTGAGAGTCCCTTGGACAGCAAGGAGATCAAACTAGTCAATCCTAAAAGAAATCAACTCTGAATATTCATTGGAAGGATGGATGCTGAAGCTCCAGTACTTTGGCCACTTGATGTGAAGGGACAATCCATTGGAAAAGACCTTGATGCTGGAAAAGACTGAAGGCAACAGGACAAGGGGTGGCAGAGGACGAAATTCTTAGATAGCATCCCTGACTCAATGGACATGAATCTAGACAAACTCTGGGAGACAGTGAAGGAAAGGAAAGCCTGGTGTGCTGCAGTCCATGGGGTGGCAACAAGTAATATACGACTTAGCAACTGAACAACAAACAGTCTTCCTTAGTATTTTCAGTGTTAAATAGCATGGCTCAAAGTCCTTGTTTCCAGGTTTTTTAAAGCAACTTAAGTACCTCATGTTCACAAAAAAAGTATTCTTTCTTTATCAAAGAACCTTTTCAGTCTTTTTTTGTATATAACTAACAAGAATGTTGAAAATACACCAGTGCTCAAGTCTCATAATCCTGTGTGTTTGTGGATGGGTAGTTTCAGCTGAGGTAATAAGGTGAGGAGGAGAAAGCTGTGGTTGGTGCTAGCATTTTAGGTTTGGAGTCAGAAACCTGAGTTTCCTGAGGATAGTAGTACACATTTCACTGGGTTAGTTTTTGAGAAAAATAAGATCCTCACAAAAAACCCAAAGTGTTGTAAATGTCAGGAACCAGTACCAGTGGATTGCTGTGATGATTTTTCATGAAACATTTTGTTCCATAGGTCCTGGGTTATCATGTCTTCTTTGGGGGTTCTGTGGTTCATATGTTTGAAACTGCAAGGATGGAGGAGCAAGCAGATTCTTTTTATTTTTCCATTGGAAATATTATAAACACAGCATCAAGTACATTCTTCTGATTTCCCAGATGAGTGATATACTCTAGGAACATGGAGGGAGATGTAACTCCAGTGTTACAAAGAATGAGACACGGAGATCGATGGCTGCTGGCAAACACAGGGGGTGTGGGGAGTGTCTCATTTCAAGAACTGTTGAAAATCCAAAGTGCCTTTCAAGTCTTTGCTGTGTTCTGTGCCATAGAGTAGGATGGGAAAAGGTAAAGGGACTTCCATTCTTTAAAAAAAAATTTTTTTTTTTGTTTTATATTGGAGTATAGCTGATTAACAACGTTGTGTTAGTTTCAAGTGTAGAGCAAAGTGATTCAGTTATACATATACGTGTATTGACTTCAAATCTTTGTTAAGTCCCTTTTGACTGACTCCTGCTTCTGGACAGTCTTTTATCTTTGCCCTGGGGCTGATCCAAATGAGGAAACATCTTCTACATTGGGATCAGAACATTCCAAAGCACCACAGATCAAAGGAAATTACATGAGGCAGCTTTTTAAACTAAAGCTTTACTAAAGGGTCAGCTTACTCACCTCACAATAATTTAAAACCACACAGTTTATTTCCCACTTAGAGACCCTGTAGCTGTTCCTAACCAGGTAGCACCCTGGCTGACTGCCAACTTCCTTGCTCTTCTCCTGACCTTCCCATCCCCCTTCTCCTCACTGCTCTATCACTATTACATAGAGCAATATTGATCTCTAGTTCCTGGCCCAAACTTGCTGTTCTACATCTATAAAAATGCATGGAGTACAAATAACATCCCTGCTCCTTCTAAGGCACTTGGAATTATATATAAAATTAATACTTTTCTCTGAGGCCAAGGTAGCATTTTCTATCTGTAAATATTTGCGTAATATTGTGCACTGGCTTATACAAAGCTGAGATGTAAATGACTATTGGAATCACCTTGTAAACATAAGTGCATCCAGACTTTCTGTGAAAATGGCAATTAAAGTGAGATTCTTCCCTGGCTTTGCCTTAAAGAGTGTTTGAAGGTCATCTCTTGAATGCTTCATGTTCTTCTGGAATTTCTTTGCCATTTTTTTCCTAAGTGCCAAGTGCACACTCTGGATGTTTTCTCTTGTCAACTTGTATATTAACACTACTTGTAAATACCATGCTATATATTTTTTTCTTGTAGAACTGTTGATATAAGTCTAATGAAATTCATTCCTCGTGTTGTTGATTTTTATTTTATAAAAGTATATTTTAGCATTAGAACAGCTAAGCCATTAACATTTGTAAAACATCTGTTGTAGCATTTGATTAAATTAAATTTTTAGTTTTTTAAATCATCCTTATACACTGATGTCATAGTTGTTGCCAACCTATATATTGGTAACATAAGGACTCACTTATTTCCATATTGGTGGCATCACAGCAAATCATGATGCTCTTTGAGCTGAGTAAAGATAGTCTAATCCTAGCAATATCCTCAAGCATATTTAAAGGAACTTTTAAAATGTCAGCTGAGAGCACAAAGATGAAGAGAGCTGGGAACGACATTACTCCCACCCTTGTAACATGAAAAAAGGTGGACTAATTGCAAATTAAAGAATTTTCATAGCAAATAACTACTTTCAAAAAATGATGAGACACAGGGGACGACAGAATTCTGAAATTTGATTACTTGGACAGATGCTGCCAAAAAACCGTATTGACCAATATGAAAATGTAGCTAAAATTCCTTTGAAAGCATTGTCAGATGCTTCATATGAGCTACTTTGAAAACCTTGGGGTCACAGGCATAGGTAGTTTATATTGTTTTGTAGGTTTTCCTCTATGACAGCCATCAAATGCTCACATAGAAGATCATGAAAAATTCTGAGAATGGATTCCTATGGTTCTGACTGGACAAGGGGAACAACAGTCCCTGACAAAGGTCACCCAGATCCATGTTCTCTATTTCACTTACAGAGCAAAAGTCTTGATGGACTTTTGCACATGGAAAAACTGCCAAAGCAGCAGCAACAACAGCAAAACCCCCCAGAAAACTGGTGCATTAGAGCACTGAGTTTTTGCAGAAGTGGGAAGAAAATGAGAAGGGAATAAAAAAAGCTCCACCTCTGGGAAAGGGGCAGGAGTACACGCCAGACCCAGAATTATAGCTAGAGGGGGAGCAGGAATATTGGTGAAAGCACAATATGCAGACGCAACTTGATCGTGCTGCCAAGAATGAGATTACACAGGACATCAGAGAAGGCCTCCTTTCCCAGACCACCACCTTCCCGGCTAACAAACATCAATTAAAAAAAAAAACACACGAAATACATCTGAGTCAGATTCTCTTTTGAGAAGATGGCAAGAAGGGGACCCAAAGCCAAGTGTGGAGCAAACATTAAGGAAAACTCGCTAACCACTAGACCACTCTAAACACAAAATATCAGCAGAGGAATTTGAAGTCTCTGGTGCTTTGTGGGTAACTGTAGCAATAACAAACACAATCCCTTCTTAACCAGATTAACAAAACCCTTCCCTGAAGGCCTAGCAAAGGAGAAAGTTTATTCACCTCCAAGAATAAAATATATTATCCCAGTATCAAGAGATCTATACATATGTATAGCTTCAACAAAAATTATGCAGTACGTGGCATGGCAAGAAAAGTGAAAAAATAATCTTTAGGAAAAAATCCAGATGATACACATGTTGCAGCTACCAGAGGGGAAATCTAATTATTTATATGCTTACATTTATAATGTTGATCAGCTTCTTTCAAGACTGACCAAGAAACATAAAGAGAAGACACATAATAATATCAGAAATAAAAACAGGGCATTACTATAAACCTACAGTTACTAAATGAATAGTAGGGGATTATTAAAAATATCCTTGTACCTTTATAATCAACAACTGAGACTAACAGACTAAGTCTTTGAAAGACACAAACTACTAAAATTCACTCCAGAAGAAATAGATCATATGGTAGCTCTATTTTTAGTTTTTTTTAGGGAAGCTCCGTATCATTCTTCATAGCAACTATACCAGTTTATATTCCCACCAACAGTGTAGGAACATTCCTTTCTCTCCATATCCTCTCCAGCATTTATTGTTTGTAGACTGCCAGGTGGCCATTCTGGCAGTGTGAGGTGATACATCATTATAGTTTTGATTTTCATTTCTCTAATTATTAGTTATTGTGAGCATCTTCTCATGTACTTTTTAATCATCTGTATATCTTCTTTGGAGAAACATCTATTTAGATCTTCAGCCCATTTTTTGATTGGGTTGTTTGTTTGCTTAATTTGAGCTGCTTAATCTGTTTGCATATTTTGGAGATTAATCCCTCATTGGTTGCTTCTTTTGCAAATATTTTCTTCCATTACAAGGGTTGTCTTTTCATTTTGTTTATGGTTTCCTTTGCTGTGTAAAAGCTTTGTAATTGCTGTGTAATTAGGCCACATTGTTTGTTTTTTTTCTAACTTTCGGTACTGTATGAGGTGGATCATAAAAGATCTTACTGCAATTTATGTCAGAGTGTTTTCCCTATGTTATTCTCTAAGAGTTTTGTAGTATTTGGCCTTACATTTAGGTCTTTAATCCATATTGATTTTATTTTTGTATAGACACGTATCTGAAGAAAGCCATAATTCAAAAAGATACATGCACTCTGATGTTAATTGCAGCAGTATTTACAATAACCAGGATAGGAAAGTAACTTAAATGCCTACCACCAGAGAAATGGATAAAGAAGATGTGGTATGTATACATACAATGGGGTATATTACTCAGCCATAAAAAAAGAATGACATAAAGCCATTTGCAGAAACAGGGAAGGAACCTAGAAACAGATTAAGTGAAGTAAGACAGACAAAGACAAATATCATATGATATCGCTTATATGTGGAATCTATAAAAGAGTACAAGTGAACTTGTCTGTAAAACTGAAATAGAGTTACAGATCTAGAAAACAAATTTATGGTTACCAGGGAGTAAGGAAGGAATAACTTGGAAGATTGGGACTGACATATATACACTACTATATATAAAATAGATAACTAATAAGGACCTACTGTATAGCACAGGGAACTCTACTCAATAGTTTATAGTGGCCTATATGGGAAAAGAACCTAAAAAAGAGTGAATATATGTATATGTAAAACAGGTTCATTTTGCTATACAATTAAAACTAGCACAGCATTGTAAATCAACTATACCTCAATAAAAATTTTTAAAAAAGAAAAATTTGAAAACCTAAATAGTTCTAAATCTACAAAAGAATTAAACCATAGTTAAAACTTTTGGGAGAATAGCATTGAAATGTGTATACTATCATGTAAGAAACAAATTGCCAGTCTATGTTTGATGCAGGATGTTTGGGGCTGGTGTATGGGGATGATCCGGAGGGATGATGTGGGGTGGGAGGTGGGGGGGTGGGGTTTATGTTTGGGAGTTCATGTACACCCATGACAGATTCATGTCAATGTATGCCAAAACCAATACAGTACTGTAAAGTAAAATAAAGTAAAAATAAAAATTAAACAAAATGGTAAAAAATAAAATGAAATTATAGGCCTAGATTTTTTTCATTGGCAATTTCTATCAATATAAATAAAGAAATAATACCAATTCTATACAGGCTCTTCTAGAATATAGAAGTAATAGTTCCACACTTATTTTATGAAGCCAGATCTACATTAATACCAAAACTCAAGAAAGACATTATACAAAAATAAAACTGCAGACCAATATCCCTCATGAACCTAGACATAAATATTCTCAACAAGTATATGTATATCAAATTTGCAATATCTATTACATTAAAGAAGAACAGTATATAGAAATCTAGTGGGATTTATTTAGAGGATGAAAGACTGCATCAAAAATTTGAAAAATAAATGTAATTCACCATATGAACAGACTGAATATGAAGAAACATGATCATATCAATAGGTGTAGAAAATGTTCAACAAAATTCAATTTATGTTTGTGATTAAAAAATCTCTCAGCCAACTAAGAATAAGGGAAACTTCCTTTACTTAATAAAGAGCATCTGCAGAAAACTTACAACAAACATCACATGCAGTGTTGACATTGTAAATATTTTTCTTTTAAACTGTGAACAAAGCAAGGATGTTGTTTCTGACCAATCCTATTTAATAATGTACTGGAAGTCATTGCCAGTGAAATAAGACAAGAGTAGGAGATAAAAGGCATATTGATTGCATAGGTGAAAATAAAATGATCTATATTTGCAGACAACAGGATTTTCTGCTTAGAAAAATCCCATGAACTCTACAAAAGACATCTGAGAGTAGACAAGTAAGTTTATCAGGTTTGTAGATTAGATGGTCAAAATTCAAAAGTCAGTCATTCTTATATACCAGCAATGAACAACTGGAATATGAAACTGAAAAACAACATTTACAACTGCTGAAAAATAGGTATAAATTAAACAAAAATGTGCAGATTCTGAGTACTAAAATCTTTAAAACTCTGATAAAAGAAATAAAAAAAATCTAAGTGAGGAAATACAGTGTGTATTGAATAGAAGAACCAATATTGTTAAGATGTCAATTATCCCCAAATTATATATATATATATTTAATACAATTTCAAAGCCTGAGCAAAATAATACTCTCAGATATCAATAAACTGATTCTGTAACTTATATGGGCTTCCCTGGTGGTTCACAGTAAAGTGTCTGCCTGAAATGTGGGAAACTCGGGTTCAATCCCCAGGTTGGGAAGATCCCCTGAAGAAGGAAATGACAGCCCACTCCAGTACTCTTGCCTGAAAATTCCATGGACAGAGGAGCCTGGTAAGCTACAGTCCATGGAATCGCCAAGAGTCGCACACGACTGAGCAACTTCACTTCATAAAAAAGCAAAGGAACAAGGATAGTCAAACTAATTCTGAAAAAGAAAGATAAGTTTTGAAGGCTCATTATCTGATTTCAAGTCTTAAACTAAAGCTACAGTGATAATTTTGTATCGTAATAGAGAAAGGGAAGATATGTAGATCAGTGAAACTTAATAGAGAGCACGTAAATAAACCCATACAAAATATAGACAGCTATATTCATTTCATTTTGAAAAAGATGCAAAGACAAATCAATGGAGAAACAAGTCTTTTCAAATAATGGTGCTTCAATATTTGAACTATCATATACATAAACATATACATAAACAAAATAAAATAAAAAATAGCCTCAATACAATCTCAAACCATATGCAACACTAAGTAAAAACAGATCATAGTCCTAAATGTAAAATCAAAAGTTCTAAAACTTCTAGAATAATACAGAGGAGCAAATTTGAATCAACTTGGGTTTGACTATGTGTTTTTAGGTATGATACCACAAGCATGATCCATGATAGAAAAATTGGTCGGTTTTAAATTTATTGACATTAAAAATTTTATTCTGTAAAAGACAATGTTAAGAAAATGAAAAGACAAGCCACAGATGGAGAGAAAATATTTAAGTATCACATATCTAAGAAAAGAGTTGTTTTCAGTATATAAGGAACTTAAAATTCAGTAAGATAAAAATAGAAAATGAGTCTTACAAACAACAAAAGTATAACTTACAGTTCTGGGCATTGGGAATCCATGGCACATGGCACTCGAAGATCCCATGTCTGGTGAGAGCCCGCTTCCTGGTTCTTAGAGGATTGTTTTCTTGCTGTGTCCTTATAGTTCAGTCGTAAAGAATCTGCCTGCAATGCAGGAGACCTGGGTTCGATTCCTGGGTTGGAAAGAGCCCCTAGAGAAGGAAATGGCAACCCACTCCAGTATTCTTGCCTGGAGAATCCCATGGACAAAGGAGCATGGCGGGCTACAGTCCATGAGGTCGCAAGAGTTGGACACGACTTAGTGACTTAACTACTGCTACTAATTTGGCAGAAGAGAGTTCTCTGGGATTTCTAAAAGATCAGTAATCCAAATGATGAGGATACCACCCTCATGACCTAATAACCTCCCAAATGCCCCATCTCCTAATATCTTCACATTGGGGTTTAGGTTTTAACATGAATTTTAGAAGGACATAAATATTCAGTCTACAACAATAGTCTTCCCTCCAAAATGTGGAGCTTAGTTTCCCCTGCTCTTGAGAGGGCCAGACATAGTGATTTGTTTGTAACAGAGTTTAGAAGGATAAATAATACTTTTTACATTGGAGAAAGAGGCAGACGACATCTCAACCACCGGTCAAAGTTAACATAATCAATAAGTTAGGCTGATATTATATACCAATACTATGCCATGAAAAGGGAATGTCATCTCTTTGGTACTCTTCCAAAAATGCATAGCCTCAGTATAATCATTAGACAATGTAAGAAAAACCAAAATTAAGGGACATTCTGCCATATGCTTGGCAAGAACTCTGCAGAAGTACAAGTTCATGAAGAAAAGAAAGCGACAAGAAACTACCACAGATTGGAGAAGACCAAGGAGAAATGGCCATGTGATATCCTGGGTTGGATCCTGGAACAGAAAAAGGACATTGATGCTAAAACGGGGTATCTGAATAAATGCTATAGTTTAAGACTGGCAAACTGTGAACTATGGGCTAAATCTAGCCTATTGCTAGTTTCTGTAAAATTTCATTAGAATGGAGCTGTACCCATTCGTGTTACCTAATGGTGAGGGTAGGAGAAGGCAATGGCACCCCACTCCAGTACTCTTGCCTGGAAAGTCCCATGGACGGAGGAGCCTAGAAGGCTGCAGTCCATGGGGTCGCTAAGAGTAGGACACGACTGTGCAACTTCACTTTCACTTTTCACTTTCATGCATTGTGTTACCTAATGGTGAGGATAGGAGAAGGCAATGGCACCCCACTCCAGTACTCTTGCCTGGAAAATCCCATGGACGGAGGAGCCTAGAAGGCTGCAGTCCATGGGGTCGCTAAGAGTAGGACACGACTGTGCAACTTCACTTTCACTTTTCACTTTCATGCATTGGAGAAGGAAATGGCAACCCATTCCAGTGTTCTTGCCTAAAGAATCCCAGGGATGGGGGAGCCTGGTGGGCTGCCGTCTATGGGGTCACACAGAGTCAGACATGACTGAGGTGATTTAGCAGCAGCAGCAGCAATGGTGAGGATGTCCAAGGATGCTTTAACTACAGTGGCAGAGTTGAATAATTGTGATAGACCCATCTCACTCACAAAGCCTAAAATATTTACTGTATGACTCTTTACAGAAAAAGCCTACAGATCACTAGTATATGAAAATATGTGTGTACTATATTTTTGTACAGTCTTCTGTAGGTCTAAGATAACTTCAATATAAATTTTTTAAGATCACATGATTTACATCACCTGTCCATTTTAAGCTATCATTGTTTGAGAGCTTGCTATTTGTGAAACACTTTGCAAAATGTTTTTCATGTATTACCCTAGTTAATTCTCTCAGCAGCCCTTTATAGTTTCTCCTATTGTTATCTTCCTTTTACACCTAAGGAAAACCAAGGTTAATTAAGTCAATGACTTGCTGAAAGACACAGTTCACATGGTTAAAAATGCAAAAGTGTTAGTTGTTCAGTCATGTCTGACTTTTTGTGACCCCAAAAATGCAAAGTTAGAGTTTAACCAGTCTGCCCGAGAGCAAAGTCCATATTATTCTATTCTGTCATCCATATGTATGGGTCAACTGAGGATATTCAGGGTCATCTTCATCTAAAGTTCAGAATTCATTTAGTCAACGTATTGAGCATGTACCATGCCCAACACAATTTTCTGAGATCCAGAGAATGACAATTCCTTTACCCACAGCACCTCCTGAATTCGTCTTTGCTCCTTCAATGCTCTGATTAGATTTATAATTATGTATATAGCCCTCCTTCCAGCTAGTTTCCTTTCTTACCTTTCCAGTTACAGTGCCTCAAATAATAAAATGCACGCCAAAGGATAAATCTACGTCACCTTGCCCTTACTCTTTTCACATAATTTTCTATTCTGTGGTGGCATGTTCTTTGCTGTTATCCTTGGTGTTCTTTTACTTTTTTTTTAAATTTTATTTTATTAACAAACAAGCTAATTTATTCTGCAGTAAGAAACTTTTTTAAAATGGCAAAATCAATACAGTATTGTAAAGTAAAATAAAGTAAAATTAAAAAAAAACTCATTTGAACACAATAAAATTTTATTGCTTACTTTGTATTCAGTAGACACACATACCTGGTCTTTATTTGAAACTCGTTTAAAGACCAATATTCTTATAAATTCTGGAAATGACAGGTTGACTTTTTCTGGCCATTAAAAATATCTAAAACACCAAGTTACCTGAGTCTATTCCCTATTTGCATTCCCAATAGGTAGTTGGGTTTAGATAGTTAGGTGGTTTACTATATTTCTTTATTCTAATTTAAATATTAAACCCAGTTATAAATACATCTTTTGAAAACAAACCCTGGAAGAACAAATCCATTAGATATTTACCCATACTGAAGAGAATTTCTGAGTACTGCAGTTTCCATTACTTGAAAAAGGAAAGGAAAAAAAATCTCTTTGGTCTCTGTGGATATTTCATGGTTAGGGAAGGGGACAATTTCCCTCTGGAGGTTTGTAATTCATTTTACTAGAAGTCTACTTCTGGTTGACAGGATGTTTTCAATGTGCAGATAAATGACTGACAAAACATTAAGCCCCATTGAACACAGTTAAGTATTCTTGCTATCTGAGTCCTGCTTTGACATAAGCAGAAAATGATTTTATTTGAGCCACATTTAGAATTCATGACAGGTTCACTTTAAAACACCACCACTCTGATGGCATTGCTCTCTTTACACAATGCTTCAATTCCCTTTTAAGAGGATACAATGCCTGTCTGGGTTTGACAAGTAAAACTAAAGTTTTAATAACTCCAAGGTTGTGCCATCACTGGAAAAGAACTGATGAAAGGTTTAAAAGAATTATTTCAAAAGTGCCTTATTACTTTTATATCAGAATGCATTTAAATAAAAAGCAGACAGTTTCATTACTGTCAAAAAGCACATTTTCAACTATACATTTCTATAGGAACATCTCTATCTATAGCAACACTCCATTGCTTAATTTGAGATATAGACTACGTGACAAACATGTTTCATTGGCTTATTCTGTAGGCAATTCTTAAACCTGCTTAGGAGTGATACCAACATACAGACATTGATGGGTGGAGGAGAAAGAATTGTGATTCAAAAATAGTAATGTTAAGGTTTACTACTAAGAAATAATCCTAAGTCTGGTATTTAAATTCCTCCTCAAGGATATCCACTTATAAATTATTTCTCCAAATCCCTTGAGCTACTTTGTTGTCAGCATCTCTCTAATCCTCAAAATCTGCTTTCCACCCTTGCAGATCACAATGTCTTTCTGAACATTTTTTTGTGATTTCCCAACATCATGAGAAATGCTGGACTGGAAGAAACACAAGCTGGAATCAAGATTGCCAGGAGAAATATCAATAACCTCAGATATGCAGATGACACCACCCTTATGGCAGAAAGTGAAGAGGAGCTAAAAAGCTTCTTGATGAAAGTGAAAGTGGAGAGTGAAAAAGTTGGCTTAAAGCTCAACATTCAGAAAACAAAGATCATGGCATCTGGTCTCATCCCTTCATGGGAAATAGATGGGGAAACAGTGGAAACAGTGTCAGACTTTATTTTTGGGGGCTCCAAAATCACTGCAGATGGTGACTGCAGCCATGAAATTAGAAGACGCTTACTCCTTGGAAGAAAAGTTATGACCAACCTGGATAGTATATTCAAAAGCAGAGACATTACTTTGCCGACTAAGGTCCGTCTAGTCAAGGCTATGGTTTTTCCTGTGGTCATGTATGGATGTGAGAGTTGGACTGTGAAGAAAGCTGAGCACCGAAGAATTGACGCTTTCGAACTGTGGTGTTGGAGAAGACTTTTGAGAGTCCCTTGGACTGCAAGGAGATCCAACCAGTCCATTCTGAAGGAGATCAACCCTGGGATTTCTTTGGAAGGAATGATGTTAAAGCTGAAACTCCTGTTCTTTGGCCACCTCATGCGAAGAGTTGACTCACTGGAAAAGACTCTGATGCTGGGAGAGATTGGGGGCAGGAGGAGAAGGGGACAACCGAGGATGAGATGGCTGGATGGCATCACGGACTCGATGGACACGAGTCCGAGCAAACTCCGGGAGATGGTGATGGACAGGGAGGACTGGCGTGCTGAGATTCATGGGGTCGCAAAGAGTCGGACATGACTGAGTGACTGAACTGAACTGAACTGAACTGAAGAGGGTGGAAGTGGAAGTCACTCAGTTGCGTCTGAGTCTTTGTGAGCCCATGGACTGTCCATGGGATTCTCCAGGCCAGAATACTGGAGTGGGTAGCCTTTCCCTTCTCCAGGGGATCTTCCCAACCCAGGGATCAAACCCAGGTCTCTCCCATTGCAGGCAGGTTCTTTACCAGCTGAGCCACAAGGGAAGACGTCTTTGTTTGTGTGTTTGTTTTGTTCCCTCGGAGAAGGCAATGGCACCCCACTCCAGTACTCTTGCTTGGAAAATCCCATGGATGGAGGAGCCTGGAATGCGGCAGTCCATGGGATCGCTGAGGGTCGGACACGACTGAGCGACTTCACTTTCAATTTTCACTTTCATGCATTGGAGAAGGAAATGGCAACCCACTCCAGTTTTCTTGCCTGGAAAATCCCAGGGACGGGGGAGCCTGGTGGGCTGCCGTCTATGGGGTCGCACAGAGTCGGACACGACTGAAGTGACTTAGCAGCAGTTTGTTCCCTAGTTCCGGTTGCTGCTTTTGTTCTTTTTAAAGGTTGCTCTTCCCTCTTCCTTATGTGGTCCCTGGTTCATACCATGTTGATCTAAATGTGAAATTCCATACTTTTTCTTAAATTTTGCCAAATAAACCACTCACACAAAGGCATTTGAGTAGATGGATTTGGCAAAGGTTTGAAAGATGAAGGAACATGGCAGTATTACAAGCAATTCCAAAATCAAAGTTAGATATTGCTGGTTTTAGGTCTCTTCACTATTTCAGTAATGAGGCACCAACTGCCTGTCACATTACTTTACTTTCTCTCTTCCTCCATCATTCTGTTCCACTTTTCCAATTTCCCTGTCTTCTCTTTGACCACTCTTGACCCCAAACACACTTCAGCTCCCTCATCTATAACTTCAGTCCAGCTGAACCTCAGGTCTGACTTTCTGCCTAAATGATTCTTTAAGTTTTATTTTTAAACAAAGGCATATCCTCTATTAAGAACAATTTTACTAACAGCTCTTAGAATATTTACACCATCATACTTGAATGTCAGAGTAGTTTCGTGTAAGGTCAGTGTGACCATTAATGTTTTGGGCTTGATAATAATAAAGTCATTCGAAGCTTGGCTCAAATTCTAGATTGTCTAATTATTATCAGTGCCATTTCCCATCTGTTTTAAATGGAAACACAACCTTCCTCATAGTATGATTTTGAAAATTAACAAGTGCTCAATACATGTTAAGTTCCTTTCCATCCTTTCTCTAAACATTTCATGGGTTGAAAATCTGATGGTGAGCCAGATTTCAAACTCATTTCCTTTTAGCCAATAGCATCTTCTGATGGCTTCCACGAGGCTGGTCACATCTTCTGATCTATACTGGCACAACCGACAGCGGCAAGCCTACCATTTATGCTTCCCACTCTTGTCACTCTCTCTTGCAATTTGGTTTGGATTGAATAGCAGCCTTACACTTCCTTATTTACCTGTCGTTGTTTATTTCTTTTTGAAAAAAATTTTATTTTTATTTTACTTTACTTTACAATACTGTATTGGTTTTGCCATACATTGATATGAATCTGCCACGGGTGTATACGAGCTCTCCAGTATTCTTGCCTGGAGAATTCCATGGACAGAGGAGCCTGGTGGACTATAGTCCATGGGGTTGCAAACAGCTGGACACAACTAAGTGACTAACATTAACTGACTAACTGAAATAGTTGGTAAATGAATATCTTAAGCTAAGTCACACTAAAATCTTAAATCTATTACATTGAATTTTCTTTAAAAATTAAATACAATATAAGACAGATCTACAATTTAGACTAAAGGGGCTTCATATATTCTTAAATATGTCTTACGAACCTAAAAGTTTATTTATATGGACTTAATAAATTGTATTTTCTTTGGCTTTAAATATTGTTTGAAACAAAGATTACACATGCTTTACATTAATATCATAAGTATAAGCAACTCAAATTGTCTTAAAATATTTTTAAAAAGTAAGTCTAATATTATAACAATCAATACTCAATTTAGAAACTACAACCACTCTGAGTATTTCACACTGAAACCTATGGAATAACACTGGCAATCCTTGAAAGAGCTGAGAAGCAAGNTGTCTTAAAATATTTTTAAAAAGTAAGTCTAATATTATAACAATCAATACTCAATTTAGAAACTACAACCACTCTGAGTATTTCACACTGAAACCTATGGAATAACACTGGCAATCCTTGAAAGAGCTGAGAAGCAAGTCATAGCTAGAATTATTGAATTTGAAAACAAACCAAAAAATCTGCTGTCTAAGCACCAGAAAATTTTTTTGTCCACAGACACTCTGACGCCCCAGTTTTGTCTCAACATTCATGAAAATGATGACTGGGCTCTGAATGACAAGTTCAGCTACCACATCTTCCTTTCTGCCCTTCTGGTTCCACAAAACCACTTGTCCAGATAGATATAGTGACAGAGGGTGTCCTCTGCTTCTTTTCTACCTTCCAAGTCTCCTCAGAGTATGTCTTACCAGCAGAAGTTATTTCATATACAGAGTCTTAGCTGCCAGGAAGTGTGAGTGCTGTGCTTTTTATTTCTTGGCTCTTGGAAGGCACATGGAAAGGGAGAATGCAGCCTAATGAACAAAAGGCTAAAGGAGTGAGAATTCAAACATGTAAACATAGAATGCAAGTACTCTTTATTGTCTAATGCATAGAAATAGTTTCAACAGTAGTGGAACTAAATTTCTGTTATAATGAAATGTTTTACAACACGGTTTTGCTGAATATTGTTGCTTCTATGTGTGCTGAGATAGGTATTCTCTTTAGAAAAGTGAAATTTAAACCTTGAAGATTACTATTTTCTTATGAGAGATTGCAAAGCCTTTTCATCTTGTTAAATTGGTAATATACATGTTATTCTGGCAAGTCAAGACTGGATCTTACAGCCATGATAGTATCAGATATTGGCTTAAGCAATAATTCCTTTTTTAGCAGTTGGATTTGATTGATAAAATAACCGATCACTTTTCAGCTTATTTTTTTTTAACCATTTATTTATTTACATCTCTATTGGACTCTAAGCAGATTCAGAACAAAACCATCATTCTGTATTTTTACAGCATCCAGTAGAAATGTTGTGTATGTTGTAGATCAGTGCTTTTAAAAGTCTACTCCATTTTTCCTCAACATTTTTCATTTTCTTGAATGCTGTTTAAAATTTCAAAGTAAAATGAATGTATCATTGAAATCTGATAAAAATGATAATTTCAGAAGAGAAACAGTTTGATCTTAAGGGCTACTCATCTCTTTCTTAATATACTTTTTATTAAAGTATAGTTGATTTCTTAAAAATGTTTATTTTATTGAAGTGGGCTTCTCTGGTGCCTTAGATGGTAAAGAATCCACCCACAGTGTGGGAGACCTGGGTTAGATCCCTGGGTTGGGAGGGTCCTCTGGAGGAGGGCATAGTAACCCACTCCAGGATTCTTGCCTGGAAAATCCCCATGGACACAGGAACCTGGTGGGCTACAGCCCGTGGGGTCACAAGGAGTTGGACACAACTGGGCGACTAGGCACAGTATGGCTCACATTTTATGGAAGTATAGTGAATTTACAGTGTTGTGTTGCTTTCTGATGCTCAGCAAAGACATGGGTTCAATCCCTGATTGGGGAAGATCCCTTGGAGAAGGAAATAGCAACCCACTCCAGTATTCTTGCCTGGAGAATTCCATGGGTAGAGGAGTCTCTCAGGCTATAGTTCATGGGGTTGTAAAGAGTCGGACACAACTGAGCAACTAACACTTTCACTTGTTTCATTTCACAAGTTGCTAATATAGTACTGAGAGTTCTATTACACACCATACGTAATTTTTCCTATTATTAGCATCTTGTATTAGGTATTTTTCACAATTAACAAACTACCATTGGGAATTGCCTGGTTGTCCAGCGGTTAGGACTCTGCCTGTCACTGCTGAAGGCAGTGACACTGCTGATCAATCCCTGGTTGGGGAACTAAGATTCCATAATTAGCATGGCCAAAAAAAAAAAAAGTAGGGAATTCAGCTCAAGCAGTCCTTCAACTACTGAACCCTGCTCCCACCTGCCAACCTCTGCCAGTGACTGTTTACCATCTTGTTACTTTTGGCCTTTCCAGAAAGTCAAATAAGTGGATTTCTGTATTAGCAACCTTTCAATCTGGCTTTCACTTAGCAACATTCATTTATGATTCATTCATGTCTTTATGCAGCTTGATAGCTCATCATTTCTATTACTGAATAGTATTCCATTTTATGACTATACCATAGTTTGTTAATCCATTCACTTACAGTTTTTTGTAATTATGAACAAAGCTGCTATAAAGTTTGTGTGCAGGTTTATGTGTGGACATACAATTTCAAATCATTTTAGCAAATATCTAGCAGAATTATTGGCAGATTTTATGTTAAAACTATGTTTAGACTATAAAAAACTGCCAAACAGTTTGTATAGAGGTTGCACCATTTTGTATTCCCATTGACAATGAGCAAAAGTTTCTGTTGCTCCTCATTCTTGCCAGTAATTGGCATTGTCAACTTTTTGGGTATCAAGCATTCCAACAGATGTGTAATGCTATCTCATTGCTGTTTTAATTTTCATTTGATTAAGGACATATGATGCTAGTAAATTAAAAAAACAGCAGCAATTTCTCTGCCAGCAACTGTTACTGAAATTATGGGAATATTATATATTCCAATAGGTGTATAGTGGTTTCTTAGTGCCCATGGGCAAGTGACTGGTATATTTTCTTCAGTGAGGTGTCTTCAGATATCTAGCATATTTTAAAAATTGTGTTTGTTTTCTTAGTGCTGAGATTCAAGCATGCTTTGTATATTTTGTATAAAAATTCTTTATCAGGTACATGTTTTGCAAATATTTTCTCCCAGATTTGATTTGCTAATATGTTTGCTGTGGATTACAATGGCAAATATATATACAACATGGGATTCCCTGTATTATCTGAACCAAAGAAATTTTTGAAAATGCAAATTTCTCAGAGAAGATGTCTAGAGTCATTAGAATCAGAGAATTACAGAAAGTGATTTCATTTTATATCACTGACTACAAAATCTAGAGACTTGATTTCATCCTCTTTCAGTCTACTGAGGTTGGTATAATTTTGTCATTTCTCAGTTTAGAAAGCTGACCATTCACAATTTAAGAACGGTGTAAAGATCCCCTGACTGGGAAGTGGTGAAGCTGTCTTATACCCAGGATCTTATGCCTTGAATATCCATGTTTTCCCACCACAGACAGTCTTGCTATGAGTAGCAGAGGTGAAAAGCTAATACATTAAAAGCCATAAAGTGAATCATGATATCTGTATTAAAGTCATTGGTCTAAGGTGTATCAGTTCAGTTCAGTTGCTCAGTCGTGTCGGACTCTTTGAGATGCCATGAACCACAGCACATCCGGCCTCCTGTCCATCACCAACTCCCGGAGTTCACCCAAACTCATGTCCATTGAGTCGGTGATGCCATCCAGCCTCATATCTGAGGTTATTGATATTTCTCCCAGCAATCTTGATTCCAGCTTGTGCTTCTTCCAGCCCATCATGTTGTACTAAGGTGCATAAGTATGTACACATGTATGTGTGTATGTATATATCTATTTTTCAGTACTCAGCCCATATAATTGTGTATATTTTATATGCTGAGTATTGAAAATATACATAACATAAACATTGTATAATATAATTTGATATTATGGAATATATTTTTATAATTTATACTAATATTAATACATGGCATTAATATATTTATTATGTGTTACAGATGCTGAGTACTGAAAACAAACTTCCTAATTCATATTATAATGAAGAAGACTGGGGTAGGTACAGACCCATTTATACTGAGAAACTGATAGGGAGTCTATATAACTCAATGCTATGTTTCTTTTAAAACTATGAAAAAGTGTTTTGTTTCCCTGAATCTCAAACTCATTTTCTTGGACATAGTGTTCTCTTACTTTGCAGTGTCTTTGTGAAAATTATCAATGCAACACTATTAATCATTTAGCAGTTGGTATAAGAAAGAGCTTTTAGGAGATTTGTGTTGATGTACAATTCAGAAATAATAATTTGCTCACTGTGCTCCACAAGATGCCTGTCATTTCATTCAAATGAACCAGAGACACATCTTACATTTTTTACATACATCATTTTCTTGGACATAGTGTTCTCTTACTTTGCAGTGTCTTTGTGAAAATTATCAATGCAACACTATTAATCATTTAGCAGTTGGTATAAGAAAGAGCTTTTAGGAGATTTGTGTTGATGTACAATTCAGAAATAATAATTTGCTCACTGTGCTCCACAAGATGCCTGTCATTTCATTCAAATGAACCAGAGACACATCTTACATTTTTTACATACATCTAAAATTAGAATGTTTAGTGTATGTTTCTTTAATAAGCCTTATCATTTTATAATTTAGAGCTATGAGGATAATATGTAGATTCTTTGGATGAAAGATTAAAGGTAAGATAAAGGAAATGTTATCTTTCAATTCTCTTGAAGTGGCTTGGTTTTTATCAATTAATAATGCCATATAGCAGGGAAATGTTCAACTGAAATTTGCAAAAGATACTAGAAAATTAAAAAAATTCCCTATAAACTAAAAAGTTTCAGAATGTGTAAGATGTTGCCTATGATGACTATGAATTTATAAATATGGGACTGGCTAATTAAATTTTATTTTAATATCTTGTGGTGCTATGCTTATTGTGTGGTCTTAGGTTATAAGCTAGTTGAGATATTTACTATAAGGTTAAGTTAGTTAAATCACTGTGCTGTGCTCAGGCACCCAGTCATTTCCCACTCTTTGTGATCCCATGGGCTGTAGCCCACCAGACTCCTCTGTCTATGGGGATTTTCCAGGCAAAAATATTAGAGTGAGTTACCATGCCCTCCTCCAGAGGATCTTCCCAACCCAGGGATTGAACCCAGGTCGTCCACACTTCAGGCAGATTCTTTACCACCTGTGGCACCGGAGAAGCCCAGTTAAATTACCAATGCTTGTATTTAGGAAAAATGAGTTTACGTTGGGGGGGAAACAAAAAAACAACCTGGCAAAGTTTTGTGTATGATATTCATTTAGAGGATGAACATTTGAGGTAATCTGTCATCTCAGGTTGCATGCTAAGTACTTTCAGTCATCTCTGACTCTTTGAGGGCCTATGGACCATAGCCTGCCAGGCTCCTTTGTCCATAGGATTTCCCAGGCAAGAATACTGGAGTGGATTGCCATGCCCTTCTCCAGAGGATCTTCCTGACCCAGGGACTGCCCAAAATAAATTTGTCTTTTTCTTATCAAATTATTATTATTGTCTCAATTCAGTTTTTAAAATGTTGAATTTAAAAAAAATTGCTCTGGTCTAGATAATGTCAAGTTAACTCAGAAACTGTCCTTTTCCCAACTTAGTCTTTTTCTACAAAATCTTTTCACATGTGTGCTTTAACAAGCAAGACAAGGTTCTGCCCTTTCAATGATTCTCCCAGCAAACAACCAAAATCTTGAATAATTACTTTAGGTGCTCAGATTATCTAAAAGCTGCACCTGTTGGTGCCAGTGTAAAGAAGGCTAAAGTCAGAGGGGCTGAGGGTCAGTTAGTCTTAGTGGCATCACATCAGTCTGTGGCTTGTCACAACACAAAACTACAGTGTCACTAGAGAGTATAAGTCCTTGGAAAGAAGTGGTACCAAGTATAGCTAAGAAGCTGAGGTTCAGACTATCTGGGCTGAAACGGCTCCATCATTCACCAGCTGGCTGACCTCGAGCAAGCTACTTAATATCTCTGTGCCTTACTCCCTTCATATCTGAATGGGAATAAAAGTGGTACCTATCTCATAACATTTTTAATTCAATGACATAGCCCACTTTTAGCACATAACTGGCACTTGAAAAATACTGTGTAGTAGGAATAATTCCAGAAACACTCTATGAAGACATATATTCATAATATCTGTTGTTCACATTCTTCCCACATTTCCTTTGCGATGTCTCTATCTGCTTCAAAAATAGAAGATGATGGTTTGCTTTGCATAATGTAATTTCAGAAATATGTGTTGCATCATTTTCCAAGTGGTGGAAAAATACTTTCTAAAATTCCAGTTGATCAATAAATTTTATAACCAAACAAAATGTAGATTTTTTTCATTCATGTTAATTATCTGCTAAGCTTGAAAAATATTGGGAAAGAGAGAACTTCTGTGTGATGGAAAAATAATGAACTCAGATTTCATTTGCATTGTTGAAAGAAAATTTAAATCTCATATTTAATTGATAAGATTGGTGGCTCAGATAGTAAAGAATTCACCTGCAATACAGAAGACCTGCATTCAATCCCTGGGTTGGGAAGATCCCCTGGAGAAGGAAATGGCAACCCACTCCAGGATCCTTGTTTTGGGAATTCCATGGACAGAGGGCTATAGTCCATGGGGTTGCAAAGAATCAGACAAGATTGAGTGACTTTCACTTCACTTTCATATTAAATTGCATTTTAACTTTTGTTAAGATGAAGCATCAGAACTTAACATCAATTCGGACTGTGAAGCAAGAGGAATTTTAAGAACTTTAATGTAATTAACAATAATATTTGACTAATTATTAATAATGTATTATTCCATCTATCAGTTGTTTTAAGCGCTCTAAGTATTACATACTTAATTTGACTTATACAAAGTTCCTCTTCAGATTCATTTCCTACCTACTTTTAACTCATATGTATTAAACATTTTTCCATTTCCAACTGGAACATTATTCTGATTTGTGACTTCATCACTCATGAAGACTTTAAGTTACTTACAGGTTTTTTGACTGATATGGACATAAATGACCATAAAGAGGTAGAAAGTGAAACCTCTGTCATAGCTACAGTGAGTGCTCTGAAGAGTGTGTGTGTGTGTATATATATATATATGCCGTGGCCCAATACGGATATACCACGGCCCAATACATATATTCTTTTTGATAAACATAAATGTTTGTTCTAAAATTCTTGAACATAAATGTTAGATAATGGATAAATAATTCAAAAGAAAACATGTGAAGAATATGTCATTTAAGAACATTAATTTTTAACAATTATTAATCTTATTCTTGCCCAACTTTATTTGTTAGATCCCTTAAGAGAAAAGTTTGATGACTTTTCTCTCAGGTAATGTTAAAACACCAGTTGTGTATACAGTTATGCTTCCTGATTAAATCATGCTGCTTCTGTTATTGTCAGCTTCACTTAAAACTAAAATACACAGGACATTCTGGTTCTCTTGGGGACTTCTTTTGTTTGTTCATTGTTATAACTTCAGTTCAGTTCAGTTGCTCAGTCATGTCCGACTCTTTGCGATGCCATGAACCACAGCACGCCAGGCATCCCTGTCCATCACCAACTCCCGGAACTTATTCAAACCCATGTCCATTGAGTCGGTGATGCCATCCAACCATCTCATCCTCTGTCATCCCCTTCTCCTCCTCCCCTCAATCTTTGCCAGCATCAGGGTGTTTTCCAATGAGTCAACACTTTGTATGAGGTGGCCAAAGTATTGGAGTTTCAGCTTCAAAACCAGTCCTTCCAATGAACATTCAGGACTGATCTCCTTTAGGATGGACTGGCTGGATCTCCTTGTAGTCCAAGGGACTCTCAAGAGTCTTCTCCAACACCACAATTCAAAAGCATCAATTCTTCAGCGCTCAGTTTTCTTTATAGTTCAACTCTCACATCCATATGTGACCACAGGAAAAACCATAGCCTTGATTAGACTGATCTTTTGTTGGCAAAGTAATGTCTCTGCTTTTTAATATGCTGTCTAGGTTGGTCATAACTTTCCTTCCAAGGAGTATGCGTCTTTTAATTTCATGGCTGCAATCACCATCTGCAGTGATTTTGGATAAAAACAACCTGGCAAAGTTTTGTGTATGATATTCATTTAGAGGATGAACATTTGAGGTAATCTGTCATCTCAGGTTGCATGCTAAGTACTTTCAGTCATCTCTGACTCTTTGAGGGCCTATGGACCATAGCCTGCCAGGCTCCTTTGTCCATAGGATTTCCCAGGCAAGAATACTGGAGTGGATTGCCATGCCCTTCTCCAGAGGATCTTCCTGACCCAGGGACTGCCCAAAATAAATTTGTCTTTTTCTTATCAAATTATTATTATTGTCTCAATTCAGTTTTTAAAATGTTGAATTTAAAAAAAATTGCTCTGGTCTAGATAATGTCAAGTTAACTCAGAAACTGTCCTTTTCCCAACTTAGTCTTTTTCTACGAAATCTTTTCACATGTGTGCTTTAACAAGCAAGACAAGGTTCTGCCCTTTCAATGATTCTCCCAGCAAACAACCAAAATCTTGAATAATTACTTTAGGTGCTCAGATCACCTAAAAGCTGCACCTGTTGGTGCCAGTGTAAAGAAGGCTAAAGTCAGAGGGGCTGAGGGTCAGTTAGTCTTAGTGGCATCACATCAGTCTGTGGCTTGTCACAACACAAAACTACAGTGTCACTAGAGAGTATAAGTCCTTGGAAAGAAGTGGTACCAAGTATAGCTAAGAAGCTGAGGTTCAGACTATCTGGGCTGAAACGGCTCCATCATTCACCAGCTGGCTGACCTCGAGCAAGCTACTTAATATCTCTGTGCCTTACTCCCTTCATATCTGAATGGGAATAAAAGTGGTACCTATCTCATAACATTTTTAATTCAATGACATAGCCCACTTTTAGCACATAACTGGCACTTGAAAAATACTGTGTAGTAGGAATAATTCCAGAAACACTCTATGAAGACATATATTCATAATATCTGTTGTTCACATTCTTCCCACATTTCCTTTGCGATGTCTCTATCTGCTTCAAAAATAGAAGATGATGGTTTGCTTTGCATAATGTAATTTCAGAAATATGTGTTGCATCATTTTCCAAGTGGTGGAAAAATACTTTCTAAAATTCCAGTTGATCAATAAATTTTATAACCAAACAAAATGTAGATTTTTTTCATTCATGTTAATTATCTGCTAAGCTTGAAAAATATTGGGAAAGAGAGAACTTCTGTGTGATGGAAAAATAATGAACTCAGATTTCATTTGCATTGTTGAAAGAAAATTTAAATCTCATATTTAATTGATAAGATTGGTGGCTCAGATAGTAAAGAATTCACCTGCAATACAGAAGACCTGCATTCAATCCCTGGGTTGGGAAGATCCCCTGGAGAAGGAAATGGCAACCCACTCCAGGATCCTTGTTTTGGGAATTCCATGGACAGAGGGCTATAGTCCATGGGGTTGCAAAGAATCAGACAAGATTGAGTGACTTTCTTCATATTAAATTGCATTTTAACTTTTGTTAAGATGAAGCATCAGAGCTTAACATCAATTCGGACTGTGAAGCAAGAGGAATTTTAAGAACTTTAATGTAATTAACAATAATATTTGACTAATTATTAATAATGTATTATTCCATCTATCAGTTGTTTTAAGCGCTCTAAGTATTTCATACTTAATTTGACTTATACAAAGTTCCTCTTCAGATTCATTTCCTACCTACTTTTAACTCATATGTATTAAACATTTTTCCATTTCCAACTGGAACATTATTCTGATTTGTGACTTCATCACTCATGAAGACTTTAAGTTACTTACAGGTTTTTTGACTGATATGGACATAAATGACCATAAAGAGGTAGAAAGTGAAACCTCTGTCATAGCTACAGTGAGTGCTCTGAAGAGTGTGTGTGTGTGTATATATATATATGCCGTGGCCCAATACGGATATACCACGGCCCAATACATATATTCTTTTTGATAAACATAAATGTTTGTTCTAAAATTCTTGAACATAAATGTTAGATAATGGATAAATAATTCAAAAGAAAACATGTGAAGAATATGTCATTTAAGAACATTAATTTTTAACAATTATTAATCTTATTCTTGCCCAACTTTATTTGTTAGATCCCTTAAGAGAAAAGTTTGATGACTTTTCTCTCAGGTAATGTTAAAACACCAGTTGTGTATACAGTTATGCTTCCTGATTAAATCATGCTGCTTCTGTTATTGTCAGCTTCACTTAAAACTAAAATACACAGGACATACTGGTTCTCTTGGGGACTTCTTTTGTTTGTTCATTGTTATAACTTCAGTTCAGTTCAGTTGCTCAGTCATGTCCGACTCTTTGCGATGCCATGAACCACAGCACGCCAGGCATCCCTGTCCATCACCAACTCCCGGAACTTATTCAAACCCATGTCCATTGAGTCGGTGATGCCATCCAACCATCTCATCCTCTGTCATCCCCTTCTCCTCCTCCCCTCAATCTTTGCCAGCATCAGGGTGTTTTCCAATGAGTCAACACTTTGTATGAGGTGGCCAAAGTATTGGAGTTTCAGCTTCAAAACCAGTCCTTCCAATGAACATTCAGGACTGATCTCCTTTAGGATGTACTGGCTGGATCTCCTTGTAGTCCAAGGGACTCTCAAGAGTCTTCTCCAACACCACAATTCAAAAGCATCAATTCTTCAGCGCTCAGTTTTCTTTATAGTTCAACTCTCACATCCATATGTGACCACAGGAAAAACCATAGCCTTGATTAGACTGATCTTTTGTTGGCAAAGTAATGTCTCTGCTTTTTAATATGCTGTCTAGGTTGGTCATAACTTTCCTTCCAAGGAGTATGCGTCTTTTAATTTCATGGCTGCAATCACCATCTGCAGTGATTTTGGAGCCAAAAAATAAAGTCAGCCACTGTTTCCACTGTTTCCCCATCTATTTGCCATGAAGTGATGGGACTGGATTTTTTTTTTTTAATGTGTTTAAATCCAAAATCACTTTCATCAGATGGAAAACACCATGCAACTTGTGCTCTATAAAAATATACTAATTCACAGTATAAGGACTGTGTCTTAAGAGACATAAATTTAAGTTCTATACTAAAAACTTTTAATCTGTCGGTTTGTAACTATATATTCGCTTATTTAGAGTTACCATGGGAAGTTTGTAGGTGAAGCCCTCTTGATTCTCCTGAGAACGGGGTTGGTCCTGTTAAAGAAAAGGCTCAGGATAAAACAAATTAATGTTAGTGTACTTTCCTAACCTTATGTTTAATCAATAGCACATCCTTGGTTTTGAATTATTTAAATGTATTATTATCTAACCATGTAAGCATTTGTCATTTCCGATTAAACTGTAGATGCCTCAGGAAAAAAAAACTAAATTCAAGAAAAATCAGCGAATACAATTTCCTTTAGCCTACGTGAGTCCTTTTGTGTCTCAAAAGCTCACAAACTGTTTGAAGAGGCACTGGACCATAGCACAACTCTGACTGCCCGGGACATCTGGCAACCATGTGATATTCTTGAACTTCGACTAAAGAAAGAAAATATAAATTTGTGGAAGTAAAGCTCTGCTTCCTAAAAGATTATAAATCAACTATACGCCAATAAAGTTAAAAAAAACAAAAACAAAAACGCTGCTTCAACTCACGTATTCTTGGTGACTAAAAACCTAAATTATCAAAACAAAACCTCCCACCAGAAACCTAAATCATCTGGAAAGCATGAAAAATTCCGGCAAACTACGTTCAACAATTCACCATCACTAAAGCTCGAGGCTCGTTTTGTTTCATTTATTCTAAATCATTTACACTTTTCACAGAGAAAAGAGTCCAAGGCGCCCAGAACAGATGTGAGCAGCAATAGACCGACCGTTGGGGGTGTTCACATTTGCAGGTGGCTGGCAGAAGAGAGAGAACTATTGCTTTAAAGGAACACTTGTGAGACGCTTAGAAAGCAGCTCCTCGTTTATTCCCATCTCTTTCAGAATTTTCCACAGTTTATTGTGATCCACATAGTCAAAGGCTTTGACATAGTGCTTAGCAAAGTACTCAGCATGTAGTAAGTGCTCAATAAATATTGCATTTTGTAACAAGTAAATGGCTGAGTCAGTGCTAATTACAGAGAACTTTGAGCATTTAAGAATTTTTGCAAGCATCGACTTTTGTCAAAAATAATATGTACACATTTTAGAAACTTTAGAGAATGCAGACAGGTATATAGTAAAAACATTAAATTACATAAGAATCCACTATTTATACACAGTTTTCTAAGCATTTGTCATATACTCTACATATTATCAATGTAGATAGGAGAAATGCAAACTACAAGAAGCAGAAAGGAGTGGACAGAGGCCCATCCAACAGAGAGACTATTTGAAACTGGGATGGAGGGAAACAGGAGGCAAAGTCTGTGCTTCTGTCTTAGAGCCCGGTTCTCTGGTGGGCCCTATTTAGCCTGTGTTGTATCTTAGTGAGAGAAGAGGGGCCAGCAAACCCCATGAAGGTGGTTTATAACAAAATCTTTGGGAGACTTAAATGGTCAAGGATGAGAGCATCCAAGATGGACAGTTGAAACTGGTATAGGAATCTTGACCGTGGCCACGTAATCTCTTCAAATAGATTCCTAGACATGGAATTATTTGGTTAAATGATATGCATTTAATTTGCATTACAACCAGACTGTCTAGAAATGTTGAAAAAGTAAAAGCAATGATTATCACCTCTATTACAACATAATCAGCTGAACACCCATTAATTAAATGTGTACAACAAGTTTCAATCTATTCTTGAGCCTGCATTATGCAATAGAGTAAGAAACTTGTAGTAAACTTGACCAAATAATTTTAAAGTCAGAGTCAGTCTTTATCATCAAGTGTCAGGAGCTAGGCCACAAAGCTCTGGAGGCTCCAGCTGCTTGTGTCCATCCCTGACTGGTCTGTGATACAGATGTACCCCATAGTTGATTTAGACAAATGGCCCACTTGGGGACCCAGGTGGGCACTTGCCCTAGTGCTTGCCATGGGGGATTCTAGAGAAACATTCCATGGAGTGTGATTCCAAAAGTCTTACTGATACAGCAGGTTTTATTCTCTTCCAAGCTGTTCCTGGAGTTGGCAAAACCAGCTCCTTTCTTCCTCTGCTCTTTCCTTTACCTTCCAAACTGGCTCAAGGTCTATTCCCATAAGAAAACACATGTATCTTTGAACTTTTGTGGAGCTCTTTATGCATTCTGTCCATCTCTTAATTATACCATTGTAGGGATATTTTCCGTTGATGGGCGGGACTGTATTCCCTCCCTGTTGCTTGACCTGAGGCCAAACTATGGTGGAGGTAATGAAGATAATGGTNTTTTGTGGAGCTCTTTATGCATTCTGTCCATCTCTTAATTATACCATTGTAGGGATATTTTCCGTTGATGGGCGGGACTGTATTCCCTCCCTGTTGCTTGACCTGAGGCCAAACTATGGTGGAGGTAATGAAGATAATGGTGACCTCTTCAAAAGGTCCCATGCATGCACTGCCCCACTCAGTGCCTCTGACTCTGAAGCAGGCCACTGCTGATCCTGAAGCAGGCTGCTACCTACCCATACCTCTGCTGGAGACTCCTGGACACTCATGGGCATGTCTGGGTCAGTTTCTTGTGGGGTCACTGCTCCTTTCTTCTGGGTCTTGGTGCACAGAAATTTCTGTCTGTGCTCTCCAAGAGTATGTTTCCCCAGGCCTGTGTAAGTTCTGGTGGTTCTATGGTGGGGTTGATGGCGACCTCCTTCAAGAGGGCTTATGCCATATGCAGGTCTGCCGCACCCAGAGCCCCTGTGGCAGGCCACGGCTGACCTGTACTTCCACAGGAGACACTCAGACACAGTTCTGGCTCAGTCTCTGTGTGTTGGGCTGGCATTTTGTGCCCTTCCCATGTCTGAGCAGCTCAGGCGAACAGGGGCTTGGTGAGCACACTGTCTCAGGTGAGCCTTGTGTCTTAATGACCTCCCTGGTCCCAGCCACTTGGTTTCCTGGGTGCACCACGAGAGCACCATTTCAAGTGTGCTGTATATCTCCTCTGGAGAGCTATCTCAGGCTGCACGCCTCCTGGTGGATGTGAACCATCCAGGATCTCAGGAAGACGTCAGCAAAAACAAGACCAGGAGCTGACTGTGGCTCAGATCATGAATTCCTTATTGCTAAATTCAGACTTAAATTGAAGAAAGTAAAGAAAACCACTGGACCATTCATGTATGACATAAATCTAATCCCTTATGATTATACAGTGGAAGTGAGAAATAGATTCAAAGGATAAGATCTGATAGAGTGCCTGAAGAACTATGGACGGAGATTCATGACATTGTACAGGAGGCAGTGATCAAGACCATTCCGAAGAAAAAGAAATGCAAAAAGGCAAAATGACTCTCTGATGAGGTCTTACAAATAGCTGTGAAAAGAAGAGAAGCTAATGGAAAAGGAGAAAAGGAAAGATATACCTATCTGAAGGCAGAGTTCCAAAGAATAGCAAGGAGTGATAAGAAAGCCTTCCTCAGTGATCAATGCAAAGAAATAGAGGAAAACAATAGAATGGGAAAGACTAGAGATCTCTTCAAGAAAATTAGAACTATCAAGGGAACATTTCATGCAGAGATGAGCACCAATAGAGGACAGAAATGGTATGGACCTAACAGAAGCAGAAGATATTAAGAAGAGGCGGCAAGAATACGCAGAACTATACAAAAAAGACCTTCCCGACCCAGATAACCATGATGGTGTTATCATTCATCTAGAGCCAGACATCCTAGAATGTGAAGTCAAGTGGGCCTTAGGAAGCATCACTATGAACAAAGCTAGTGGAGGTGATGGAATTCCAGTTGAGCTATTTCAAATCCTAAAAGATGATGCTGTGAAAGTGCTACACACAATATGCTAGCAAATCTGGAAATCTCAGCAGTGGCCACAAGACTGGAAAAGGTGAGTTTTCTTTCCAATCCCAAAGAAAGGCAATACAAAAGAATGTTCAAATTACCACACAATTGCATTCATCTCACATGCTAGCAAAGTAATGCTCAAAATTCTCCAAGCCAGGCTTCAACAGTACGTGAACTGTGAACCTGAAGATGTTCAAACAGGATTTACAAAAGGCAGAAGAACCAGAGATCAAATTGCCAACTTCTGCTGAATCATTGGAAAAGCAAGAGAGTTTCAGAAAAACTTCTACTTTTGCTTTACTGACTATGCCAAAGCCTCTGACTGTGTGACTCACAACAAACTGTGGAAAATTCTTCAAGAGATGTGAATACCAGACCACCTGATCTGCCTCCTGAGTAATCTTTATGTAAGTCAAGAAGCAACCATTAGAACTGGACATGGAGCAACACACTAGTTTCAAATTGGGAAAAGAGTATGTCAAGGCTGTATATTGTCACCCTGGTTGTTTAACTTATAGGCAGAGTACATCATGAGAAACGCTGGGCTGGGTGAAGCGCAAGCTGAAATCAAGATTGCTGGGAGAGATCTCAATAGCCTCAGATACACTGATGACACCACCCTTATGGCAGAAAGTGAAGAATTAAAGAGCCTCTTGATGAAAGTGAAAGACAAGAGTGAAAAAGTTGGCTTAAAGCTCAACATTCAGAAAACTAGGATTATGTCATCTGGTCCCATCACCCATCACTTCATGGCGAAATGGTTGGGAAACAATGGAAACAGTGACAGACTTTTTTTGGGTGGGGGCTCCAAAATCACTGTCAATGGTGACTGAAGCCATGAAATTAAAAGACGCTTGCTCCTTGGAAGAGAAGCTATAAACAGCCTAGACACCATATTTAAAAAGAGACATTACTTTGCCAACAAAGGTCCATCTCATCAAAGCTATGGTTTTTCCAGTAGTCATTTAAGGATGTGAGAGTTGGACTATAAAGAAAGCTGAGTGCCAAAGAATCGATGCTTTTGAACTGTGGTATTGGAGAAGACTCTTAAAGAGTCCCTTGGACTGCAAGGAGATCCAACCAGTCCATCCTAAAGGAAATCAATCCTGAATATTCATTGGAAGGACTAATGCTGAAGCTAAAACTCCAATACTTTGATCACCTGAAGTGAAGAACTTACTCCTTGAAAAAGACTCTGATGCTGGGAAAGACTGAAGGCAGGAGAAGGGGATGACAGAGGATGAGATGGTTGGATGGCATCACTAACTCAATGGACATGATTTTTAGCAATCTCTGGAAGTTGATGAAAGACAGGAAAGCCTGCAGCCCCATGGCTGTAGTCCATGGGGCCACAAAGAGTCGGACAAGACTGAGGAACTAAACAACAACAGTTATATTGTGTTACAGATTATATGTGTGTATGATATACATAATGGTACTTACTCATTTGGCCTTACTCATTTAGACTGTGAAGAAGGCTGAGCACCGAAGAACTGATGCTTTTGAATTGTGGTGTTGGAGAAGACTCTTGAGAGTCCCTTGGACTGGAAGGAGATCCAACCATTGGAAAAGACTCTGGTGCTGGGAAGGGATTAGGGGCAGGAGGAGAAGGGGACAACCAAGGATGAGATGGCTGGATGACATCACGGACTTAATGGACGTGAGTCTGAGTGAACTCTGGGAGACAGTGATGAACAGGGAGGCCTGGCGTGCTGTGATTCGTGGGGTCGCAAAAGAGTCGGACACGACTGAGCAACTGAACTGAACTGAACTCATTTGGCCTTAGTTTTCTTTTGTATAAGTTGGATAAGCACTAGTCTTCATGATAACTTCAAATGAGAAGAATTCATTATGCTTCTGTCTCAGACTGCAAGGGAAATTCTTCTAGGGATGGGTACAGTCAAGGTAGAGACACAAAGCACCTTGTCCACATACAGCTATCACCTCCCACCCTCAATGTATGCCTCTTTTTGTTTCCATTTCATTTATGGACTCACTTCTGTTAGTTAGGGGAAAACACAAACCAGTCCTTTCATTTTTCCATTGTTTTAGTCTTAACATCTTGCAGGATGTTGTAGAGTTTAGCTACCTGTAGTTTGGGACATATTCTCCACAAATAAAGATAGGGATGGTTGTAAGAGAAGGTGAAATGACCTAGGACTGGTAGTTGGCATCTTTATATGCCACACCACCTAATATGTCACTCCATTAGAGCTCTGGCAATCAACAGTGTGGTACTGACAAAATTATTAATGTGCAGAAAATGGAATGGAAAATGCAATGATGTATCTCTGAATTGTGTGTGCATGCTCAGTTTTGTCCAACTCTTGGTGACCCAGTGAACTATCGCCTGCCTGGGTTCTCTGTCCATGGGATTTCCCAGGCAAGAATGTTGCAGGTGGTTGCCATCTTGTCCTCCAGGGGCTCTTCCTGACCCAGGAAGTGAACCTACATCTCTTATGTCTCTTGCAATGGCAGGTGGGGTTCTTTACCTCTGTGCCACCTGAAGTATATACTAATGGAAGCATTAGTATATACCATTAGTACAAACCATTGCTGAAGGGACACCTTTATATAATTAACGAGTGGTATGGGGAAAAATTATTTCCAGATGGACTGAGGAATAAACAGGAGAAAAAATGAAGAGCTTTGAATATTGATGTCTTTCAAATAAATAACATTTAGCTATGAAAGTGAAATATTTTTATTTTCTGAGGTTTAGATAAATGAACCTCAGAAAATTTACCACACAAAGACTAACTTTGAAATTACACTTACAAGAAAGACCTCCAGGAAAAAGAGGAATGAATATAGGATGAAGAGACACTATAGGGTAAGAGCTTAGCAAGTGTTGTTATTGCCTTAATAAGCAACAGCAATAACAAACAGACCCCAAAGCAATCCAGAATTAAAATTTCAAGTGATTATAATATGACTTGAGATGTTGGACATAAGTGTGGGCTGAGAATAGTTTAAGGAAAATACAAAAACGCCAATAAATTTAGAAATTGAGACAAAAATAAATGCAAAGTTGGGCTTTAGTTAGAAATAATCACATAAAGCCAAAAATAGTATGTCTGCTATTTTACATAAAATTCACGACACCATCAATTGTAAAATACACCATTATTTCATTTACCGCTATGAAAGAACAAATGCTGCCAACTGTGAAAAGAGACTGCCAGTCAAGACACAATTCATTCTTATTTAGAATTTTTTTTTTCAGATTGAAAGAGCTCTTTTAGTCCTATCATTTTCATAAAACTATAAAAAGAAAAACCAAAATAATACTGGCAAGTATATGCCTAAAACTTCTTTATACTGAGTCCAACTCTTCTAAATGACTTTTTAGTCATTAATATTTGTGTTTTCCACATAAAATAATCCTCTGTGATATGAAAAGTGGTGATGAAACATTTTAAAAACGAATTTATAGAAGCTACTATGTATTCTATGTAGAACAGGCCTACATTAGACTTCTCCTGAGGTATGTTGCTAAATATGTCCAATTTGTCACCCACATCAACATCTTTTCCAGTATTTTTTTGGTTTCCAAGGGTTAAATATATTCTTATCTCCACTATTTTCTTCACGATTTTCTTCCAAACTCTTGGTCCCTAATCTATAGGCCACAATGCTGGCTCTTTTGACATCCCTGAAGGCTCAGTAAATGACAGCTATGTCACGACTACTGCCTGGCCAGCAGGGATCATAAAACAGTACTGACTTCAGATCTTTCCTGATTTCAAGGTATTACATCACCAAATTCATGCATTTTAGATATCATGAAACATGTGCATTTTAGAAACCATGAAAAGCTTTCAACCAACTGAGAAAAGTCAATCTTTCTAATATTAAGAAGAAAAGGAGAAAAAAGGGAACAATAAAAATATAGTAATACAGAACACTAAGCATTACACAGACAAAATCCATTATAGGAACAATTTTGATAAATATGAGTTCAACTTAAAAGTCTAAAGATAGAGACTCACTGATTGGATCTGAAGTAACATTTACCGGTATGCTGTTGTATTAGGGGTTTCCCTGGCAGCTCAGACAGCAAAGAATCTGCCTGCAATGCAGGAGACCCAGGTTCAATTCCTGGATTGGGAAGATCTCCTGGAGATGGAAATGGCTATGTTAGTCAAGATCCCTCCAAAGGGGGGAAAAAAAAAAAGTAAGTATTTACAGGGAATTTAATACAGGGCATTGGTTATGTAGATGTTGGATGAGTAAAATGCAGAAGATGATTAGCAGGAGCAAAAAAGAAGAAAGAGTGATACCCAAAGATCAGAAGTTTGCTGACACTTCTATGCTGGAGTCCAAGAGTCTACACCTGCTGATGAGCTGCTGGAGATGTCACAGCCTGTCAGGATTCACCAAAGAGCTGCCTCTTTCACAGGGCTGGGACCACGGCCTACGCTGTGTCTACAGCCAGTGCCGTCATACGTGGATGTGCTGGTACCACCACCGCTCTGTCACTGCTTCTGCTGCTGCCACCACTCAAGATTCTGCCAGAGACGGGATGTAGGATGAGAGGCAGCTCTCCCCTCCTCCACCATACATATTCCTATCAGGACTCCCGTTAGCAGAACTTGACAGGAAGCCAGTTGGCAAGAGATTTGGGAAGTGTCATTTGCAGACTCCCAGCCTCATCCAACACATAGAAGAATACAGAAGGGACTTCAAACAAACAACATTGACTGACACCATTATCTGCAAGATGTGCATTTAAAACAAAAGGACAGGGAACTGTTTAATCATTCATTCATTCAACAAATATTTATAGCATGCCTTTTAAGTGTCAGATCCTCTTCCAGGTGCGATGATACAGCAAGGTGGGAACAAAACAGACAAAATACCTGCTCAGCATATTTTTGACCTGCTAACTCAGAATAGCTAGGCAGCAAACAAAATAAGTAATTAAATCCTACAATATTTGAGGATGTGTCAAATGCTAAAGGAAAAGTAAAGCAGGTGGAGAGATAGGGAGGCGTGCATACTTAGTAGCTTCAATCACATCTGACTGTTTGCAACCCCATGGAGGACAAAAATGCTCTGTCCATTGCATTTTTCAGGCAAGAATACTGGAGTGGGTTGACATGTCCTCCTCCAGGGGATCTTCCTGACCTAGGGATTGAACCCATGCCTCCTGCATTGCAGGCAGATTCTCTACTGCTGAGCCACTGGGGAAGCCCAATAGGGAGGCAGGGGATTGCAATTTATTCAAACAGCAATCCGGAAAGGCTTTTGAAAAAAGATAAGAACGAGGAGAGGAAAGAAGTCTGAATGAAATGTGAACTAGTTATTTTAATAAAACTCCCAGTAAGGATTATGGTGAAAGTGCAATAGGGATAAAGAAGTAAAAGAAATCTTAGATCGAGAAGACACAGTAATGTGCATAATTTACAGTGTATCAGTGCAGCCCAGAAACATAAATAGCAACAATGGAATGCAAATCACAAAGGAAAAATTTTTGTTACCTAGATCACAAAAGATAAATATACAAGACAAATAAAGAATTTCTACAATATAATGAGATTTGACATGGGAGAAGGACTCAACACATCATTGCTG
Source organism: Oreotragus oreotragus (assembly GCA_006410675.1). Taxonomy (NCBI): domain Eukaryota; kingdom Metazoa; phylum Chordata; class Mammalia; order Artiodactyla; family Bovidae; genus Oreotragus; species Oreotragus oreotragus. Next base: position 307,177 of record SJYX01003532.1, read on the forward strand.
GTTGTTGACAGAGAAAGCATGAGGACAACCTCTAAGAGCAGAAGCTGATCCCTAGCTGATATCCAGAAAGAAAATGCAGACCTCAGACCTGCAAGCTCAAGGAACTAGGTTTGCCAAAAATCTGAATGAGCCTGGAAGTGGATTTTTTCCCTGAGACACCCAACTGACACCTTGACCTTGAGAGATGCAAAGCAGAGAACCCAGCAGAGCTTGATTGGACTTCTGATCAGCAGAACTGTGAGATGATACGTAGGTGCTGTTCTAAGCCACTAGTTTGTGATATTTTGCTACATAGCTATAGAAAACTAATACACTATTAATATCCAAAGACAACATCTACCTGAGTATTGCAGAAAATATCAGATGGAATATTACATCTTCTTCCAGGCTTCTAGATGTTTAAATCTTAGAAAATTTCCAAAACATGACCAAATACAGATTATTGCAATATTATAGCTTAAAAAATAATGAGAAAGACAAACCATTCTAGAGAACATAGGCAAAGGCTTTGAATGGCTAATAAAAATGCAAAATATCTCTAAATTTAAGAATGCCGGCATGCATACTCAGTCACTTCAGTTGTGTCTGACTTTTTGTGACCCTATGGACTGTAGCCCGCCAGGCTCCTTTGTCCATGGGATTTTCCAGGTAAGAATACTGGAGTGGGTTATCATGCCCTCCTCCAGGGGATCTTCCCAACCCAGGATTGAACTTGTGTCTCTTGTGTCTCCTGCATTGTAGGCAGATTCTTTCACTGCTAAGCCATCAGGGAGGCCCCACATTTCTTAATAACAGCTTACAAGATAACTTAGAATGAAACAATTTCTTTAGCTTCAGATTGGTAAAAACTTTGTAACACTTATTGTTGGGAGGAAATATAAATGGAAGGAAAATGAAAACTCTTATTCACTGATGATAAGAGAATAAAGGAGACCAAAACTTTGACTATTTTGGTAATAGTTATTATATTCGAATATGTCCATATACTAGCGTCAAAAATTCCATTTCAGGTATATTTTATCAAGTATATTTTCCATATTAAAAAGACCAAAGAACTGTACTTAAAAAAAAAAAAAGCTTTGTTATTTTAAAGAATTGCAGTGTAGGAAAAAGAAGGCCTAGTATCTTATTCTGGTGATGACAATGTCTCATTTCCTTACATACCAAAATTAGAGGATTAAAAAAAATAGCTCAGTGAATTCAAGACTTATACTCCCTTATTCTCTATATACAAAGACATAGATTCAGAGATTTCATGTCCACTTGATAGGGATGCATAAGAAACAAATCTTGAGAGAGAAAACTGAATATACATGGTTTGTAAAGAATTAACCATATACACTTTTAAACAAGGCAACTTGCAATATTTACTTAGAACAAATATTGTGGGACTGTGATATTAAAGATCTCTGGGGGTGCTTATTTTATAGCAAAACATTATGTCAGATGAGTATTTAACTGAAAAACTAACATGAACATCTTTTGATAGTTGGGACTGATTTTGTCATCACATTCTTGTGGTATTATATGTAGGAAGATGCGCACAATAGTTTTCAGTGTAGAATTATTTGTACAGTAATAAGAAAAAAATATAAAATCTCCAACTATTCAGCACTGTATGAATATAGAAACAAATTTTGGAAGATTTGTACAGAGGAATATTGTACAGCTTGTAGAATAATCCAGAGCTAGAAATAAAAAAACTTGAAGTTTGAGTGCTGAGTGGAGGTCATTTTTAGTGCAATATGTGGCCCAATCCAAAACAGTATCTAAACTTTGGTGGATGGGTTTGAAGGAGGAAAATGTAGTAAGTCTTTCAAGGCTGAAAAATCTCAGATCATCTCTGTCCTATATTTGGAAATCAAAGTCTCATAGTACAGCTGGTCCCCCTGAGAAAAGTTTCAACGGCACAGCTCACTTTGAAGTTTGCCTTGCCATTTGGGTGTCTGACTACCATTGTAGTTTGATCTGGAATTATTATACCCAATTATTTTTTAGTAAAGTCAAGTCTGCCCCCACTTAAAGCAGGCTAAGTATCAACATAGGAAGATCTCGAAAACACAATATTGAATGCATATTGCAGAATCATTGAGCAGTGGGAGTCTTTATATAAATTATGTAAATTTATGAACACATGCAAAAAATGTGGCATATTGTGTTATTCTGAACATATTTAAGAAGATTATTCTTGGGATGATTATTAGTTACTTGTAGATTGTGTCTGCTTAATCCTCCTAGACACTGAAATCAGAAAAGGTAAAGCTAAACACATATGGCTTACTGGAATGTGTACCATTTCGTCAAAACAAAAATAAGAGTAGCTGCCTCCCTCTTATAGCAGTTTAGACCTGGTATCAGCAGGCACAAGTGCCTCAGATGATTTGTGTAGTCAGGGGTTGGAATTTCAGGCTACTGAAATACTGTACTACTTGCCCTATTGGTAGCTGGTGAACTGACAAGGTAGGAATGATGGCCCTGTCCTCCCTTCAGTGTTTTCACATTCTGCTTTCAGTGCTGAAAAACAGAGACATGAAGCTTTATGTCAAAGCCAGACTAGACTTCTCTTGGGGAGCCATTGCCTTTCAGGGACTTCTGGGGAGAACACTAGGCATCAATATTTCTTTTTCATCCAGTGGCAAAAATTCAAGGACCAGGGGAATCACTCAAATATTTATAGGAGCTACCTGTCCATGCCAATGCCTGAGCTCTCATCAAACTTAAAGAAAAGCACAGACCTTGTCATCAAAGGCAGTTACTTTCAGAGGATAAACAATACACACTCTCATATATCTTTAATACAAAAACAAATCTTTGTATTTCTACTGAATGCGTTGGTGTCGAAGGGATAATGATCTGTTTTTCTATCCTAAGAAATAAAGAATGTTGAAATTTGTTCTCCAATGTGAAAATTTTTTCACTTTTGGATAAGTGTCTGTGGGTTTGACCAAGCTTCACATTAAATCCCTGTCTCTAACTATCCTCACTGATTAGTTTCTTCCCACAAACAAAGCCACTGGAACAAGATCCTTAAATCTGCTGCTGCAGCTGCTTAAGCCTCACTGAGTGATCAGGCAGCTATTTTCCTTGCCCCTAAAACCCACACCTGCAAACTGCTGGCTCAGCAATCCAGCTGCAGAAAGCACGGCTCTTTGCTCTTTCTCATGGATCTGCTCTTTGCCATCTAATAATGTAGAGGGTATTTTCCTATGTTATTTTGTTTTTAGATTTAGTCGGGATTGTTAGAGGCTTTTATTTTCACAGCCAGACCTCATGTGTTCTGTGACAGGCTCCTCTGTGGACCATTTCAGTTTATGTGGCCTGCTTTCTTTTTTATTTTCATCTCTTTATCTTTAAAAAAACTAAGCCCATTTCCTTTCCTCCTTCAGCTGCATTATCCTATGTGGAACAGGATTCAGTCCCCTTCCACACTGTGTGCTGGTAGGCAGTTACACTGGGTGTTTTAAAATTTGATTTTGAGCCAGAGTTTTACTAGAATGAAATAATTATTCTTTCATCCTTGATGTAGTCTTTATATTATCAGTTAAGTAAAGCTGTGACTGTACAAAATGTTTAGGAGTGATATAATTATTTATTGCTAGTAGTCAAACATCTGCTGAAATCTGCAAATTTTCCCCAAATACATTAATTTAACAGATATGCTAATATCTGTTAACAGATATGCTAATCCATAGATACATTCTAAATACCAGCTCCTGGACTGGTTAATTCTGACTATATTTGTGTGCATCCATGTTTCTTAAATAAATTTTTAGAGTCAGTTTAATAAGCCAACCAGTTAGATCAGTTGAGATAAAATTGCCGACCTGGGTGACTGTCCATTTTGACTCATTATACCAAATTCAAGTTTTTATAACGATAGGCTTTTAATCTTGTAGTTGTGGTCACACCACTCTAATAACTTTACATGTAATCTGAATCCTGGCCAGAAGTCCTCAGACCTATTCAGCCTTCCTCCAAGTTGATTCTGAGTGAAAATTCAGTCATTATACTTAATTCCTAATCCTGCTGTCAAGTCATTCACCATCTCCTACTTCATCCATGTTGTCTTTTCTCTTTCTTTTTTCTTCATATTGTTTTTCTCGTAATGCCATTGTTTCTGAATATGTTTTATGGAGTTTAATATCTCATCTTCTGATTAAGCCTTCATTGATCTCTTAAAGAGTATCTAGAAACTTTAACCTTCTTTTGGCCCTTCAAATTTATTCATAAACTAATGACTTCAAATTTATTCACAAACTAATGACTCTTGTTATTGTGGTCAGACTTTCATTATCTAGCACCTAGCTTCATTTGGATTTTTAATTTAGCATTCTTTCTTCCTCCCTTCATGCAATATTTTGACTTAATTTTTTCAGATACAATATTTGCTGATTCTTTCCTTGTGTCCAGTATCATATTGGTTAGACACGTGATAAAAAGAAGTGCAAAATAATTCTTATCCTTGAGGCATTTATACTTAAGAGAGGAAGAAAAGTATAAAACAATAAGACACAATAATTAAGAACTGAGTAGACTTCAAGAGGGCAGGCTGCAGGGCCATGCAGACCAGCAGTTAAGAACTTCAGTTGGTTTTTGACTTCACCACTTAGAAATCATATAACCTTGGGGAAATGTCCTTTAGTTTTTCACTCCTCAGTTTCCTTATATTTTAAATTAAGATACCTATAAAATTTCTTTCATAGGGTTGCTTGTCAGAAGGAAAAGAAATGATACACAAACAATTCTTGGGCACATAGTATATGCTTGAAATTTATTAATATGATTATTACTACCTACTCCATCCTTTGGAGGAAGAGTGAAGAGGTAGTTTAGTACAACTGGTAGCTTGGCTTTCGGAGAATGAGAACAAGGTTTTGAGCTATGACATTTTATCTGGTTTCTGGATCTGCCACTAGAAAACTTTAGTCACCCCACCTTTCTAGAGTGTACCATTTTGTTGTATGTAACATGAATGGATTTTAATAATTCATTGTTTCTAATAATTCCCCTAAACTTGGGTTATGCATGGACCCTTAAGGTTCTCAGTATTTAAAATTAATGTGATTATAATATTACTAATATTATTCAAATAAGTATACCCATAAAGCAAAATTTAAATCAAATATAAATCTTTAATACTGATAAAAATTTAAAATTAAACCAAAGTAAGTATTTCCTCTTTTTGGCTTTAATTGCTTTGGTTTGCCATTATTTATTTTGTTTGATTCTATTAAATACAAAGAGATAATGCCTTCATTCTAACTTTCACTATGGCATTTATTTATTTATTTACTTTAAGTTTTTATTTTTTGTGGGCGTACAGGTGATTGACAGTACTATGATAGTTTCAAGTGGACAGCAAATGTATCCATTCTCCCTCAAACTCACTACTGCTTTTAAACACTTGGGCTTTTCTTTCTTAACCCTTAATAGCACACTGAACATTGTTATTCCAGTCACTTGCAGGTATTAAAATGGTCCTATTTTAAATACCTGAAAGTCCAATATAATTTTAGTCAAACAGAGAAAGGTAACATCCTAGTAATGTGAAAAAATGAAACCAAGTACCACCTGATGGAGTACACTGAGAAGAGCGTGACTTCTGTTATATTCCTGTGAAAGGTACATAACTTGAATTTTATCATGAACAAATATGCATGAGGCAAACCTGAATTGTATCGTATCCTATAGGAGAACTGGCCTATACTTTTCAAAATTCGCAAGGTCATGAAAGAAAAGGAGAAACTCTCCTAGATTGAAAAGCGTCAAAGAGACGTGACAGTTAAGTGCAATGTGTGCTCCTGGATTGGATCTTTTTGTTACAAGGGACATTACTGGGATAACTGGAAAAAACTAAATGGAGTCTGAGGATCTGATGCTAGCTATGTGTTATTATTTGTTCCCAGATTTTGATAGTTATGGAGAAAAAGTCCCTACTTACAGAACTTGCCTGCTAAAGTGTTTGAGGATGATGGGCTATTGCATTGTCAACTTTAAAATGATTCAGAAAAAAGTTATTTGTACTTGCAGCTTTTTCATAATTTCAAAATTATTTAAAAATGTTCTTTACTGAGCCTGAAAGGAAATATACATATGTATATATCCAATTAAAAATGAAACTTCAGCATCCTAAGTCAAGATTAATTATATAAATTGCCACTAATATAATTTAATGTAGACTGATTAAATATTAATTGGTGTTAAGTTAGTTTGCCTCCTCCTGCAGTTTAGTCCTAAACTTCAATACTGTAGTTCCCAGAGAGAAGAAAGTATGTTCTGCTCTGGTTTTTCCTGCTTCATGGCACCTCTGCTGTTCTCTCTGTTTTCAGAGAGAGCTCCTCACCTCTGTTGCTTCTGTTTCCCTGGGGTCTGGAACTTGATAAAGGGTGTTTATTTATTTATTTTTAAAATTAATTAATTTATTTTAATTGGAGGATAATTACTCTTCAATATTGTGATGATTTCTACCATACATCAAAGGGTGTTTAGAAGGAAAAGACTATGACCTCCCTGTTTACTTCACGCTCTGCTGTTCCCTGATGCTGATCATGCATGTTCCAAAGGACTCCCAGCTCTCACTCTTACAAACAATACCTTGGGGGTGTTTTAGAAAGCTCCCTTCAGTATCATCCTAGCCCTAGTAACTTCTGAATGTTCACTTGGTCCCTTAGTACACAAGTTTACTACCTCACTATTGAGCTCTGACTGTTCAAGATTTTCTCAGTTACACTGTCTATCCCAATTCAACCATCAAGGGTACTGCAAACAGTTTCTAATCTTCAGATTCATCCTAACTGGAGACAAATACCTGTTGCCCTTCATTCCCAAGCTTTGGAGAAATCTCCAGTGTTCTGTTCTAACCTTACATGGGTATGGCTTTTTGCAGCTTATCTGTCATCTAAAAGAAATAAGAGGCCAGTCTTGCATTCGAAAAATGTTGCCCCAAATATCAGAGCAGGGCACCCATATTGCCCTTCTTACTTGGACTGGGAGAATGGCACAGAGTGGAAAAGAAACACCAAGGCATTCTCTACTCCATCTCCTTCAAAGAGTCTTCTCTTCTCAATAAATTCTCAGATTTGAGATGATATTCTCTAAAGGTTTCTTGAACTTTTGTCAACTGTTAGCAAGCTATCAACCTGGGGTTAATTTAAACAATTTCATGCTATAATAAATGAGGCATTTTGGCTGAAGCTAAATTTCTGTAAGCAACACAAATATGGTAGTGATGGTTAAAAAAGATTTTTAATTTCATTTTATCTATACTATGTAGTAACTTATTTTTCCCATTTCCTTTCCTTCTTCAAATTGCAAGGCACCTTGAGGCTTCCTGGCTTCCCTGGTGGCTCAGACAGTAAAGCGTCTGCCTGCAATGCAGGAGACTTGGGTTTTATCCCTGGGTTGGGAATATCTGTAGAGAAGGAAATGTCAACCCACTCCAGTATTCTTGCCTGGAAAATTCCATGGATGGAGGAGCCTGGTAGCTTACAGTCCATGGAATCACAAAGAGTCAGATATAACTGAACAATTTCACTTGATGCGTTTAATTAAACAGACTGATCCAACTCTCTTATTGGCTCAAATTAATAGTTTTTGACACTTACATGATTATAAACACAATGGCAATTTAAGATTTTTATCCAGGCAATTATAAGGTGTTTATTCAGGTGGTTAAGAATGTCTTTGCTTTAAATTATCACTGGGGTACAGACTTGCAATATGTGTATGAGCCCTGATAGGACCAAATAACTTTGTCTGCTTTTTCAAATATAGAATCATTATGACTTTAACAGCATACAATATACCCTTGAAATTAGTCCTTTATGTGATTGAGGACACGCCAGTGTTAAAATCAAATTTGACCTTTAAGAACACTTGAACTGTTCCCTTTTTATAGAAAGCCACCCTTTCCCAACATTTTCTCCCTTAAAAATGTGAGACATGTTATTTTTGTCTATAGGAATATCTATATATGACGTGTGTAATATAAATTTCATAATCATGTTAGAAACAGAAGGTAAGCTTAGTTCTCCATGTATCTTATCCCAATGTCCAAGTATTTTTTAAAAAGTTTTTGAAATGTTTTATTATATTATTGACAGTGGCTCAGATGGTAAAGAATCTGCATGTAATGCAGGAGACCTGGTTTTGATTCCTGAGTCAGGAAGATTCACCTGGAGAAGGAAATGGTAAAATCCCATGGACAGAGGAGCCTGGCAGGCTTCAGTCCATGAGGTTGCAAAGAGTCAGACACGACTGACTAAGTTTTAGGATGCCTGACCCTGTCAGTGTAGCTTTGTAACTCCCAGATTTGGACAAGCATGTGGAAAAAAGGGGGCTTCCCTGGTAGCTCTCAGGTAAAGAATCCACCTGCAATCCAGGAGACGCTGGTTCAATTCCTGGGTTGGGAAGATCCCCTGGAGAAGTGATAGGCTACCCATGCCAGTATTTTTGGACTTCCCTTGTGGCTCAGCTGGTAAAGAATCTGCCTGCAATGCAGGAGACCTGGGTTCAATCCCTGGGTTGGGAAGATCCTCTGGAGAATGGGAATGGCTACCCACTCCAGTATTCTGGCCTGGAGAACTCCATGGACTGTGCAGAAAAAAGGAAAAGAAAAAGATGGTAAAAAAAACCACCTACTATTACTTGGCCATCTATCTTCTACAACATGGTGGAGTAGGAGGATGTGCATTCATCTTCTGCAAGAACTCCAAAATTATAACTCGCTGCTGAACACCATTCACAGGAGAATGTTGGATCCCACCAAAAACATACCCCACAGCCAAGGACAAAAGAGAAGCCCCAGCAAGATGGTAGGAGGGGCAAAATTGCATTTAGAATCAAACCCCATTCTCACCAGAGACGTTCAGAGGGCTCAAACAAAACCTTTTACATACAAGGAGACCCCACAGAGAATAAGTCAGACCCGCCTTTGAGTGTTTGAGTGTCTCCTGTGGAGGCACGGGTCAGCAGTGGCCTGCCACAGGGGCAGGGGCTCTGGGAGCAGCAGACATGGGTGTGGCATAAACCCTCTTGGAGGAGGCCACCATTAACCCCACCATAGAGCCTCCAGAACTTACACAGGACTGGGGAAACAGACTCTTGGAGGGCACAAACAAAACTTTGTCTGCACCAGGACCCAGGAAAAAGGAGCAGGGACCCCACAAGAGACTGACCCATGTGTCCAGGACCTCCGGTGGAGGCATGGGTTGGTGGTGGCCTGCTGCAGGGTCTGGGGCACTGAGTATGGCAGTGCATGCATGGGGCCTTTTGAAGGAGGTTGCCATTATCCTCATTGCCCCCAACATAGTCTGGTCTCAGGTCAAACAAAGGGAGGGAACAAAACCATGTCTATCAACAGAAAATTGGATTAAAGATTTACTGAGAAAGGCTCTGCCCATCAGAACAAGACCCAGTCCCCCCCCACAGTCAGTCTCTCCCATCAGGTGGCTTCCATAAGTCTCTTACCCTTATCCATCAGAGGGCAAACAGAATGAGACCCACAATCACAGAAAACTAATAAAACTGATCACATGGACCACAGCCTTGTCTAACTCAATGAAACTATGAGGCATGCTGTGTAGGGTCACCCAAGATGGATGGATTATGGATGAGAACTCCATGAACAGTATGAAAAAGCAAAAAGGTATGACACTGAAAGATGAACTCCCCATGTCTGTATGTGCCCAATATGCTCTTAGAGAAGAGTGGAGAAATAACTCCAGAAAAAATGAAGAGACAGGGCCAAAGAAAAATGAGCACCCAGTTGTGTATGTGACTGGTGACAGAAGTAAAGTCCAATGCTGTAAAGAACAATATTGCATAGGAACCTGGAATGTTAGGTCCATGAATCAGGTAAATTGGAAGTGGTCAAACAGGAGATGGCAAGAGTGAACATTGACATTTTAGGAATCAGCAAACTAAAATGGACTGGGATGGGTGAATTTAACTCAGATGAGCATTATATCTACTACCATGGGCAAGAATCCCTTAGAAGAAATGGAGTAGCTCTCATAATCAGCAAAAGAGTTCGAAATGCAGTACTTGGGTGCGATCTCAAAAACGACAGAATGATCTCTGTTCATTTCCAAGGCAAACCATTCAATATCACAATAATCCAAGTCTATGCCCTGACCAGTAATGCTGAAGAAGCTGAAATTGAATGGTTCTATGAAGGTCTACAAGACTTTCTAGAACTAACATCCCCCAAAAAAGATATCTTTTTCCTTATAAGGGAATGGAATGCAAAAGTAGGAAATCACGAGATATCTGGAGTAACAGAAACATTTGGCCTTGAAGTACAAAATGAGGCAGGGCAAAGGCTAACACAGTTTTGCCAAGAGAACAAACTGGTCATAGCAAACACCCTCTTCCAACAACACAAGAGATGACTCTACAAATGGACATCACCAGATGGTCTACACCAAAATCAGATTGGTTATATTTGCAGCAAAAGATGAAGAAGCTGTATACAGTCAGCAAAAACAAGACTGGGAGCTGACTGTGGCTCAAATCATGAACTCCTTATTGCCAAGTTCAGACTGAAATGGAAGAACGTAGGAAAAACCACTAGACCATCCAGGTATGATCTAAATCAAATCCTTTATAATTATACAGTGGAAGTGACAAATAGATTCAAGAGATTAGTCTGATTGACAGAGTGCCTGAAGAACTGTGCACAGAGGTTTGTGACACTGTACAGGAAGCAGTGATCAAGACCATCCCAAGAAAAAGAAACGCAAAAAGGTAAAATGGTTGTCTGAGTAGGCCTTACAAATGATACCTAATGGTGAACCATGTCAGATTTGTGATCTCCAAAGAAGATTTAGCTTCTGGACTAGGGACCAGGCTTGATCACTCAAGAGCTCTTGTGTAGCAGAGTTATATTAAAGTGAAAAAGGGAGAGAGAAACGTTTTGACATAGGCATCAGAAGGGGGATGGAGAATGCCCCATCTCTAGCCTTAGCAAGGGAATTATATACTTTTAAACTGGTTATTAAGATATATCAAAAGAATGTCTCAAGGTTGTAACAATCATACTAGACCCATTTCCATAATATACATTTTAAGATAACAGGATTAGTCAGAAGGTTTTCAGGAAGGAGAAACATGACTCAAGCAGGATACATTATTGTTATATAATCCTTACTAAAGAATGTAGAAAAAAAGTTTGTCCTTTCCTCCTCCTTGAGAATTCCAGGCCCCTAGAGAGCCCCAGACTCCTTTTTCCTCCTTAGGGACCCCAGACTTTTTAATCAACCTGCCTAGGAATTGACTCTCTCATTACCCCTTTTCTTCTAGGAGAATTATGTTGCCAAGGGAAAGGGGTATCGTTTTCATTCCATAACTACTTCCTGCTTTTGAGGTGCATGGTCCCTAAATTGTTGAGGCAGCATATTCTCCTAACCCTCATAATGAAGGTCTCTGATTCAGGGGTCCCAAGTAATAGAGGAGGCTGTGGCACTCGTAGGAGCCTGGACACACATTTGTAACTTAAAAGCTTTCAGATGGTTAGGAGCAAACACCATTTTGTAGTTACAGATATAAGGCCAAATAGTGGTTAAACCAGGTTAAAACCTAATCAAAATTAAGTCACATTATGTCCATAGTTAAGGTACAATATGTCATACCAGTCCATCTTTAGAATTGTTAGATGTCATCAGATTAAGAAGAGGGATCACATATGATTGTTGTTGGTGAAGGTATTGTATTTGCCGAGCTGAAGAAAGTCCTTTCCTTGAAGTGGAGAAATTCACCACGTGAAGCCTTCAATTGATGAGGAGGTGGAGTGCTCCACAGACCCAGCAATTAGACCCATTTTGAAGGCTGGGTCAGAGGTCACCTCCCAGAGTTTTTGAAATGTCTGTTGAAAAGATGAAAGCTGAGTCACATAGTTAATTCCAAGTTAAGGACCTATGATAGTATCTGTGCACAAAAATGGTCTGTCATTGAGATAATCCCATTTTGGGGGGACAGTTCAAGCCCTCATTAAAGGTATGGGTAAAATTTTAAACCAACTGTCTTGTATTCCCTGAGTTAGCTTGTATGAATGTCTTTTAATAATGTCATTAGCCTTTTCAACTTTTTCTGAAGATTGGGGTCTCCAGGAACAGTGTAAGTGATATTCTATTCCTCGAGTTTTTGACACCCCTTGAGTTACAGCAACTTTAAAGGTGGAGCATTGTTGCTCTGAATTATAGAGTTTAAGATCCCACTTACACCATGAAAAATCAGTACACTAAGATTTTGCCCATTAGTAAACTTATGAGCTTTAGGCGTTAGCAAAACAATAGTAGCAATTACCCTCAAGCAATGTAGTCATAGCCTTTTTTCAGTAACAAGCAAACTAAACTCTGATCCTGTTGTTGCTGCTGCTGCTAAGTCACTTCAGTCGTGTTCGATTCTGTGCGACCCCATAGATGGCAGCACACTAGGCTCCTCTGTCCCTGGGATTCTCTAAGCGAAAACACTGGAATGCCAGTTCCTTCTCCATATATGATCCTTTTAAAAGACAAAGATATGCTTTTGAAAACCGCATATCATCCAGACCTTCTTATGACACATTTTTGTATATATTTTAATAATATATTTTCTAGTTACAAAAATGTATACTTTATAAGAATTTGGAAAATGTAGAAAAACCAAATGAAGAAAACAGAAAGTCTATATTCTCCAGCCATACAAAAAAAAATCCCTGTAGAACCAGCCCTGTGTCAGATCAGATCAGACACCAAGTAAGCTATACTCTGACTGCAAGCTATTACTTGCAGTGCCGCAAGCAACGTGCTTTCTGATCATTTCTAAATATCTCCTTAAGAGAAGACTGAAAATGAGCCAGTGATTCAGAGAGGATCAATTCCAGACGAAAGCATGTTAATGACTCCAAGGGCACAAGGAAGGGCGTTGGTCCAGCGACGGTCAGGTCTCCCAGCTCTCACTGCTGAGGGTCCAGGTTCAACCCCTGGTGGGGGAACTAAGACCCCATAAGCCAGTGGGAGCCTCCTGGCCCTGGGGGACTGAGGAGGGTATCCACCGGGCCATCCCAAGCAAAGCTTGTTGTCTCTATACACAAAAACTGGTGGAGTTTGGTCCAAACAAAAGAGCTGAGTCCAGCTGCTCCCAAGGTTTTCACTGGTTCTGAGGAGGCTGTAATCCACCCGGGGAGGGATGAGGAAGGGGCAGGCTGCAGCCCCTCACAGATAGACACGAAGCCCTCTGCACGGCCCTGGAGACTGCATTTCTTTTCACAAAGTCAGAAGGCACACCTGAATTCCGGGAAGGAACTGAAGAGACTGACTGAGTTGTTTTCTCAATCAAACACTTTTTGGAATCAATGGGCTCTGGGTGTAGCCTGAGTGGTTCACAAAAATGTGCATCTGTACTGATGTGACACAGGGGAAAAATAAAGCAACGCTGATTTTCTTACACACGCGCACACGCACCCACACGTACTCGGCCTCAAGGTGGACTGAAGACAGAATTATTAGGCCATCTGCCTTTTCCCTCACTGAACAACGACCACTTGGCCAAACTCCACCATTTCTAAGGATGCCAGGTAAACTAGTGTAAATGAAGTCAGGATGTTAGAGGAGACTAACAGTGCATATGAATCAGATTCAAGTCTCCGTGATGCTAACTGGCACGCAACTTGAGAACCTGCTGATCCCTGGGGGTGGTCACACAGAGACACACACGCCCGGCCACCCGCCTGCTAGGCATCTCGATCTGGCCGCGGCAGCATCACGGGCCACGGTCCGTGTAGGCACTCCCCTTTCATAAACCCACTGCCGCGGAGCACATGACAAAGGGGACTTTCCATCCCTGAAGTCCTCCATCTGAAGACTGTACCTTCCTGGGCTCTGCTGAAATCTGTCATCAAAGACTACAGAGTTCTGTTAGGCAAGCTCAAAGTTAGAGCCTGCAAGAGAGCAGATTGAAGAGCCTTAAAAGTTTTAGGTCTCTTAGGACCAAACCAGCTTGTCAGCTTGGGGGTACTGAATCTCAATTATAAGTTTATACAAAGGCCAGGCAAGTTCCCCATACAATTATAGAAAGGTCAAAGAGACCAGGAAAAGGTGACCGGTAAAGGAAAGTTCAGTCCACACACTCCGCCCATTTCTGGCTGCTCCCCTCACAGGACCATGGGTGTCTCTTGGCATTGGGGGTTGGTATAAACCTCCAGCAAGGCTTTCCTTTCTGGGGCTGCCTTCAGTCATTCCGAGGCACCAGGAAACCACAAAGCAGGGCTCATCACTTGTTTCACACAGGGTGTGTCATTCGATACACAAGCACACCGTGGAGTTAGTAAAGTAAATCAGAAAACGTGAATACTGAGAAAGTGGAGAGTTTAGAGCTCTGAGTGTTCTTACCTTGTCCTGAAAATTCTAGATGAGCCCCCAAGATGATAGCTTACTGTGAACTATGTCAGATTCGTGATCTCTGAAGAAGACTTAGCTTCGGATCAGGGACCAGGCTTGATAACTCAAGAGCTCTTGTGCAACAGGGTTTTATTAAAGTGAAAAAGGGACAGAGAAAGCTTCTGACATGGGCATCAGAAGGGGGTTGGACAGTGCCCCCGTCCCTAGTCTTAGAAAGGGAAATATATACGTTTAAATTGGTTATTAGAATAAATAAAATAAAGTCTCAAGGTAGTAAAGATCTTACTAGACTCAATCTCATAATATGCATTTAAAGATAACAGGATTATTCAGTTCAGTTCAGTTCAGTCACTCAGTTGTGTCCGACTCTTTGCGACTCCAAGAATCACAGCACACCAGGCCTCCCTGTCTATCACCAACTCATGGAGTTCATTCAAACTCATGTCCATCGAGGTGGTGATGCCATCCAGCCATATCATCCTCTGTCATCCCCTTCTACTCCTGCCCACAATCCCTCCCAGCATCTGAGTCTTTTCCAATGAGTCAACTCTTTGCATGAGGTGGCCAAAGTATTGGAGTTTCAGCTTCAGCATCAGTCCTTCCAATGAACATCCAGGACTGATCTCCTTTAAGATAGACTGGTTAGATCTTGCAGTCCAAGGGACTCTCATGAGTCTTTTCCAACACCACAGTTCAAAAGCATCAATTCTTTGGCACTCAGCTTTCTTCACAATCCAACTCTCACATTCATACATGACCACAGGAAAAACCATAGCCTTGACTAGATGGACCTTTGTTGGCAAGGTATGTCTCTGCTTTTGAATATGCTATCTAGGTTGGTCATAACTTTTCTTCCAAGGAGTAAACGTCTTTTAATTTCATGGCTGCAATCACCATCTGCAGTGATTTTGGAGCCCACCAAAATAAAGTCTGACACTGTTTCCACTGTTTCCCCATCTATTTGCCATGAAGTGATGCGACCAGATGCCATGATCTTCGTTTTCTGAATGTTGAGCTTTAAGCCAACTTTTTCACTCTCCTCTTTCACTTTCATCAAGAGGCTTTTTAGCTCCTCTTCACTTTCTGCCATAAGGGTGGTGTTATCTGCATATCTGAGGTTATGGATATTTCTCCCGGCAATCTTAATTCCAGCTTGTGCTTCTTCCAGTCCAGCGTTTCTCATGATGTACTCTGCATATAAGTTAAATAAGCAGGGAGACAATATACAGCCTTGACGTACTCCTTTTCCTATTTGGAACCAGTCTGTTGTTCCATGTCCAGTTCTAACTGTTGCNCTTCAAAGAGTCTTCTCTTCTCAATAAATTCTCAGATTTGAGATGATATTCTCTAAAGGTTTCTTGAACTTTTGTCAACTGTTAGCAAGCTATCAACCTGGGGTTAATTTAAACAATTTCATGCTATAATAAATGAGGCATTTTGGCTGAAGCTAAATTTCTGTAAGCAACACAAATATGGTAGTGATGGTTAAAAAAGATTTTTAATTTCATTTTATCTATACTATGTAGTAACTTATTTTTCCCATTTCCTTTCCTTCTTCAAATTGCAAGGCACCTTGAGGCTTCCTGGCTTCCCTGGTGGCTCAGACAGTAAAGCGTCTGCCTGCAATGCAGGAGACTTGGGTTTTATCCCTGGGTTGGGAATATCTGTAGAGAAGGAAATGTCAACCCACTCCAGTATTCTTGCCTGGAAAATTCCATGGATGGAGGAGCCTGGTAGCTTACAGTCCATGGAATCACAAAGAGTCAGATATAACTGAACAATTTCACTTGATGCGTTTAATTAAACAGACTGATCCAACTCTCTTATTGGCTCAAATTAATAGTTTTTGACACTTACATGATTATAAACACAATGGCAATTTAAGATTTTTATCCAGGCAATTATAAGGTGTTTATTCAGGTGGTTAAGAATGTCTTTGCTTTAAATTATCACTGGGGTACAGACTTGCAATATGTGTATGAGCCCTGATAGGACCAAATAACTTTGTCTGCTTTTTCAAATATAGAATCATTATGACTTTAACAGCATACAATATACCCTTGAAATTAGTCCTTTATGTGATTGAGGACACGCCAGTGTTAAAATCAAATTTGACCTTTAAGAACACTTGAACTGTTCCCTTTTTATAGAAAGCCACCCTTTCCCAACATTTTCTCCCTTAAAAATGTGAGACATGTTATTTTTGTCTATAGGAATATCTATATATGACGTGTGTAATATAAATTTCATAATCATGTTAGAAACAGAAGGTAAGCTTAGTTCTCCATGTATCTTATCCCAATGTCCAAGTATTTTTTAAAAAGTTTTTGAAATGTTTTATTATATTATTGACAGTGGCTCAGATGGTAAAGAATCTGCATGTAATGCAGGAGACCTGGTTTTGATTCCTGAGTCAGGAAGATTCACCTGGAGAAGGAAATGGTAAAATCCCATGGACAGAGGAGCCTGGCAGGCTTCAGTCCATGAGGTTGCAAAGAGTCAGACACGACTGACTAAGTTTTAGGATGCCTGACCCTGTCAGTGTAGCTTTGTAACTCCCAGATTTGGACAAGCATGTGGAAAAAAGGGGGCTTCCCTGGTAGCTCTCAGGTAAAGAATCCACCTGCAATCCAGGAGACGCTGGTTCAATTCCTGGGTTGGGAAGATCCCCTGGAGAAGTGATAGGCTACCCATGCCAGTATTTTTGGACTTCCCTTGTGGCTCAGCTGGTAAAGAATCTGCCTGCAATGCAGGAGACCTGGGTTCAATCCCTGGGTTGGGAAGATCCTCTGGAGAATGGGAATGGCTACCCACTCCAGTATTCTGGCCTGGAGAACTCCATGGACTGTGCAGAAAAAAGGAAAAGAAAAAGATGGTAAAAAAAACCACCTACTATTACTTGGCCATCTATCTTCTACAACATGGTGGAGTAGGAGGATGTGCATTCATCTTCTGCAAGAACTCCAAAATTATAACTCGCTGCTGAACACCATTCACAGGAGAATGTTGGATCCCACCAAAAACATACCCCACAGCCAAGGACAAAAGAGAAGCCCCAGCAAGATGGTAGGAGGGGCAAAATTGCATTTAGAATCAAACCCCATTCTCACCAGAGACGTTCAGAGGGCTCAAACAAAACCTTTTACATACAAGGAGACCCCACAGAGAATAAGTCAGACCCGCCTTTGAGTGTTTGAGTGTCTCCTGTGGAGGCACGGGTCAGCAGTGGCCTGCCACAGGGGCAGGGACTCTGGGAGCAGCAGACATGGGTGTGGCATAAACCCTCTTGGAGGAGGCCACCATTAACCCCACCATAGAGCCTCCAGAACTTACACAGGACTGGGGAAACAGACTCTTGGAGGGCACAAACAAAACTTTGTCTGCACCAGGACCCAGGAAAAAGGAGCAGGGACCCCACAAGAGACTGACCCATGTGTCCAGGACCTCCGGTGGAGGCATGGGTTGGTGGTGGCCTGCTGCAGGGTCTGGGGCACTGAGTATGGCAGTGCATGCATGGGGCCTTTTGAAGGAGGTTGCCATTATCCTCATTGCCCCCAACATAGTCTGGTCTCAGGTCAAACAAAGGGAGGGAACAAAACCATGTCTATCAACAGAAAATTGGATTAAAGATTTACTGAGAAAGGCTCTGCCCATCAGAACAAGACCCAGTCCCCCCCCACAGTCAGTCTCTCCCATCAGGTGGCTTCCATAAGTCTCTTACCCTTATCCATCAGAGGGCAAACAGAATGAGACCCACAATCACAGAAAACTAATAAAACTGATCACATGGACCACAGCCTTGTCTAACTCAATGAAACTATGAGGCATGCTGTGTAGGGTCACCCAAGATGGATGGATTATGGATGAGAACTCCATGAACAGTATGAAAAAGCAAAAAGGTATGACACTGAAAGATGAACTCCCCATGTCTGTATGTGCCCAATATGCTCTTAGAGAAGAGTGGAGAAATAACTCCAGAAAAAATGAAGAGACAGGGCCAAAGAAAAATGAGCACCCAGTTGTGTATGTGACTGGTGACAGAAGTAAAGTCCAAAGTTGTAAAGAACAATATTGCATAGGAACCTGGAATGTTAGGTCCATGAATCAGGTAAATTGGAAGTGGTCAAACAGGAGATGGCAAGAGTGAACATTGACATTTTAGGAATCAGCAAACTAAAATGGACTGGGATGGGTGAATTTAACTCAGATGAGCATTATATCTACTACCATGGGCAAGAATCCCTTAGAAGAAATGGAGTAGCTCTCATAATCAGCAAAAGAGTTCGAAATGCAGTACTTGGGTGCGATCTCAAAAACGACAGAATGATCTCTGTTCATTTCCAAGGCAAACCATTCAATATCACAATAATCCAAGTCTATGCCCTGACCAGTAATGCTGAAGAAGCTGAAATTGAATGGTTCTATGAAGGCCTACAAGACTTTCTAGAACTAACATCCCCCCAAAAAGATATCTTTTTCCTTATAAGGGAATGGAATGCAAAAGTAGGAAATCACGAGATATCTGGAGTAACAGAAACATTTGGCCTTGAAGTACAAAATGAGGCAGGGCAAAGGCTAACACAGTTTTGCCAAGAGAACAAACTGGTCATAGCAAACACCCTCTTCCAACAACACAAGAGATGACTCTACAAATGGACATCACCAGATGGTCTACACCAAAATCAGATTGGTTATATTTGCAGCAAAAGATGAAGAAGCTGTATACAGTCAGCAAAAACAAGACTGGGAGCTGACTGTGGCTCAAATCATGAACTCCTTATTGCCAAGTTCAGACTGAAATGGAAGAACGTAGGAAAAACCACTAGACCATCCAGGTATGATCTAAATCAAATCCTTTATAATTATACAGTGGAAGTGACAAATAGATTCAAGAGATTAGTCTGATTGACAGAGNAGTCAGCAAAAACAAGACTGGGAGCTGACTGTGGCTCAAATCATGAACTCCTTATTGCCAAGTTCAGACTGAAATGGAAGAACGTAGGAAAAACCACTAGACCATCCAGGTATGATCTAAATCAAATCCTTTATAATTATACAGTGGAAGTGACAAATAGATTCAAGAGATTAGTCTGATTGACAGAGTGCCTGAAGAACTGTGCACAGAGGTTTGTGACACTGTACAGGAAGCAGTGATCAAGACCATCCCAAGAAAAAGAAACGCAAAAAGGTAAAATGGTTGTCTGAGTAGGCCTTACAAATGATACCTAATGGTGAACCATGTCAGATTTGTGATCTCCAAAGAAGATTTAGCTTCTGGACTAGGGACCAGGCTTGATCACTCAAGAGCTCTTGTGTAGCAGAGTTATATTAAAGTGAAAAAGGGAGAGAGAAACGTTTTGACATAGGCATCAGAAGGGGGATGGAGAATGCCCCATCTCTAGCCTTAGCAAGGGAATTATATACTTTTAAACTGGTTATTAAGATATATCAAAAGAATGTCTCAAGGTTGTAACAATCATACTAGACCCATTTCCATAATATACATTTTAAGATAACAGGATTAGTCAGAAGGTTTTCAGGAAGGAGAAACATGACTCAAGCAGGATACATTATTGTTATATAATCCTTACTAAAGAATGTAGAAAAAAAGTTTGTCCTTTCCTCCTCCTTGAGAATTCCAGGCCCCTAGAGAGCCCCAGACTCCTTTTTCCTCCTTAGGGACCCCAGACTTTTTAATCAACCTGCCTAGGAATTGACTCTCTCATTACCCCTTTTCTTCTAGGAGAATTATGTTGCCAAGGGAAAGGGGCATCGTTTTCATTCCATAACTACTTCCTGCTTTTGAGGTGCATGGTCCCTAAATTGTTGAGGCAGCATATTCTCCTAACCCTCATAATGAAGGTCTCTGATTCAGGGGTCCCAAGTAATAGAGGAGGCTGTGGCACTCGTAGGAGCCTGGACACACATTTGTAACTTAAAAGCTTTCAGATGGTTAGGAGCAAACACCATTTTGTAGTTACAGATATAAGGCCAAATAGTGGTTAAACCAGGTTAAAACCTAATCAAAATTAAGTCACATTATGTCCATAGTTAAGGTACAATATGTCATACCAGTCCATCTTTAGAATTGTTAGATGTCATCAGATTAAGAAGAGGGATCACATATGATTGTTGTTGGTGAAGGTATTGTATTTGCCGAGCTGAAGAAAGTCCTTTCCTTGAAGTGGAGAAATTCACCACGTGAAGCCTTCAATTGATGAGGAGGTGGAGTGCTCCACAGACCCAGCAATTAGACCCATTTTGAAGGCTGGGTCAGAGGTCACCTCCCAGAGTTTTTGAAATGTCTGTTGAAAAGATGAAAGCTGAGTCACATAGTTAATTCCAAGTTAAGGACCTATGATAGTATCTGTGCACAAAAATGGTCTGTCATTGAGATAATCCCATTTTGGGGGGACAGTTCAAGCCCTCATTAAAGGTATGGGTAAAATTTTAAACCAACTGTCTTGTATTCCCTGAGTTAGCTTGTATGAATGTCTTTTAATAATGTCATTAGCCTTTTCAACTTTTTCTGAAGATTGGGGTCTCCAGGAACAGTGTAAGTGATATTCTANCCAGTCATCCTCTCCTCCTTAACCCACCTTCTTACATACCACACTCACCACCTCCTTGGGCAGACGGCTGAGCTGTTCCATGACAGAGAGGAGGTGGAGAGGAGGGAGTTTTGGAAGCACTTGGGGAGAGGTCCCCTTGGGGCTCCCCCAGGCCATGCATCTTCTCTCTAGCTCTGCTCCTAAGGCTAGAGCTCCTAGTCCCCCTCAAGTCTCCAAGATCAAAGGAGACTGCACACACTCACATTTGTCAAATGCTCATTCCAGGTGGCACTGTGGTGTTTCACTTCACTATCTCAGGTTACCCTGACCAGAAGCCTTTGGACCACTGACTCTTTCCTTCAGCTTGTGAATGAGAGCTTTCAAGCCTTATGCAGTATCAGGGTTTGCTCTATTTTCCCACAGCAAGTCTCTACTAGCAAGCACCAGTAAGAAATTTCCCTCCTTTCCTTCGAAGTCCACTGTGTCTTTACTCCTTTCCCCTGTGGATGATAACGTGTCTTAGAGCAGGCAGCATGACGATCCTGGTGAAAAGGGAAAATAAAAATGGCACGGAGGAAGAGGCAGGGAGGAAGAGGCAGACGGGGCAGGAGGAGGAGGGAGAGAAAAGGTGATTGGAATGTGCCTGCACGTGTGTCATTGACCTTGCAGGACTTCCAGACATGGAGGACGTCTCCCTAAGACAGGGNATCCTGGTGAAAAGGGAAAATAAAAATGGCACGGAGGAAGAGGCAGGGAGGAAGAGGCAGACGGGGCAGGAGGAGGAGGGAGAGAAAAGGTGACTGGAATGTGCCTGCACGTGTGTCATTGACCTTGCAGGACTTCCAGACATGGAGGACGTCTCCCTAAGACAGGGCACAGAGGTAGGCCTCCAGTTGACCTGCTCTGGCTTGAATTTTGAACATGGACCATTGCATAAGAGCGGGTAAAGTTCTCATTGTCGTGAGATGCCAAATTGGACACAGGAGGAAAGGGCATGAGTAAACTGGGGTAGCAACGGGTGTGCTTATGACAAAGCCATTTGCTGAAACACCTTCAGCATGACTACATGGTCCCGTTACCCCAAACGTCTACCCCCTTTGTTTGCTGAAATAAATGATGAATAACAAGGTTTAGTCTTTTTTTTTTCTATCCGCCTAGGGGATTTATTAGTCAAATATTAATTAACCTCACCTCAAGTCATGTTTTCATTGTGTTTGGGACATGTCTTCTGGGCTCTGGTTTCNACATGGTCCCGTTACCCCAAACGTCTACCCCCTTTGTTTGCTGAAATAAATGATGAATAACAAGGTTTAGTCTTTTTTTTTTCTATCCGCCTAGGGGATTTATCAGTCAAATATTAATTAACCTCACCTCAAGTCATGTTTTCATTGTGTTTGGGACATGTCTTCTGGGCTCTGGTTTCCTTGGAATGAAGTTTGCGTCTCTGTAAGGTCCTTTCCATCCCTTTACTTTTCAGACAGCAAGCCGCTCAGAAACAAACAAAACAAAACAATCTTGGATCTACAACACATTTCCCTGCCTCCTTCCTTCCTTTTCNTGTCTTCTGGGCTCTGGTTTCCTTGGAATGAAGTTTGCGTCTCTGTAAGGTCCTTTCCATCCCTTTACTTTTCAGACAGCAAGCCGCTCAGAAACAAACAAAACAAAACAATCTTGGATCTACAACACATTTCCCTGCCTCCTTCCTTCCTTTTCCTCTGCTCTCTAACCCCTCCCCTAGAGAACACAAGAGAAATAAAGTCGTAATTAAGAAAAGGACTAAGAATAAATTCCATGCATTTAAGCAAAGTTCCATCTCTGACCCCAGGAGGATTGGTGCATAGCTGTGGTTGCGCGAGAGGAGGCGCTCAGGGAGCTCAGGCTGGCTTTCAACACGAATACAGCTCATAAGGAACAGTTTATCACTTAAGCCATCCCTCTCCATTCTGCAGAGTAAAGGCAAGCCCTCAGAAAGGGCTCGGACACCACCACCACTGCCACTGGGATCTCCCATTTCTGGAGTCCCTCTGGCCCAGAGAGCTCAGAGCAATTCACAAACATTTATTGACGGAACCCTATGACCCATCCCCACCCCCCAAGTGAATACTTGAATATCCAATTCTGCAGAGGGCAAAATGGTAACATGAAGAAGTTCAGGGCTCTTGGCTGCCTGCCATGCACAGAAAACGGAGTAATGGCTGGACTCCGAAAGAAAAGCATCACCATGTGCACAGCGGATTATTCAAGCAAAGAGCGATGGGCTGGGAGTCAGGACACTGTGCTCTGATCCCAGCTCTGTCACGCATGCCGTCACTGGGGGGGCCATGCCTCAGTCACCTCCCTGCTCTGGGCCTCAGTCTCCCCAACTAAGGCAAGTCTCAGCTAGAACACCTACCTGAAAGTCGCTTCCCTTGAGTCTGATGGAGCTCTACATCCGCGGAGCCAGAGCGCTAGGCAGTCTTTCTTATTATGGTGGTGCCCAAACCACACAACAATCATTCCTTCTGGAAGGACTCCTCCTTCCACAGTCAATCCTCCCTTCAAGACCTGGTCCCACCCATCCTCCTGCTGGTGCTGGTCCTTGGTTTGTTGCTGCCCATAGGAATTCCGCTGTCTTTTGTTGATGTTCTGTCGCTCAGTCGTGTCCAAGTCTTTGCCACCCCATAGACTGCAGCATGCCAGGCTTCCCTGTCCTTCACTGACCATCTCCTGGAGTTTACTCAAACTCGTGTCCACTGAGTCGGTGATGCCATCCAACCATCTCATCCTCTGTCACCCCCCTTCTCCTCCTGGCTTCAGTCTTTCCCAGCAGCAAGGTCTTTTCCAAGGAATTAGTTCTTCACATCAGGTGGACAAAGTATTGGGGTTTTGGCTTCAGCATCAGTCCTTCCAATAAATATCCAGGGCTGATCTCCTTCAGAATGGACTGGTTTGACCTCCTTGCAGTCCAAGGGACTCTCAAGAGTCTTCTCCAACACCACAGTTCAAAAGCATCAATTCTCTGTTGTCTTTAGAACTCTTGATTACTTACTTCTCCACATAGAAGGAGCTCTGCTGCTGCTGCTGCTGCTAAGTCACTTCAGTCGTGTCCGACTCTGTGTGACCCATAGACAGCAGCCCACCAGGCTCCCCTGCCCCTGGGATTCTCCAGGCAAGAACACTGCAGTGGGTTGCCATTTCATTCTCCAATGCATGAAAGTGAAAAGTGAAAGTGAAGTCGCTTAGTCGTGTCCGACTCTTCGCGACCCCATGGACTGCAGCCTTCCAGGCTCCTCCATCCATGGGATTTTCCAGGCCAGAGTACTGGAGTGGGGTGCCATTGCCTTCTCCAAGAAGGAGCTCAATAAATGTGTATTCAATTATCAGATTCTGTGTAACTTAATCTTTAATTTATCTGGCTTCATCTGACCAGAGACACAGTAAGGACCTTGAGCTAAGGGTAAAGAATGTGCTTGTTAAAACTTAAATGTCTCAAAAGATTTTAAAGCTTAAATATCTATTAACAGGTGCCTTCCCCTCTGTATCTGGATTTTAAAACCCTGATGATACATGTGCAGGGAGGCAGTTTGTAATGGGTAGGTTCAATTCAGTGCAGTGTAATTCAATTTGGCAATTAATTATTGATCAACTACTCTTTGCCAAAAACTATACTAGCCTGTGGAGTTACAAAGATTTCTAAGACTTAGTTCTTGGCTTGGGGATGTTCTGCTCCATGGTAGAATCAGGCAAGGAGAACAGCAACCGTGATTCACTGAGATGGGTTCAACAGCAGCGTGGACAAGACAATACAAGGTATGAGACAAATGAAACACAAAAAGGCTAGTTACAGCTCAGATTTCTGGTGAACTGGCTTTACCTTTGATTCCAAAGCACAAAAGTTGTGACATACAGATTTCAACGCTGAGATTTCACAGCACGAAGTTTCTTTGGTACTGTACATATGTGTGTGGGGAAGCAATTGCATCTGTGGAAAACTTATATGAGACCCTGTTTTAAAGGATAACCAGCTGGCATGAGCGTAGTTTCCAAGCGAATGTGTTGATATCAAGGTGTAGACTGGCTTTCATGAAAAGCAGGTCATTTGAGATAATCCCGTGGCATCACATACAGGAATATTTCTCCTCCTCCGTGGTTTGGTTTCCTTACATATAAAGAGGGTCGTTAGAGGAGATAATTCCAACCATCTTTTCCAGCTCTGGTGCTCTGTACATAGGACACAGACCTGTGTTCTCTGTTGGGCTGGGAACTGAGATGGAGGTTGGGAGGAGGAAGAAAAGTAAGGAAGAAAGGAGAATGGGCATCTCCCTCCAAGGACTCTGACCTTTGGGGAGAGGTGAAGCTCAGAGATGATCAGAAGAGTTGGGGAATAGCAATAGAGGAGCTGTCCGTTATAAACGAATTTCTTAGGATGCGATACAAATTTTTTTAATCTCATGCAGTGACATGAATATGATGCTTGTAATCAGAAGTCTCTGATTCGAGTTCTAGCATTTTAGTTGAATAGACTGGAGATTCTTAGGAATTGACTTACCCTGTTGAGCTCAATTTCTACTCTGTAAAATGGAATATTGGGTTGGCCAAAAAGTTCATTTGGATTTTTCCCTCAAGTTGGTACGGAAAAACCCAAAAGAACTTTTTGGCCAACCTAGTAAATGCCCTCAGCCGTGTTAATTCAGGTGTGTTAAATAAAATTGAGAGAGCTGTACTTTGTAAACTATACAAGACAATATAGAGGTTGGTTTTTGTTGCTCTGTTATTGTTATGATTATTATAATAAAGAAGTAACTCAGTGGCTAAGTCAAATCTGACTCTGCGACCCTGTGGACTGTAGCCCACCAGGCTCCCCTGTCTGTGGAATTCTCCAGGCAAGACTACTGGAGTGGGTTGCTGTTTCCTTCTCCGGGGGATCTTCCTCGCCCAGGGATCCAACCTGAGTCTCTTGAATCGGCAGGCAGATTCTTTACCACTGAGCCACCAGAGCAGCCCCATAATGAAGCAGTACATTGCCTTAAATGGATTGTGCTGTTATAGACGTTTGTAACAGGCTAGCAGGGGGAAGGATTTGGGGTGAGGGAGTCATCCGTCCTTCAAAAGAGCCTGCCTTATCCTCCTACCAGCTGTGAGCCTGTCTCATTCCATAGCGCAGTGAGCAAAAGCCACGAAGGGCTGGTGGGCTCTCATGGGCCCATCGATCTATACACTCCGAGAAAAAGCTGCTAATAATTCCCACATAGCACTGTGATGGCCCATGGCCGTTGAGGGGGCCTCCGCTAGTGAATTTTATAGAGGGCTGGTCTGCATTTTTAAGCAAGATAACTAAGCCTC
This sequence comes from Oreotragus oreotragus, assembly GCA_006410675.1. Taxonomy (NCBI): domain Eukaryota; kingdom Metazoa; phylum Chordata; class Mammalia; order Artiodactyla; family Bovidae; genus Oreotragus; species Oreotragus oreotragus. The sequence goes on from SJYX01003532.1 coordinate 333,428, forward strand.
TAGAGTTCACTCTGAATATTTTTTAAAAAATCTTTACAAGTGTATGAGTCTCACAAGCTGGGATTTATGGAGAGATTTAGATCTGTGGTTGCAGAAGGTAAATTTTTAAGTCACACCCAAGATGGAAACCAAAGTAAACCAAAGCTAGGATATCGGCGCCATCTAGTGGGCGTACGTAGCACACGCCAGGGGAGAGAAAGGAGAGCGAAGATTCCGCTGTGCTAACAGCCTCTACTGACTAAGGTAGGAGCCTTAGTATGTAGCTCTGGGAGTCAGCATGGGTCAACATGTCCGTACCATGGCTAATGGCATCATGAGACATTAGGCTAAGAACTCGATCCGGTCAGAAACCAGACACTGTTTGCTTTCAAATTCTGTGCCTCTGAGCAGGTCACTGAAACTCTAACCCTCAATTTCTTGATCTGCAAAATGGGAATAACAATATCTGACTTAGGAGGTTAATGATAAGCTGGTGTTATGGCATGAATCTATAGGCATTTGGACAAGAGTCTGATATAGAAAATGAGAATCAGTTTGGTATCTGCCGATTTGATGCTACTTCAACGTTCCTTGTCATCTTAAATCTCAACACGAAAGCCATCAATAACTTCAGCTTTCCAAATAAGAAACTGAAGTCCAATATGAGTCAGTGGCACGTCCAAGATCACACAGCCTATACATGTGGCAGAACTGGGGTTTGTAAACAAGCCCGATATATTCTAAACTCCTGTCAATCCCACCATACCAGTTAGTAGACACACACAGTTTGCTCTTCTTCCCCCACCCTCTGATACACACCATTTTTTCTTACAATGAATATTTTAGTCGCTGTCATGGACTTGGTGCACGCATTTTTTTTTTTATTCAACTGACATGTAGATATCCTCAATTTCTGTGTGTAGATGGAGAAGCTGAAGTTCAGAGAGACCAACCAATGGAGCAAACATCAGCAATGAGGGAGAGAGCTGGGATTCAGACTTTCTGATCACAGACCCACTGCTTTAATCCTCCTTCAGCTGATTCATTCACTTATCATTCATCTCTAATTGTCAAGTATGGCTCTGTTTATATTTATATTCCCCAAATTACTTGTTTATTTAAAGACATCTGCATTTATTAAGGTCCCTGGCTCATTTAACTGTGACCTGTTTTCCTGCCCACAGGGAAGTGAGCATTGACTTTCACGTACAAAGCCCCCTACAGCTCAGAGAACTGTGAGGTCAGGAAGCCACCTGGCTGGATGGAGAGAAGATCAGTTCTGATTCCATTGAGGAGTCCCTTGCTCTATGGTTAGCTTTAAAAACGGAGACTGAAGGACTTCACCAGGACAGCTACTAAAGATGGTTAGGAAAAGAAACATAGGGGCCACTCTCTTCCTGTAGTCACTATGTGACTAGGAACCTCGAGAAGGACCTCGAGACAGAGAGAGCCCAAAACCAGTTTGCTCAAAGTCAGAGAAAGAGCTTGATAAAAATCAACTCTCATTCCTCCAAAATGCTGATACAACGAGACATTCACTCACACTGTTAGAGTCTGATCAAGAGAGATGCAATGCATGCCTGGTGCAAAGAGACTGCTCTGTCTGGCGGTTGCTTCCCTCTAGTGGTCATATTGCCTTCAAGCTAAGAGATGCTTTCTTTTTGAAAAAAATTATTTACTTTTAATTGGAGGATAATTAAAATATTGTGTTGGGTTCTGCCATCTATCAACATGAAACAGCCATAGGTATATGCATGTCCCCTCCCTCGTGGCCCTCCTTCCCACCTCCCAGCGCATCCTGCCCTGCTAGGTTGTCACGGAGCACCAGGTTTGGGCTCCCTGTGTCGCACATCGAATGCCCGCTGGCTCTGATCTGACGTGGGTAATGCGGATGGTCCAGTGCAGCTCTCCCAGTGTCTACTCTCTCTCAGGGGCCGGCCGGTCCTTCCCACACTGTCCGCAACTCTGCTCTCTGTCTGCATCCCATGGCTGCCCTGCAGATAGGTGCATGAGTACCATCTTTCTAGATCCCACGTAGATGTGTTAATAAGGATGTTTGTCTTTCTGACTTACTTCACTCTATGTAATAGACTCTAGGTTCATCCACCTCCTTAGAATTGAGTCGAATGCGTTCCTTTTTATGGCTGAGCAATATTCCATTGTGTATATGTACCGCATCTTATCCATTCACCTGTCAGTGGACATCTAAACGGCTCCCATGCCCTGGGTATTGTAAATAGCGCTACTATGAACTGTGGCGTATGTATGTCTCTTCTCACTTATGGTTTTCTCAGGGGGTAGGCCCAGTAGTGGGATTTCTGGGTCATATGGTAGTTTTATTCCTAGGTTTTTAAGGAATCTCTGTGTTGCTCTCCACAGTGGCTGTATCAATGTGCATTCCTAGCAATGGTGCCAGAGGGTTCCCTTTCCTCCACATATCTCCACCTCTCTACACTGTTTCGGAGAGTTTTTGCAGATGGCCATTCTGACGGGTGGAGGTGACACCTTACTGTAGTTGGTTTTGCATTTCTCTAATAATGAGCAACGTTGAGCACCTTTTCATGCGTCTGTTGGCCATATGTATGTCTTCTCTGGAGCAGTGTCTGTTTAGGTCTCCTGGCCACTTTTTGACTGTTGGTTTTATTTTTTTTTTAATTTTCTGGTATTAAGCTGCATGAGCTGCTTGTATACTTTGGAGATTAATCCTTTGCCAGTTGTTTCATTTCTCCCATTGAGAGTTGTCATTTCACCTTGTTTATAGTTTCCCTCACTGTGCAAAAGCTTTTCAGTTTAATTAAGTCCCACTGGTTTATTTTTGTTTTTATTTCTGTTACTCTGGGAAGTGGGACATAGAGGATCTTATTGTGATTTACGTTGAAGTGTTCTGCCTATGTTTTCCTCCAAGAATTTTATAGTTTCTGGTCTTGCATTTAGGTCTTTCATCCATTTTGGGATTATTTTTATGTATGGTGTTAAGGAGTGTTCTAATTTCCTTCTTTTGCACAAAGCTGTCCAGTTTTTATGCTTTTGATGGCATCTCAGAATTATGAATCGCAACATAAAAGCTGGATGCTGTTTCCCTGGAGACTATCTGGCGTGGTCACTGTCTGGCCTCAGAAGAAGGGGATGACGGCAGCAACCACAGCGTGAAATAAAAGTGTGCTGTTTAAAATATACATTCGAGGAAACCATTTTTTAATTAAAGTTTTCAAATCTGAGTCATGCGCACACACGCAGACAGCACGTGCTCCTTGGAACGCAATCTGTAAAGTAAGTGCTGATCTAGTTCTCTTTTTCCTGCACCTAGACACTAATTTCCGTTGTAAAATGAGGCTGTCGAGACCCACAGAAGGATGGTCACCATGCAGCGGTCCAGTGTAGGCTTACACAGTGACAGTGTAGACAGTGTCTTCTGGAAGTATGTATCTGGAAAGAGCCTTCTTTAGGCTATGCGCTTGCATGAGCTGTGCTCAGGTGAGACTCCCACCAACCCACGATGGGCTGCAGTGAGAACAGGAAGTCAACTCTGCAACGTCATTGAGAGCTCTGGGTTATTTGCTACTGCAGCAGTACCTTGCCTAGCCAGAGTAATATCCCACATCTTCCACTTGCCAGCATCTGCTGTGCTCCTCTCTGGGTTAAGGCATGCTTGGGGCAGGAAGACTGGCCATTTCTCTTGCCTGGCGGACTTCCTCACTCTCCACGTCTGGTAGAGAATTACAGCCCTTTTGTCTCTTGAGGGTAATTTCCTCCACTCGTCAGAGTTTCCATGTTGAACACCTCTCCCTGCAGTTTGCTTGACCCCAGGCTTCTCCAGCTCTATTCTCGGAGGTCTCTGGGGCTCTGTCCTCATTCCAAGGCCTTCAGAGTTCCACCCCCAGTTCCCTTTTTGCTGAGTTTTCCTTGATCCGCCACATAGATCGATTGGACAAGGCCCAGCAAGAAGACCCCACTTAACTCTCTTTCTCCCTTGGCCTACACATGTTCCGGGGGAAACAAACAAAGGTTCCCTCCTTGGCAAACCCAACTGCAGGGCAGTCGCAATGCAGCAGCTTCTCTGACCCACGGCAGTTAGTCAGCCCTCCTTTTCCCTTCCACACTTACCGGGTTGAATCTAGGCACCGTTTTCCTTTTTAATATCTATTTATTTGGCTGTGCTGTGTCTTAGTTGTGCATTTGGGATCTTTTAATTTGGGCAGGTGGGGTCTAGTTCCTTGACCAGGAACTGAACCCATTCTCCCTGCACTGACAGCACAGAATCTTAGCTACTGTACTCCCAGGGAAGTTCCCAGGCCTCATTTTCAAACAACCTCTCCTTGATTTTGTTACCGTTTTAAAACTCTGCATTTAAAATTTTATTCAATCATCATTTAATTAACTCATTAATTTTATTTTCTTTAATTATGCTTGATACTTTCTAACTTGTTCAATGCTCATGTGACTGATCTATCGCCATTTCTCTTCTCTAATATGACTGAGGCTAACATGTCTCTTGAAACACTGTTCTTACCACATCCCACACTTGTGACAGGTAAGTATTTCACTGCACTAATGCCTGTAGGAGTATCCCTATGTGGACAGTGTGTGCTTGGTGGCTTTAGGGGGAAAGTTGGAGCTGGAGCTGGAGCAACTGTGGGCTGGGGCTTCTCCCTGGGCACACTGGAAGGTGCCACCTTGTCAGGGCTGGGCTGGAGCCAGGTGGGCTAGAGCTGAAGGTATGGCCTCCCCAGGCATGTCCAAAGCCACTACCTTGGCAGAGACTGAGGGTGGAAGTAGAGTCCGATGTAGGCTGCGGGCTATGCTGGAGCAGCCTTGGCGGACCAGCTAGAGAGCCAAGCGCTGTTCACTCAGCCGCCTCCGTGTGGGACTCAGAGCAAGCCCGTTCGTGCAGGTACCCTTTAGGAGCAGGCTCTCAGTCTCCTACAGCCTCTGGTTATCCTAGTGGAAAACCCTGCTGGTTTTCAAAACCAGCAATGAGGACCTGTCTTACCGGTGCCAGTCCCCAGGGCTGCGACACCGAATGTGGGGCTCCAGCCCCTCGCTCCTTAGGGAGGACCTCTGCGTTTGAGTGGTTCTAGTGGTAAAAGCTAAGGCCCGTCTGGTCAAAGCTGTGGTCTTTCCAGTGGCCATGTATGAATGTGAGAGCTGGGCCATAAAGAAGGCCGAGCACCAAATTGATGCTTTCAAACTGGTGCTGGAGAAGACTCTTGAGAGTCCCTTGGATAGCAATGAGATCAAACCAGTCAATCCTAAAGGAAAACAACCCTGAATATTCATTGGAAGGACTGATGCTAAAGCTGAAACTCCTGTCCTTTGGCCACTTGATGAGAAGAGCCAACTCATTGGAAAAGGCCCCGATGCTAGGAAAACTTGAGGGCAGAAGTGGGTGACAGAAGATGAGATGGTTGGATGGCATCACCAACTCAACGGACGTGAGTTTGAGCAAAGTCTGGGCGACAGTGAAGGACAGGGAAGCCTGGTGTGCTTCCGGAGGGTCCACAGGGTCACAAAAAGTCAGACAAGACAAAGTGACTGAACAGCGAAAGCGACAAGTGGTAAAGGATCTGCCTGCCAGTGTAGGAGACGCAAGAGATACGGATTCGGTCCCTGGACTGGGAAGACCCCCTGGAGTGTGAAACAGCAACCCGCTCCAGCACGCTTGCCTGGAAAGCTCCATGGACAGAGGAGCCTGGCGGGCTGCAGTCTGTGGGGCCACCAAGAGTCTACGACACAACTCAACACACACACTTCCTCTTTTGGGTCCCCCACCTGGGTGGGTGTGTGTGCACGTGTGTCTGTGTGTGTGCGTGTGTTACATCTTTAACTGTAGAAGAGCTGTTCCACTAGTCTTCAGGCCATTCTCAGAGAGAGCTGTTCTACATGTAGTTGTAGTGTCTGTGGGAGGAGGTGAGAGCTAGGGACCTTCCTACCCTGCCACCTTCACTCTTCTTCTTGAGAGGGATTTTGGTAGATACACAATTATACATGTACGTGTATGCATTTGGTACATATTTGCTTTTTCTCACTACTTTGAAGTCATTTTGCTACTGTCATTTGATTTTGATTGTTGAGAAATCTACTCTTAGTCCATTTGCTATTCCTTTGCAGCTAGGTGGCTTTTCTATACGGATGCTTTAAAGATATTCTTTGTATTATTGTTCTGGGATTGTTCTTCACGCTCAGAACAGTGTGTATTATTAGACTCTTTTATTCTATTCCATTCTCTAGGTCTTTTTAACCAGTTCTGACATAGCCCATCTCTGTTTCTTTGTGCTGTACTCTAATGCTATTTTCAGAACGACCTTAGGAGAATTTTTTCATGAGTTATGCCTAATGTGCTGTTTCATCCATCTACTAAGGATTTAATTTAATGACTTTAATTCTCATTTCTTAGTGTTTTAATGAAGTAGATGAGACTAAAGCATTCTTGGTCATTCTGTTTCTATATATTTTGGGAAGGAGGGGGTAAACAACTGAACATTTTTAATGGTTTGTTCTATTTTGTGTTAATTTCTTTTACATGGTGTAAGGCAGAAATCTAAATTCACTCTTTCCATGTAAATATCCAGTTGTCCCAGCACCACTTGTTAAAGAGACTATCCTTTCCCCTTTAAAAGATCTTGGCACACTTGTCCAAATTGAATTGCCCCTAGATGTTTATTACTTGGTTACCAATCCTGTTCCTTTGGAGTATATGTTTAGCTTTGTATCAGTGCCACACTGCAGCTTTAGGGTAAGCTTTGAAATTGGAAAGTGTGCTTCCTCTAGCTAGGTTCTTCTTCTCAACATTGTTTTGGCGATTCTGCATGCTAAGTCGCTTCAGGTGTGTCCGACTCTTTGTGACCCTATAGACTGCAGCCCGCCAGGCTTCGCTGTGCATGGGATTCTCCAGGCAAGAATACTGGAGTGCCTTGCCGAGTCCTTCTCCAGGGAATCTCCCTGTCCCAGGATTAAACTTGAGTCTCTTACATCTCCTGTGTTGGCAGGGGTGTTCTTTACCACTAGCGCACCACTTGAGAAAACTTTTGTAACTCTGTATGAATCTGAGGATCAGTTTTTTCGTTTCTTCAGCAAACACTGTCAGTTTTAATGGGAACTGAACTGAATACGTAGATAGCTGTGGACAGTAGTGCCATCCTGACAACATTGTCTTGTAATCCACGAGCACAGGATCTTCGCATTTGTTTGGTCTTTTAAAATTTCCTTCAGCAAACTCTTGTTGATTTCACTTTAAAAGTCTTCCACATCCTTGGTTAAATTTATTCCTAGGTATTTTGTTCTTTTGAATGCCATCATAAATGAAATTATTTTTATAATTTCCTTAGGGGGTTGTTCATTGTTAGTATATAGAAGTACAACTGATTTTTATCCATCATACTGTCTTCCAAAATCTTGAGGATCATCTTTTGTCACTAGGCATTAGGGACACTTTTGTGGCAGAGAAGGCTAGAAAAACCTTAGGATTTGGGGCCTTGAAAAAAATGTTCAATTAAAGCGAATTATTCTTTTCTTTTTTTATTGAAGAATAATTAATTCACAATCTGTTAGTTTCAGGTATACAGCATAGTGACTCAGTTATTTTTTCTGATTATATTCCATTATAGGTTATTATAAAATGTTGAATATAATTCCCTGTGTTATACATAAATCCTTGTTACTTATCTATTTTATGTGTAATAGTTTGTATCTGTTAATCCCATACTTTTAGTTTGTTCATTCCCACCTCCTTCTCTTCTTTGGTAGCAATAAAACAGTTTTCTGTGTCTATGAGACTGTTTCTGTTTTGTATACAGATCCATTTGCATTATTTTGTTAGATTTCATATATAAAAGGTACCACACAGGAGTGCAACATTCACCATGTCCATCCATGTTGCTGCAAATGGCAATATTTTATTCTTTTATTGACTGAGTAACATTCCATTGTGTGTGTATATGTGTATACATCAAATCCTCTGAAGCCAGTCATCTGCTAACAGGCACTTGTGCTGGTTCAATGCCTTGCCTATTGTAAATAATGGTGCTCTGAACAATGGTGCTCTGAACAGTATGAAAAGGCAAAATGATAGGATATCAAAAGAGAATCTCCCCAGATCACTAGGTGCCCAATATGCTACTGGAGATCAGTGGAGAAATAACTCCAGAAAGAATGAAGGGATGGAGCCAAAGCAAAAACAATACCCAGTTGTGCATGTGACTGGTGATAGAAGCAAGATCCAATGCTGTAAAGAACAATATTGCATAGGAACTTGGAATGTCAAGTCCATGAATCAAGGCAAATTGGAGGTGGTCAAACAAGAGATGGCAAGGGTGAATGTCGACATTCTAGGAATCAGAGAACTAAAATGGACTGGAATGGGTGAATTTAACTCAGATGACCATTATATCTACTACTGTGGGCAGGAATCCCTCAGAAGAAATGGAGTAGCCATCATGGTCAACAAAAGAGTCCAAAATGCAGTACTTGGATGCAATCTCAAAAATGACAGAATGATCTCTGTTCGTTTCCAAGGCAAACCATTCAATATCACAGTTATCCAAGTCTATGCCCCAACCAGTAATGCTGAAGTAGCTGAAGTTGAACGGTTCTATGAAGACCTACAAGACCTTTTAGAACTAACACCCAAAAAAGATGTCCTTTTCATTATAGGGGACTGGANGTACTTGGATGCAATCTCAAAAATGACAGAATGATCTCTGTTCGTTTCCAAGTCAAACCATTCAATATCACGGTAATCCAAGCCTATGCCCCAACCAGTAATGATGAAGAAGCTGAAGTTGAATGGTTCTAGGAAGACCTACAAGACCTTTTAGAACTAACACCTAAAAAAGATGTCCTTTTCATTATAGGGGACTAGAATGCAAAAGTAGGAAGTCAAGAAACACCTGGGGTAACAGGCAAATTTGGCCTTGGCGTACTGCATGAAACAGGGCAAAGGCTAACAGAGTTTTGCCAAGAGAATGCACTGGTCATAGCAAACACCCTCTTCCAACAACACAAGAGAAGACTCTACACATGGACATCACCAGATGGTCAATACAAAAATCAGATTGATTATATTCTTTGCAGCCAAAGATGGAGAAGCTCTATACAGTCAGCAAAAACAAGACCGGGAGCTGACTGTGGCTCAGATCATGAACTCCTTATTGCCAAATCCAGACTTAAATTGAAGAAGTGGGGAAAATCACTAGACCATTCAGGTATGACCTAAATCAAATCCCTTATGATTATACAGTGGAAGTGAGAAATAGATTTAAGGGACTAGATCTGATAGAGTGCCCGATGAACTATGGACAGAGATTCATGACATTGTACAGGAAACAGGGATCAAGACCATCCCCACAGAAAAGAAATGCAAAAAGGCAAAATGGCTGTCTGAGGAGGCCTTACAAATAGCTGTAAAAGGAAGAGAAGCCAAAAGCAAAGGATAAAAGGAAGGATATAAGCATCTGAATGCAGAGTTCCAAAGAATAACAAGGAGAGATTAGAAAGCCTTCCTCAGTGATCAATGTAAAGAAATAAAGGAAAACAACAGAATGGGGAAGATTAGAGATCTCTTCAAGAAAACAGGATTAGTCAGAAGATTTTCATGAAGAAGAAACATCCTCAAGCAGAATACATTATTGTTATATAATCCTTACTAGGGAATGTAGGAAAAAATGTTTGTCCTTTTCTCCTCCTCGAGAATTCCAGACCCCTATCTCCTCCTTGAGAGCCCCAGACTCCTTTCTTCTCCCCAGGGACCCTGGACTTTTTATCAACCTGCCTAAGAACTGACTCTCTTGCAAACAGCTGAGAAAAGAAGAGAAACTAAAGGAAAAGGAGAAAAGGAAAGATATACCCATTTGAATGCAGAATTCCAAAGAATAGCAAGGAGAGATAAGAAAGCCATCCTCAGTGATTAATGCACAGAAATAGAGGAAAACAATAGAATGGAAAGACTAGAGATCCTTTCAAGAAAATTAGAACTGTCAAGGGAACATTTCATGCAAAGATGAGCACCAATAAAGGACAGAAATGGTATGGACCTAACAGAAGCAGAAGATATTAAGAGGTGGCAACAATACACAGAAGAACTGTACAAAAAAGATCTTAGTGACCCAGATAACCACAATGGTGTGATCATTCACCTAGAGCCAGAGAATGTGAAGACAAGCGGGCCATAGGAAGCATCACTACAAGTAAAGCTAATGGAGGTGATGGAATTCCAATTGAGCTATTTCAAATCCTAAAAGATGATGCTGTGAAAGCGCTGCACTCAATATGCCAGAAAATTTGGAAAACTCAGCAGTGGGCGTAGGGCTGGAGAAGGTCAGTTTTCATTCCAATCCCAAAGAAAGGCAATGCCAAAGAATGTTCAAACTGCTGCACAAATGCACTCAAACTGCTGCACAACTGCACTCATCTCCCAAGATAGGAAAGTAATGCTTAAAATTCTCCAAGCCAGGCTGCAACAGTGTGTGAACCGTGAACTTCCAGATGTTCAAGCTGGATTTAGAGAAGGCAGAGGAAACAGATATCAAATTTCCAACATCCATTGGATCATCAAAAACAGAGTTCCAGAAAAACATCTATTTTTTGCTTTACTGACTATACCAAAGCCTCTGACTGTGTGAATCACAACAAACTGGAAAATTCTTCGAGAGATGGGAATACCAGACCACCTGACCTGCCTCCTAAGAAATCTGTATGCAGGTCAAGGAGAAACAGTTAGAACCGGACATGGAACAACAGACTGGTTCCAAATCTGGAAAGGAGTACGTCAAGCCTATACATTTTCACCCTGCTTATTTAACTTATATATTGAATACATCATGCACAATGCCAGGCTGCATGAAACAAAAGCTGGAATCAAGATTGCTGGGAGAAATATCAATAACCTCAGACATACAGATGATACCATCATTATGGCAGAAACTGAAGAAGAACTAAAGAGCCTCTTAATGAAAGGGAAAGAGGAGAGTGAAAATATTGGCTTAAAACTCAGCATTCAGCAAACAAAGATCATGGCATCCAGTCCCATCACTTCATGGGAAATAGATGGGGAAACAGTGGAAACAGTGACAGACTTTATTTTCTTGGGCTCCAAAATCACAGCAGATGGTGACTGCAGCCATGAAATTAAAAGACACTTGTTCCTTGGAAGAAAAGCTATGACCAACCTAAAGAGCATATTATAAAGCAGAGACATTAATTTGCCAACAAAGGTCCATCTAGTCAAAGCTATGGTTTTTCCAGTAGTCATGTATGGATGGAAGAGTTGAAGTATAAAGAAAGCTGAGCGCCAAAAAAATGGATGCTTTTGAACTGTTTTGCTGAAGAAGACTCTTGAGAGTCCCTTGGACTTCAAGGAGATCAAATCAGTCAAACCTAAAGGAAATCAGTCCTGAATAGTCATTGGACAGACTAATGTTGAAGCACAAATATTTTGGCCACCTGATGTGAAGAACTGACTCATTGGAAAAGCTCCTGATGCTGGGAAAGATTAAAGGCAGGAGGAGAAGGGGATGACAGAAGGCAAGATGGTTGCATGGCATCACTGGGTCAGTAGACATGAGTTTGAGCAAGCTCTAGGAGTTGTTGATGGACAGGGAAGCCTGGTGTGCTTCAGTCCATGGCAAAGAATCAGACATGATAGACTGACTAAACTGAACTGAACTGAACTGAATTTCTTGGCCATAGCTACTTCATCAGTAGTTGCTCTCAAATGTTGTAATGCTAGATGGTTTTACTGAGCACATCAAGTTTTTGAGGAGCATATTTTCCATTTCTCTATATTCTTCAGCTTCTCTTGCAGATGCAAATGTAGACTTCTCTCAATAAACTCAAATAAATGTTGAGATAAATGCTGAATGTGACTTAACTAGTTGACAACAGGCTTACTGGGAAATTTTCTGTGAAATACTGATTCAAATATTTTGTAATAAGAATCAAAAGAATAACAAATGATCTTAACTGAATTTTACTGTTTGTTTCTCTGAATCCTACATGGAAGAAGATTGTTCAAAACAGATCACTTCAAAACTTGTAAAAAGACAATAGGTAATCATAGATTTCCCTCCCAGCCACATAACTCAAGTATAGACTCTTCTGATCTTAATCTCTTAGGTCTCATTCCAAGATGCTCTTGCTTTTTAATCTACAGCCTGCATTCTTGATTTTGATGGTCTATAATTTGTAAGCATGCTGTGCATGACACAGTAATTTATTCTGTGTCTCTTATTCTCAAAGGTCCAAATAGAGACCAATACTTATTTATTTTCCCATAGGTTGATCTCAATATTTGCAAATATTTTAATAATAAGAGCACCAAAGTTTCCATAAAATACCTTTTATTTTTGTTGTAGTGTTTTTCTAGTTTTTCCCAGCTAGAAATTTAGTAGTGGGTTTTACCTGAAATAGACAAGTAAATCTTATTTTTATTTCACCTGATTATTTTACTTAAGAATAAATTGCATTTATACTATTTTCAGTGAGAAAATTATTTTAAACAGTTGCTCATTAAGGTTACCATTTATAATCCCCCTTACTATATTATATTTGCACTAGAAAATAACCCAGAAATGTTTAGCTACAGTTGGCAAGAAAATTTTACATAATAGCTGGGCCAATAAAACCCTTCATTTTGGTCCGTAAATAGATGGTTTTAATAATTAACTGATTTATGAAATTAGGCACATTATTTTTTAGTTAAAATCATCAGATATTCAACTTCCATAAGGAAATTTTTAGTTGATTTGAGCTTGCTTATTTTATTAAAAAAAAACATATTTATGATTATATGAATTTTTCAATGTATATTGTCAAGGTGTATATCACATACTATGTTCAAACCCTTGTAAACAAAAAGGAAAAAAATATACACAATAAGAATTATGTAAGTGAAGCAAATATCTAAACCAATAGCTAAAAGTAACTGAGTTACACAAAGCCACTAATCAAAATCTAAGGAGAAAAACTTTCTCAGCACTGTTCTCATTCTCTCTTGGTAATTGGTTTTCTTTTTTCATACCTCTGGAATTAAAGGAGACTTAACAGTAGAAGAAGAAAAGACAAACAGAGAAAATGAGAACTTGACAGACCCACAGGATTAACATCGGCTTTCTCTTCAGTCTTGTTAATGACAGACTTGCTCATAATGCCTGTAACTCTAGGAAATCATTCGTTGGTGAGCCACTTTTGGATTTCTTTGTATTTGTGGCAGATCGTATATTTTTGACTGGTTTTCTTCCTTACATTTTCTTTTTTATGGTGTGAAATACTAGTGCTGGATGGAAACTTTGAAATAAAAGTTGCCTTTCCCTGGTTTAGACTTTAAAAAAAACTAGAAAAACTTTAAAATGAGGCTAGAGCTTTGTCCTTCTCTAGTATCCTACTACTGTGTCTCTCTGTTTCCTTTCAAGCAATAATGAACTGAGCATTCCATAATAGATATCAGTAGATGCCTTGAGATGAATCATCACCAACAGAAAAGTCTGGAACTCAGAGTAGTGGAGCAGAAATATCTTTATACAAGGAATCTTTACAGAGGATGAGATGGCTAGATGGCATCACTGACTTGATGGACGTGAGTCTGAGTGAACTCTGGGAGTTTGTGATGGACAGGGAAGCCTGGCATGCTGCGATTCATGAGGTTGCAGAGTTGGACATGACTGAGGGACTGAACTGAACTGAAAGATGGGTTAGTAATAATAATTTTGATACATATATTGCAGGTTTATTTCTATGCATACAGGTACTTACTACATACATTAATATCTTCAGGGTGTAGAAGAGTATAGTGTATGCTCAGTAAATACTTATTGAGTGGACCATTAAATGTAGAGATCATGCTTGGGCAGGGAGGAGACCAAAACATTGTCAATGTAAAAGGCATAGACCTAAGGAAAATGGACAATGGGGGAAATGAGGCAATATTACATCCACAGAATTCCTTCTTTTCCTTACATGCTAAATTACATAATATATAGCATAAGGATTGTAGATTCAAATTTCAATTTAATACTTAATTTTTGGAAATGGAAGCATGTTCTAGGGCCATCTGTGCCAGAAGCTGTCTCATCTTCTCTTTAGTGTGATCATTTTGTTTGGGGGCAAGATTCCTACTTTCCCTACAGGGTCTCTTTTTATCCTACCCTCTAAGCATCTGATTGGAAGGAGTTTGATATTGCTTCATACAATTCTATCACTTTAAGGAACATAGTAAAGTCTCTGGGGCTAATTTACAGACATATATAATCAGTTTAAATCCACAGCATGAGATATTCAAATAGAGGTCCAAGTTTGAGTAAGTTTTGTGAAGGAAAACTTGTAAATCTTTTCAAGTACTTCTTAAACTTACTCTCAAAAGAATAGTCTCATTTTATATTCTCCATTGAGCTGCATAAATTTCCTCTGTCAATAAGAGGACCTTTATCAGAAGCCATGGTAACTGCCTCACTTTTTCTCCCTTGATCATATGTTTGCTCACCTTGTATTGTGAGCTCTATGCAGTAAATCAGGGATTACACAGAGGTTCAGTCAATTAATGTCTTAGATCAAAGGCACCACCCCACAGTTTTTACATCATTCCATATGTTGCCAGTGATTTTATGGAGAATGATTACTAGTTCTGAGGTTACACAGATTTAACCTGAGTACTTGGACAAGTTTTCTTGATGCCATAGTTGATATCAAATAGGATTTCATTTCACAAAATGACAAGATGTTGAAAAATTGTAGGAAAGGAGTCAGAGAACACTAAATGGATGGTATGAAGGAGCTCTCTATGAAGGAGAGTATGAGGGAATTCTGAGAGAAGGAGGTTGAGAGGCAACTCTGAGAAAGGGAAGATGTGAGGGAATTCTGAGAGAAGGAAGCTGCTAGGAAACTCAGAGAGGGAAAGTGAGAGGGAATTCTGAGAAAATAAAGGTGAGAGTTAATTCCGAGAGAAGGGGAATAACAAGGAATACTCCTAGAGGGAGAATGAGAGGGAAATCTAACTGAGGGAGAGTGTAAGGGAATTCTAAGAGAAGAGTGAGAAATAATTATGAGAGGACAGTGTGAGGAAATTCTGAGAGAAAGCAAGTGAAGATATTCTCAGGAAAGGAGGGTGTGAGAGAAATATAAGAGGAGGAAAATGAGAAGGAATTCTGAAAGAAGGAAGGTGAAAAGGAATTCTAAGTAAGGGAATTGTTGTTGTAAAGTCCCTAAGTTATGTGCCACATTTTTTTGTTTCCAGGTTCCTCTGTATATAGGGATTTCCCAGGCAAGAATACTGGAATGGATCACCATTTCCTTCTTCAGGGCATCTCCCTTCTCCAGGGATCAAACCTGAATCTCTTGCATTAAATGCAGGCAGATTCCTTACCTCTGAGCCACCAGGGAAGCCCAAGTGAAGGAGGGTGTCAGGGATTTCTGAGAGAAGGAGGATGAGGAAATTCTGAGAAAAGGAGGGGGCAGAGAATAGTGAGGTGGAGAGAGAGTGTGAGAGAAAGAGAATGAGAAGGAATTCTGAGAGAAGGAAGGTGTGAGGGAATTCAGAATGTGAGAGGGAATTCTGAGTGAGAGAGGCTGTGAGGGAATTGGGAGAGAAGGAGAGTGAGAGGGATTGAGGAGAGGATAATTTAGAGAGAAGAAAGGTGTGAGGGAATTCTGAGTAAGGGAGAATGTGTGGAAAGAGTGCGAGAAGGAAGATGAGAGGGAATTCTGAGAAGAAATTTAAAAAATTTGTGAAGAAAGGAAAGTGAGATGAAATTCTGAGAGAATGAGAGTGAGAAATTGTAAGAGGAGAGTGAAGGAATTCTGAGAGAAGGTATGTGAGGGGGAATTTTGAGTGAGGGAGGGTGTGAGGGAATTCTGAGAGGAGAATGAAAGGGATTTCAGAGAGGAGAAAGGTGAGAGGGAATTCTGAGTGTCTGAGAGATTTCTGAGAGAAGGAGTATGTGAGGGAATTCTGAGTGAAGATAGGTGACAAAGAATTCTGAGAGGAAGAGAAGAGAGTAAATTCTGAGAGAAGAAGGGTGTAAGGAAACTCAGAGAGAGTGAGGGATTTCTTAAAGAAGGAGCGTGAGAGGGAATTGTGAGAGAAGGAGAGCGAGAGGAAAATTGAGAGAGGGAGGCTGTAAGGGAATTCTGAGAGAAGGAAAGTGATGAGGAAACTGAGAGAGAGAAGAAAGGTTTGAGGAAACTGAGAGGAAAAGTGAGAGGGTATTCTGAGAGAAGGAGAGTGAGAGGAAATTCTGAAAGAAGAAAGGTGAGAAGGAATTCTGAGTGAGGGTGATTGTGAGGGAATTGTGAGAGAAGGAAGGTGAGAGACTTTTCTGAGAGAAATAGAGTTAGGAAATTCTGAGAGAAAGAGTGTGAGAGGGAATTCTGAGTGAAGGAGTATGTGATGGTATTCTGACTGAAGTAGGGTAGGAGGGAATTTGAGTGAGGGAGGGTGTGAGGGATTTCTGAGAGAAGGGAGAAGGTGAGGGAATTGTGAGAAAAGGAGAGAGTGAGGGAATTATGAAAGAAGGAAGATGAGAGGGAACTCTGAGAGCAGAAAGGTAAGAGGGAATTTTGAATGAGAGAAAGTATGAGGATATTGTAAGAGAAGGAGAGTGAGAAGGAATTTTGAAAGAGAAAGGTAAGAGGGAATTTTGAGAGGAGGAGGATAAGAAGGAATTCTGAGAGAATTCTGAGTGAAGGAGTCTGTGATGATATTATGATCGAAGTATAGGGTAAAAGGGAATCTGAGTGAGAGAGGGTGTGAGAGAATTCTGAGAGAAGGAGAGTGAGCAGGAAATTAAAAAAAAGAAGAAGAATAAGGAGAGGGAATTCTGAGAGAAGAAAGGTTTCAGAGGCAATTTTGAATGACAGAGGGTGTGAGGGCATTCTGAAAGAAGGAGAGTGAGGGAATTCTGAGATAAGAAGGGTGAACAGGGAATTTTAAAAGAAGAGTGAGAAGAAATTCTGAGAGACTATAGGTCAGAGGGAATTCTGAATGAAGGAAGGTGTGAGGGAATTTTGAGTGAGGGAGGAGGTGATGGAAGTCTGAGGATGGAATGTTTAAAAATATATATACTTCAATCTTTCCATGTTTTTGTAGATTGATATTATTTTCCTTTCTTTTTACAATTGCAAATAGCACATCTCTGAACACTTTTATATATGCTCTTTGGTAAACATTTTGGTTGGATCTATACAAAGGAATAGAATTGCTGAATTGTGAAGATTATATATGTCAAGTTTTAGAAGATACTGATAAGAAGTTTTCCCAAGTTATTTTACTAAATTAGACTGTCACCAGCAGAATAAGAGTACTTTTTTACTACCACAACCTGAGCATTTGATATTGTCCACATGTTTTTTTCTTCTTTTCAATCTTTTTGCTAGCAGTTGTGTTAGTATTTTATTAGCATTTTCTCAGGAACCATATATATTGAAGTGTTTAGAAAGTTAACTGTAGGTGATTTTTTTTCACAATTTATTGTTGTTGTTCAGTCACTAAGTCAAGTTGGACTCTTTGTGACCTTATGGACTGCAGCATGCCAGGCTTTCTTATCCTTCACTATTTCCCAGAGTTTGCTCAAATTCAAGTCCATTGAGTCAGTGATGCTATCTAACCATCACATTCTGCCACCCTCTTCTCCTTTTGCATTTAGTTTTTCCCAACATCAGGGTCTTTTCCAGTGAATCTCCTCTTCGAGTCAGGTGGCCAAAATATTGGAGTTTTAGCTTCAACAGCAGTCATTCCCATGAATATTCAGGGTTGATTTCCTTTAGGAAGGACTGAATTGACCCCCTTGTTGTCCAAGGGACTTTAAAAGTTTTTTCCCAGCATCACAACTCAAATTCATCAATTTTTTGGCGCTCAGTCTTCTTCATAGTCCGAATCTGACATTTGTACATGACTACTGGAAAAACCATAGCTTTGACTATATGGACCACTGTAGGCAAAGTGATGTCTCTGCTCTTTAATATACTCTCTAGATTTGTCATAGCTTTTCTTCCAAGGAGCAAGCATCTTTTAATTCCATGGCTGCAATCACCATCCACAGTGATTTTGGAGCCCAAGAAGGTAAAATCTGTCATTGTTTCCACTGTTTCCTCATCTATTAGCCATGAAGTGATGGGACCAGATGCCATGATCTTAGTTTTTTGAAATTGAGTTTTAAACCAGCTTTTTCACTCTCCTCTTTTTTCACCCTCATAAGAGGCTCTTTAGTTCCTCTTCACTTTCTGCCAGTAGAGTTGTATCATCTGCATATCTAAGGTTGGAATGAAAACTGACCTTATCCAGTCCTATAGCTATTGCTGAGTTTTCCAAATTTGCTGACATATTGAGTGCAACATTATCTTCTAGGTTTTTAAATAACTCAGCTGGAATTTCACTATCACTACTAGCTTTGTTCCTAGAAATGCTTCCTAAGCCCCACTTGACTTCACATTTCTTCAATTTGAGCCTGAATTTTGCAATAAGGAGCTGATGATCTGAGCTACAGTCAGATTCAGTTCTTGTTTTTGCTGACTGTATACAGCTTCTCCTTCTTTGGCTGCAAAGAGTATAATCAATCTGATTTTGGTGTTGACCATCTGGTGATATCCACATGCAGAGTCTTCTCTTGTGTTGTTGGAAGAGCGTGTTTGCTATGACTAGTGTATTATCTTGACAAAAGTCTGTTAGCCTTGCCCTGTTTCATTTCGTACTTCAAGGCCAAATTTCCCCTGACTCCAGGTATCTCTTGACTTCCTACTTTTGCATTCCAATCCCTTATGATGAAAAGGACTTTTTTTTTTTTTTTTTGGTGGGGGGAGGTTAGTTCAAGAAAATCTTGTAGGTCTTCATAGAACCAATCAACTTCAGCTTCTTTGGCATGAGTGGTTGGGAGATAGACTTGGATAACTGTGATGTTGAATGATTTGCCTTGGAAATGAACCGAGATCATTCCTTTGTTTATAAGACTGCACCCAAGTACTCCATTTCAAGCTCTTTTGTTGACTATGAGGCCTACTCCATTTCTTCTAAGGGATTCTTGCCCACAATAGTAGATATAACAATCATCTGTATTAAATTCACCCATTCCCATTCATATTAGTTCACTGATT
This sequence comes from Oreotragus oreotragus, assembly GCA_006410675.1. NCBI lineage: Eukaryota > Metazoa > Chordata > Mammalia > Artiodactyla > Bovidae > Oreotragus > Oreotragus oreotragus. The sequence continues at coordinate 352,478 of SJYX01003532.1, forward strand.
TCTAAGATGTTGATGTTCACTCTTGCCATCTCCTGATTGACCATGTCCAATTTACCTTGGTTCATGGATCTAAGATTCCAGGTGCCAGTGCAGTATTGTTCTTTACAGCATTGGATTTTACTTTCACATCTACAACTAAGGGTCATGTTTGCTTTGGCCCAGCTGCTTCATTCTTTCTGGAGCTATTCATAATTACCCTCTGCTCTTCCCTAGTAGCATATTGGACATCTTCTAACCCAGGGGCTCATCTTCCAGTGTCATATCTTTTTGCATTTTCATATTATTCATGGTGTTCTCTTGGCAAGACCACTGGAGTGGTTGCCATTCCCTTCTCTAGTGGACCACATTTTATCAGAACACTTCACTATGACCTGTCCATCTTGGGTGACCCTGCACGGCATGACTCATAGCTTTATTGAGTTATGTAAGCTCCTTCACTAAAAGGCTATGAACCATGAAGGTGATTTCACAAGTCATACAACTATATGCAATTTTTGTCAACTATGTTTTAAAAATAATGGAAAAAATAAAAAGCTGACTATAGTGTACGTCATTTTACCCGTTAGAAATACATTGGTACTGAAATGTAGCTTTCCTTATTTTTTAAGCTGATTTCTTACTTCTTTAAAGCTCCACTCCTTCTATGAGTAGAAAAAGAGCTTAAGCCAGCTTATTCAAATTAACTTAGCCTGTATCATCTTAAACAGTTCTTTTCAGGTCAATATAAAATTTAAATCTTTTTCAGGAATTTCTGACCCCTCCAAATGTCTCCTCATCCCATGATGGTGTCTGTGTAGAAGAATGTGTCCTCAAGATAGCAGTGAATTCCTGTCTTTGCCTTGTCTCCTGGTCTGGAATAGTACTATTTCTTGTTGATCTCTGCTTGATGTGGCTTCATCTTGATTTTTTTTAGAGGTGCTGCTATTTTTATAGTTTCATTAAAGAATGAAATGTCAGGTTTATTCTTTCCCTGTGAGACAAACCTTGGAATTTTCTTTTCTTCCTTTTCCTTTTCTCTTCTATTTTCCTTCTTTTCTCCTTCCCCCCTCTTCCTTCATTTCTTTTCCTTTCCCTGTTTATTTGTTTTCTTCTATCTCTATTCTATATTCCATATGCAATACATGTTATTGATGTGGCTTCACCTTGATTTTTTTTAGAGGTGCTGCTATTTTTATAGTTTCATTAAAGAATGAAATGTCAGGTTTATTCTTTCCCTGTGAGACAAACCTTGGAATTTTCTTTTCTTCCTTTTCCTTTTCTCTTCTATTTTCCTTCTTTTCTCCTTCCCCCCTCTTCCTTCATTTCTTTTCCTTTCCCTGTTTATTTGTTTTCTTCTATCTCTATTCTATATTCCATATGCAATATATGTTAAATTGCTTTTAAAAAATGTTTGCATTGTTCCATCAATACTTATTAAATAATTTTCTCCTTTGACTCAGTAATTCTATATAGATTGATCTTCCAAACAGTAAAAAAAAAAGATATCCTACAAACATATATGCTACAGTGAAAAGCTGAAGTAGCAAAATGCTTAAACAAAGTGAATGGCAAATTCATTCATACCATCTTATATGGTGAGTAAAAATTTTCCCAAGAATATTTAAGAATTTGGTTAAATATTCATTATAAATTAGGTTAAAAAATTTAGACACAAAACTATGAGCTATACACACACATACTATACACATACACACACTGCATAATTTCCTTAACTTTTCTTCCAAATCATCCAATAGATCTTTTTCAGACATAGGTCATTTGAGTCTCCAAATGCTGTATATTTTCCCATTACTATGCAATATTTTTTCCTTTATGTTCCATGACTACTCTTTTTCCCTGACTAAAGATGTTTTAAAGATCAGATTGTTAGAATATAGAGTGAATAAGTCATTCTTGGTCTTGCTCCTGTTCAAGCTGCTGCTACTGCTGTCACTTCAGTCATGTCCGACTCTGTGCGACCCCACAGACAGCAGCCCACCAGGCTCCCCCATCCCTGGGATTCTCCAGGCAAGAACACTGGAGTAGGTTGCCATTTCCTTCTCCAGCGCATGAAAGTGAAATGTGAAAGTGAAGTCGCTCAGTCGTATCCGACCCTCAGCGACTCCATGGACTTCAGCCTTCCAAGCTCCTCTGTCCATGGGATTTTCCAGGCAAGAGTACTGTAGTGGGGTGCCATTGCCTTCTGTTCAAGAGCAGTGGTTAAATATTTTTCTCAGATTGACAGAGAATAGGTTGATTCAATGCACCCTTCTTATTTCATATTCCAAGATCCAGTACATACTCAAAGATGCATCTCTGCTCAGTTGGAGGTTTATCTTCCTACCGCCTGTGTCTCTGGCTATCTGCTTTTCTCAGAAGTCACTAGTCCCTGAAAAATTGCTCTATTCTATATGCATGGCTACAGAGTTCTTCCCACATCTGCTTTCATTATAGTAATTTTGTTTTCTAATTTATATAGGACATGGGTCTTTAAGTTAGAGATATAAGAAAATGTAAGAAATACGTTACTGCTTGTTTTAGGCATTTTGTTTCCAAAGAAGCAGAACTTGGAATAGATGCAAAGTTCCTTCATGTTTTAATCCTATTTGTTTAACTAAAACACATAGCAAACTTGAGCAAATGGGATGACATTGTTTGGGATGCTAATAAAGTCCTAAAAACTTGAGTTTGGGAATACCAGACCACCTGACCTGCCTCCCGAGAAATCTGTTTGCAGGTCAGGAAGCAACAGTTAGAACTGGACATGGAACAACAGACTGGTTCCAAATCCATGAAACTAAAAGATGTTTGCTCCTTGGAAGGAAAGTTATGACCAACCTAGACAGCATATTAAAAAGGAAAGACATTACTTTGCCAACAAAGGTCCATCTAGTCAAAGCTAGGGTTTTTCCAATAGTCAAGTATGGATATGAGAGTTGGACTATGAATAAAGCTGAGCACCAAAGAATTGATGCTTTTGAACTGTGGTGTTGGAGAAGACTGTTGAGAGTCCCTTTGACTGCAAGAGATCCAACAAGTCCATCCGAAAGGAAATCAGTCTTGAATATTCATTGGAAGGACCAATGCTAAAGCTGATACTCCAATACTTAGCCATCTGATGCAAAGAGCTGACTCATTTGAAAAGACCCTAATGCTGGGAAAGATTGAGGGCAGGAGGAGAAGGGGACGACGAAGGATGAGATGGTTGGATGGCATCACCGACTCAATGGACTTGAGTTAGAGTAAGCTCCGGGAGTTGGTGATGGACATGGAGGCCTGGCTTGCTGTAGTCTACGGGGTCGCAAAGAGTTGGACATGACTGAGTGACTGAACTGACTGCAACTTGGGAGTACAGTGGAACATAGTAAGTCCCACTATTGTTCTTTGTCAAAAACTTCTCAGCCAAAAGCTAGGAATGCATATTTTACTGAAAATAATCTGTCTTTTAACTGTCAAAATTCTGAGTTATTGTACTATAAGTGTCCTAAGTAGAGGACATTCTACACAGAAGAAAAACTAAGGCAAACCCTCTATGAAAATTATACACAGTGTTTTCAGGAGACAGTTGTCATTTGCTTAAATGGAGTAGAAGTTGGGGGAAAGACATATAATAAGTGATGAGAGAGAGATTTGGGGCCAGGTTATGGAAGACATTAAGTGTTTTTATTTTTTCCCTTAATTGAAGCAAACATGGTGTTTTTTTTTTTTTCCTTTGTTTGTTTGTTTAGCAGGACTAGAGAGATTGAATTTTATAAAAGATGGTCAGCATCTTTACATTGCATTTCAAACTGTAGGCACAAATGCTGTGTGAATTGGGATCTGTTAGCTTGTTCTTCAATATATACCAAGATCTGGTCACTTTCCCTCACCCTCATCTTCACTAGGTAGCTGCACTTACCATCATAGTTCATTTCAATTATTATCTTGGATATATTCTAACTGGCCTAACTAGATTTTTGGTTTCTTCTGAAAAATCAGAAGACTCTTATGAGAAGCCTTGGCCAGCAGTCACCTGGAGCTTAATAGTACCAAGCTCTGTAAATGGGGCTCGTCTCACTTCATTTCATTACCCACTTGCTCTACTGTGTATCCGTTTGCTTTTCTTAGGGGTGTTACCTGCCCCAGCCAGAAGAAATGTGTTGCAGCCATGGCCCTAGCTGCACTTTTTACAATATGCCAATGCTTTTATATGAATATTTTTTCAAAAAGCTTCTGTGAAAATTCACCTAAAAAATGTCATGTGTAATTTTGAAATAAAGTTAAATGACTGTATAGCAACTTTTATGAACACTTGGAGGTTCCTGATCCAAATAGGTTTGAGAATAGACTATATGTGAATTGTTCTTTGTCTCAGAACTTCTCAACCGAAAGCTAGGAATGCATACTTTACTGAAAATAATCTTTTACTGTCAAAATTCTGGGTTATGGCACTATTAATATTTTATTTGTTATACTTTATCAAAGGCAGACACAATCTCTTATCCTGTAACTTAATTTTTCTTTCTCAGAGATCATATGGAGAAGTTGTTGAGAAATTTTCCCTTGTCTAGCACTGAGGGAGGGTATCTTAGAAAAGGCACTCATTGGCTTCTAACTGTCTAAGATCTAAAGTGCCAACTTCCTCAGGCTTTGCAAAAATTTGAATTTAAATTTGGTCTGTTTTCAGCCTTTTAAAGGCTATTTGGCTACAGGGGCACAAGAGCAAGGAACAGGAGAACATGCCCTACTGGTTGATCCCTGTGAATTTAATCTAACTGGGTAGAATTGTGACGTTGTAAGGTGACTGGATATCTTTGCTAAAATGTAAAGACTAAAATGTGTGGAGTAAATTGTTTTATTTATGTTGCTCACATAAAGTGACAATATGATGGTGTGATTGAATGAATGAATAATTAGGCTTTTGTTTTTCAATAAGTGAATTTAAAAGCAAAAGAACTCCTAACTGACTGAATCTAAAGGTAGCAAAAACACCTGTGCCAATCTGGAAGCCAGCACTTTATCTGAGTATGAAGCTTTATTTTAGGCACAATTAGACTAATTACACTGCCAGGTTTTCTACAGGTGATAGACTTTTCTGTAGAATTCAAAAAGGAACCTTTTGTAATATTGCCTTTTCTGTTTTATACATATCAATTTACCAGGAAATGTATGTGAATTTGAATAGATTTTAGAAATATCTTCATGAAATAGCAAATGACATATAGTTTCTGTTAGGTCTGCAGAAGAAAGCTTTGTGTTTTTAAGCCAATAAGTGTAAAATATGAACTCTTTTGTCAAGTATCATGATAGAGTTACAGAAAAGTAAAAAATCATATTTAAGATGGCTGTCAGTTATATTCTGGTTAGGGTCTGTTACTTTCGAGTAAAGAACAAAAGAAATGGCCAGCTATATCATTCAATCATTTTAGATGTTTCCTAATGTTAAAGAAAAGGGGAGGAAAACATATTAAAAGTAGATGTTTGACCTGAAATACATTTTCTTTACTAATTTATATGATTCTGATATCATTTTCCCCAAATTTAGAGCTTCCTTGTAGGTAGCACATCTTTTATTAACAATAAATATATAATGTGCATCATCTGTTTAAAGTACATTTAAACAGGATTTATGTTCATGTATATACATAATTTTGGCTTAACATATCATTTAGTGACTAATTCAAAAGTATCAGTCATTAGAAGAGTCTTTTAAAGGCATTATTCTAACTGGCCTAACTAGATTTTTGGTTTCTTCTGAAAAATCAGAAGACTCTTATGAGAAGCCTTGGCCAGCAGTCACCTGGAGCTTAATAGTACCAAGCTCTGTAAATGGGGCTCATTTCACTTCATTTCATTACCCACTTGCTCTACTGTGTATCTGTTTGCTTTTCTTAGGGGTGTTACCTGCCCCAGCCAGAAGAAATGTGTTGCAGCCATGGCCCTAGCTGCACTTTTTACAATATGCCAATGCTTTTATATGAATATTTTTTCAAAAAGCTTCTGTGAAAATTCACCTAAAAAATGTCATGTGTAATTTTGAAATAAAGTTAAATGACTGTATAGCAACTTTTATGAACACTTGGAGGTTCCTGATCCAAATAGGTTTGAGAATAGACTATATGTGAATTGTTCTTTGTCTCAGAACTTCTCAACCGAAAGCTAGGAATGCATACTTTACTGAAAATAATCTTTTACTGTCAAAATTCTGGGTTATGGCACTATTAATATTTTATTTGTTATACTTTATCAAAGGCAGACACAATCTCTTATCCTGTAACTTAATTTTTCTTTCTCAGAGATCATATGGAGAAGTTGTTGAGAAATTTTCCCTTGTCTAGCACTGAGGGAGGGTATCTTAGAAAAGGCACTCATTGGCTTCTAACTGTCTAAGATCTAAAGTGCCAACTTCCTCAGGCTTTGCAAAAATTTGAATTTAAATTTGGTCTGTTTTCAGCCTTTTAAAGGCTATTTGGCTACAGGGGCACAAGAGCAAGGAACAGGAGAACATGCCCTACTGGTTGATCCCTGTGAATTTAATCTAACTGGGTAGAATTGTGACGTTGTAAGGTGACTGGATATCTTTGCTAAAATGTAGACTAAAATGTGTGGAGTAAATTGTTTTATTTATGCTGCTCACATAAAGTGACAATNGAACATGCCCTACTGGTTGATCCCTGTGAATTTAATCTAACTGGGTAGAATTGTGACGTTGTAAGGTGACTGGATATCTTTGCTAAAATGTAAAGACTAAAATGTGTGGAGTAAATTGTTTTATTTATGTTGCTCACATAAAGTGACAATATGATGGTGTGATTGAATGAATGAATAATTAGGCTTTTGTTTTTCAATAAGTGAATTTAAAAGCAAAAGAACTCCTAACTGACTGAATCTAAAGGTAGCAAACACACCTGTGCCAATCTGGAAGCCAGCACTTTATCTGAGTATGAAGCTTTATTTTAGGCACAATTAGACTAATTACACTGCCAGGTTTTCTACAGGTGATAGACTTTTCTGTAGAATTCAAAAAGGAACCTTTTGTAATATTGCCTTTTCTGTTTTATACATATCAATTTACCAGGAAATGTATGTGAATTTGAATAGATTTTAGAAATATCTTCATGAAATAGCAAATGACATATAGTTTCTGTTAGGTCTGCAGAAGAAAGCTTTGTGTTTTTAAGCCAATAAGTGTAAAATATGAACTCTTTTGTCAAGTATCATGATAGAGTTACAGAAAAGTAAAAAATCATATTTAAGATGGCTGTCAGTTATATTCTGGTTAGGGTCTGTTACTTTCGAGTAAAGAACAAAAGAAATGGCCAGCTATATCATTCAATCATTTTAGATGTTTCCTAATGTTAAAGAAAAGGGGAGGAAAACATATTAAAAGTAGATGTTTGACCTGAAATACATTTTCTTTACTAATTTATATGATTCTGATATCATTTTCCCCAAATTTAGAGCTTCCTTGTAGGTAGCACATCTTTTATTAACAATAAAAATATAATGTGCATCATCTGTTTAAAGTACATTTAAACAGGATTTATGTTCATGTATATACATAATTTTGGCTTAACATATCATTTAGTGACTAATTCAAAAGTATCAGTCATTAGAAGAGTCTTTTAAAGGCACTGAGACAGCAAAAGAGACACAGATGTATAGAACAGTCTTTTGGGCTCTGTGGGAGAAGGAGAAGGTGGGATGATTTGGGAGAATGGCATTGAAACATAATATAATATCATATAAGAAACGAATCGCCAGTCTAGATTCAATGTAGGATACAGGATGCTTGGGGCTGGTGCACTGGGATGACCCAGAGGGATGGTATAGGGAGGGAGGTGGGAGNATGATTTGGGAGAATGGCATTGAAACATAATATAATATCATATAAGAAATGAATCGCCAGTCTAGATTCAATGTAGGATACAGGATGCTTGGGGCTGGTGCACTGGGATGACCCAGAGGGATGGTATAGGGAGGGAGGTGGGAGGGGGGTTCAGGTTTGGGAACACGTGTACACCCGTGGCGGATTCATGTTTAAGTATGGCAAAACCAATACAATATTGTAAATTTAAAAAAATAAAAAAGAAATTAAGCGAGTTGCTTAGATCTTCTAAACAATGTCCTGGTTGTTTTGCACGCTCCTCTTCATTTAATCACAAAGAAAATCTACGAGTAAAGTGTTATTAACATTCCCATTTTATGTACGAGGAAACGGAGGTGCAGAGGCTTGAAGAAAATAATTAGCAGGTGAAAGATGTTGTATTGGTGAGCTATTTATCTATACTTAATAAACTTTGTTGATAAAGGCATTGAGTCAGAGTGAAATTTTGGCTGTCAATGAACCATCTGAACATCTTTATAGATGCGGTCACTGTAAGGAGACAGAACTCAAGGGGTCATCTACACCTGTGCTTTCCAATATGGTCTAACTGAGCTTATTTGTTAGGACTTGCTAATATTTAAAGATTGGTCCTGGCACTCTCAGCAAGCATGTGTGTCATAACTCAGCCCTCATGAGCTATCCTGAGAGAGGATTAGGTGTCTTAAAGATGTTAACACAAGTCCTCTGTGCATCCTTTTGATTTCAGTATATTGTGATTTTTGCAGTTTATTTGTGCCTGATTAGGTGGATTTGTAGGTCATATTAATTACTTTTGATGAAACTAAGCCTTTCATATTGAACAAATGGTTTAAAAAATATACCTGCAAAGAAATCATAGCTTAAATATCTTACTAATAATGCAGGTGCAAACAAACCAGAAATGGTGGAGCTTAGACTTCTAACACTGGCTCCTCTTCAAGCACACTTTGAGCTAAAAACAATAATGCCATAACAATATTTGAGATGTTGATAAAAAATAATTGGAATTATCAGAGCCCATTTGAAATTTATACATTTGTGTATAATTAAGGATGAATCTTGTCCTGTTTGTTTAGCCCTGAGTTATTAGCTAACCATGGTATAAAGCCATCATGAACAGCAGGATATTGAAAAAATAATCATTTAAAATAATAAGATGATCATTTTTCAATAACGTTTAGGACCACATGATCCAGTACTTTATAAAATTTGTGTGTGTTTACAGACTCAGTCTCATCTCATCTCACATGCTAGCAAAGTTATGCTCAAAATTCTTTAAGCCAGGCTTCAGCAGTACATGAACCCTGAACTCCACATGTTCAAGTTGGATTTAGAAAAGGCAGAGGAACCTGAGATCAAATTGCCAACATACACTGGATCATTGAGAAAGCAAGAGAGTTCCAGAAAAAAATCTACTTCTGCTTTATTGACTACTCCAAAGTCTTTGATTGTGTGGATCACAACAAACTGTGGAAAATTCTCAAAGAGATGGGAATACCAGACCACCTGATCCGCCTCCTGAGAAATCTGTATGAAAGTCAAGAAGCAACAGTTAGAACTGGACATGGAACAACAGACTGGTTCTAAATTGGAAAAGTACATCAAGGCTGTATATTGTNCAAACTGTGGAAAATTCTCAAAGAGATGGGAATACCAGACCACCTGATCCGCCTCCTGAGAAATCTGTATGAAAGTCAAGAAGCAACAGTTAGAACTGGACATGGAACAACAGACTGGTTCTAAATTGGAAAAGTACATCAAGGCTGTATATTGTTACCTTGCTTATTTAACTTATATGAAGAGTACATCATGTGAAATGTTGGACTGAATAAAGCATGCAAGCTGGAATCAAGATTGCCAGGAGAAATATCAAAAACTTCAGACATGCAGATGACACCACCCTTATGGCAGAAAGCGAAGCAGAACTAAAGAGCCTCTTGAGGAAAGTGAAAGAGGAGAGTGAAAAAAACTGGCTTAAAATTCAACATTCAGAAAACTAAGATCATGAAATCTGGTCCCCATAGTTCAGTTCAGTTCCACTCAGTCACTCAATCGTGTCTGACTCTTTGCAACCCCATGAACTGCAGCATGCCAGGCCTCCCTGTCTATCATCAACTCCCAGAGTCCACCCAAACCCATGTCCATCAAGCCAGTGATGTCATCCAACCATCTCATCCTGTCAGCCCCTTCTCCTCCTGCCCTCAGTGTTTCCCAGCATCAGGGTCTTTTCCAATGAGCCAGCTCTTCGCATCAGGTGGCCAAATTATTGGAGTTATCAGCTTCAGCATCAGTCCTTCCAATGAACATCCAGAACTGATCTCCTTTAGGATGGACTGGCCGGATCTCTCTGCAGTCCAAGGGACTCTCAAGAGTCTTCTCCAACACCACAGTTCAAAAGCATCAATTCTTCAGCACTCAGCTTTCTTTATAGTCCAACTCTCACATCCATACATGACTACTGGAACAGCCATAACCTTGACTAGATGGACCTTTATTGGCAAAGTAATGTCTCTGCTTATTAATATGCTGTCTAGGTTGGTCATAACTTTCCTTCCAAGGAGTAAGCGTCTTTCAATTCCATGGCTGCAGTCACCATCTGCAGTAATTTTGGAGCCCAGGAAAATTAAGTCAGCCACTGTTTCCACTGTTTCCTTATCTATTTGCCATGAAGTGATAGGATTGGATGCCATGATCTTAGTTTTTTGAAAGTTGAGCTTTAAGCCAACTTTTTCACTCTCCTCTTTCACTTTCATCAAGGGGCTCTTTAGTTCTTCTTCATTACTTCATGCCAAATAGATGGGGAAACAATGGAAACAGTGACAGACTATTTTGGGGGGCTCCAAAATCACTGCAGATGATGACTGCACCCATGAATTAGAAGACGCTTGCTCCTTGGAAGAAAAGCTATGACCAATCTAGACAGCATATTAAAAAGCAGAGACAATACTTTGCCAACAAAGGTCCATCTAGTCAAAGCTACTGTTTTTCCTGTAGTCATGAATGGATGTGAAATCTGGACTAAAGAAAGCTGAGGGCCAAAGAATTGATGGTTTTGACCTGTGCTGTTGGAAAAGACTCTTGAGATTCCCTTAGACTGCAAGGAGATACAACCAGTCCATCCTAAAGGAAATCAGTCCTGAATATTCATTGGAAGGACTGATGCTGAAGCTGAAACTCTGATACCTTGGCCACCTGATGTGAAGAACTGACTCTTTGGAAAAGACCCTGATGCTTGGAAAGACAGAAGGTGGGAGGAGAAGGATGACAGAGAATGTGATGGTTGGATAATATCATGAACTCTATGGACATGAGTTTAAGTAAGCTCCAGGAGTTGATGATGTACAGGGAAGCCTGTGATGCTGCAGTCCATGGGGTCACAAAGAGTCGGACACGACTGAGTGACTGAACTAACTGACTGATATCCTCAGTTATGTCTGACTCCTTGTAACCCCATGGATAGCCTGACAGGCTCCTCTGTCCATGGAACTTTCCAGACAAGAGTATTGGAGTGGGTTGCCATTTCCTCCTCCAGGGGATCTTCACAATCCAGGGATCAAACCATATCTGCTGCATTTCCTGCCTGGCAGGTGGATTCTTTATGACTGTACCACCTGGGAAACCTTATAAAATTTAATCAAATGTAATAAATGTTTGGATGGCAATTTTAAGGTTTCTTAATAGTGAAAAAAAAAATGCTGTGTACCATTAGGGAAATGTTTATTCTTGCCCTGGTTAAAAAAATAGTTTAAATGTTACAAACTAAACCATATTATTTGTCAGAAAATTCCATTAAACATGCATGGGAAATACTGCCTAAAATAAACTGTAATAAAAGATAAACTCAATGAAACTTCATAAACTTAATTTCAAGCTCAGTTAAACTATGAGCCATGCTGTGTAGGGCCACCCAAGACGGGCGGGTCATGGTGGAGAGTTCTGACAAATTGTGGTCCACTGGAGAAGGGAATGGCAAACCACTTCAGTATTCTTGCCTTGAGAACCCCATGAACAGTATGAAAAGGCAAAAAGATAGCACATTGAAAGATGAACTCCCCAGGTCGGTAGGTGCCCAATATGCTCTTAGAGAAGAGTGGAGAAATAACTCCAGAAAGAATGAAGGGATGGAGCCAAAGCAAAAACAACACTCAGTTGTGAATGTGCCTGGTGATAGAAGCAAGGTCCAATGCTGTAAAGAGCAATACTGCATAGGAACCTGGAATGTCAGGTCCATGAATCAAGGCAAATTGGAAGTGGTCAAACAGGAGATGGCAAGAGTGAACGTCGACATTCTAGGAATCAGCGAACTAAAATGGACTAGAATGGCTGAATTTAATTTAGATGACCATTATGTCTATTACTGTGGCCAAGAATCCCTATAAGAAATGGAGTAGCCATCATAGCCAACAAAAGAGTCCAAAATGTTGTACTTGGATGCAATCTCAAAAATGACAGAATGATCTCTGTTCATTTCCACGGCAAACCATTCAATATCACAGTAATCCAAGTCTATGCCCCAACCAGTAATGCTGAAGGAGCTGAAGTAGAACGGTTCTATGAAGACCTACAAGACCTTCTAGAACTAACACCCCCAAAAGAGGACTGGAATCCATCATAGGGGACTGGAATGCAAAAGGAGGAAGTCAAGAAACACCTAGAGTAACAGGCAAACTTGGCTTTGGAGTACAGAATGAAGGAAGGCAAAAACTAATAGAGTTTTGCCAAGAGAATGTACTGGTCATAGCAAACACCCTCTTCCAACAACACAAGAGAAGACTATACATGAACATCACCAGAAGGCCAACACCAAAATCAGATTGATTATATTCTTTGCAGCCAAAGATGCAGAAGCTCTATACAGTCAGCAAAAACAATCCTGGGAACTGACTGTGGCTCAGACCATGAATGCCTTATAGCCAAATTCAGACTTAAATTGAAGAAAGTAGGGAAGACAAATAATTTAGGTAGGACCTAAATAAAATCCCTTACGATTATACAGTACAAGTCAGAAATAGATTTAAGGGACTAGATCTGATAGACAGAGTGCCTGAAGAGCTATGGATGGAGGTTCATGACCTCCATTGTACAGGTTCATTGTACAGGAAACAGGGATCAAGACCACCCCCAAGAAAAAGAAATGCAAAAAAGCAACCTGGCTGTCTGAGGAGGCCTTACAAATAGCTGTGAAGAGAAGAGAAGTGAAAAGCAAAGGAGAAAAGGAAAGATACACTCATTTGAATGCAGAGTTCCAAAGAATAGCAAGGAGAGATAAGAAAGCCTTCCTCAGTAATCAGTGCAAAGAAATAGAGGAAAACAATAGAAGTGGAAAGACTAGAGAGCTCTTCCAGAAAATTAGAACTATCAAGGGAGCATTTCATGCAAAGATGAGCACAACAAAGTACAGAAATGATATGGACCTAACAGAAGCAGAAGATATTAAGAAGAGGTGGCAACAATACACAGAAGAACTATACAGAAAAGATCTTCATGACCCAGAAAATCACAATCGTGTGATCACTCACCTAGAGTCAGATACCCTGGATGTGAGGCCGAGTGGGCCTTAGAAAGCATCACTAAGAACAAAGCTAGTGGAGGTGATGGAATCCCAGTTGAGCTATTTTGAATCCTAAAAAATGATGCTGTGAAAGTGCTGCACTCAATATGCCAGCAAATTTGGAAAACTCAGCAGTGGGCATAGGACTGGAAAAGGTCAGTTTTCATTCCAATTCCTAAGAAAGGCAATGCCAAAAAATGTTCAAACTACCACACACTTTCACTCATCTCACACACTAGTAAAGTAATGCTCAAAATTCTCCAAGACAGGCTTCAACAATATGTGAACTGTGAACTTCCAAATGTTCAAGCTGGTTTTAGAAAAGGCAGAATAACCAGAGATCAAATTGCCAACATCCGTTGGATCATCGAGAAAGCAAGATAGTTCCAAAAAAACATCTATTTCTGCTTTATTGACTATGCCAAAGCCTTTGACTGTGTGGATCACCACAAACTGTAGATAATTCTGAAAGAGATGAGGATACCAGACCATCTGACCTGCCTCTTGAGAAATCTGTATGTGGGTCAGGAAGTAGCAATTAGAACTGGACATGGAACTACAGACTGGTTCCAAATAGGAAAAGAAGTATGTCACAGCTGTATATTATCACCGTGCTTATTTAACTTATATGCAGAGTACATCATGAGAAACGCTGGGCTGGATGAAACACAAGTTGGATCGAGATTGCCAGGAGAGATATCAGTAACCTCAGATATGCAGATGACACCACTCTGACTGCAGAAAGCAAAGGAGAACTAAAGAGTCTCTTGATGAAAGTGAAATAGGAGAGTGAAAAAATTGGCTTTAAACTCAACATTCAGAAAACTAAGATCATGGCATCTGGTTCCATAACTTCATAGCAAATAGATGGGAAAACAGTGGAAACAATGGCAGACTATTTTTTTGGACTCTAAAATCAATGCAGATGGTGGCTGCAGCCATGATTAAAAGACGTTTACTCCTTGGCAAAAAAGTTATGACAAACCTAGACAGCATAATATAAAGCAGAGACATTACTTTGCCAATAAAGGTCAGTCTAGTCAAGGCTATGGTTTTTCCAGTAGTCATAAATGGATGTGAGAGTTGGACTATAAAGAAAGCTGAGCACCAAAGAATTGATGCTTTTGACCTGTGGTATTGGAGAAGACTCTTGAGAGTCCCTTGGACTGCAAGGAGATCCAGCCAGTCAATCCTAAAGGAAATCAGTCCTGAATATTCGTTGGCAGGACTGATGTTGAAACTGAAACCCCAATATATGGCCACCTGATGCGAAGAACTGACTCCTTGGAAAAGATCTTGATGCTGGGGAAGATTGAAGGTGGGAGGACAAGGTGACAAAAGAGGATGATGTGTTTGGATGGCATCACGGACTCAATGCACATTTGAGTAAACTTGGGAGTTGGTGATGGACAATGAGGGCTGGCGTGCAGCAGTCCATGGGTCACAAAGAGTTGGACACGACTGAGCGACAGAACTGAACTGAAAAAGAAAATAAACTGTGTTAAATATATTTCATGTAGTTCAGGAAGCTTAATATATAGATGGATAAATGCAGAGAATTTTCTAACATTCAGACTTCATGGTAGTTGCTGGATTATATTTCTTTTTGTGGGCACACAAAGACAAATATGTTTTCAGCATAAATAACTAGATTTTTAAAAAACTGAATGCACTCTGGGTCAACCCAGAGGGATGGGGTGAGGAGGGAGGTGGGAGGGGAGTTCAAGATGGGGAGACACATGTGAACCCATGGGTGATTCATGTCGATGTATGGCAAACATCAGAATACTGTAGACAAATTATCATCCAGTTAAAATAAATTACTTTTTAAAGTAAAAAACAAAGCAAAACAAAACTAACTGCAAACTACTTGTTTTATGATAAAATATTTACATATAACTATTGATAAAATTACTGATTTGTTTGAATTTATTAACAGGGTTCTTAGTTACGGTTAGGCTTCCCTGGTGGCTCAGATGGTAAAGTGCCTGCTGGCAATGCAGGAGACCCCGGTTTAATTCCTGGGTTGAGAAGATCCCGTGTGGCAAAAGAAATGGTAACTCACTTCAGTATTCTTGCCTGGAAAGTTCCATGGATGGAGAAACCTGGTAGGCTATGGTCCATGGGGTGGCAAAAAGTCAAACACAAATGAGCTGCTTCACTTCAGTTCACTTGGTTATGGTTAGAGAGTCCTCTTCACAACTGAAATTCATTCTTTCATTACTTGTATAGAAGTATCATTTTCAATGTTATTAGTATAGTTGGCTTTGTAAAAACAAGAATTTTGAATGGTAGAACAGTTTTTATTTTTTATTAAACACTGTAAGAGTGACCATGAATCTTTTTTAACCCAGGAATTGTCTGGCTGTCTCATGGCAAGTGCTTAAAAGAGTTGACAAGTGTTTTAAAAGATCTAATTTTTCTCTTAAAAAAGACAAACATTCCAAATTTTCTGAACTTTTCAGGAACGAGGAAGCATTCCACTACGTGGAAGATATTTTTTTTTTAAAGAAATAAACACATAATCTATCTCTTCAAGTTAAAGGTGACATTTAAACAAAGACTGAGAAAATGAATCCTTTTTCAAAGAGCCTTTTGTCAAAAGAGAATTTTAATAATAGCTACTTGGAAATGTTCACATTGTTATACAGCTTTGTTGACAAAAACAGTTGTAAGCACATCACCTATAAACTCTAAAGTCTGCATATCTGAAAACAGAAGTTTCTATCTCTTTAAAATCTCCCAAAGGAAGAGCTTTTAGAGGTTTTATCTCTATGTTTTTAAAATAGAATATTATGTTTGTTGTTTTGTAATATGTGACTGATATCAGGAAAAGTAACATTTACCAGCTCAATTTCATAGTTTTCCTTTCTGATGGACAAGATAGAAAGAAGGTATTGTGGTTTAGTGATTGGATGAAGCACGAGCTGGAATCAAGATTGCCGGGAGAAATATCAATAACCTCAGATATACAGATGACACCACCCTTATGGTAGAAAGTAAAGAAGAACTAAAGAGCCTCTTGATGAAAGTAAAAGAGGAGAGTGAAAGTTGGCTTAAATCTCAACATTCAGAAAAGTAAGGTCATGGCATCTGGTCCCATCACTTCATGGCAAATATCCATCACCATTCACAACAAGTTTATGCAGTAGCTTATTTCAAAACAGAATATAAAATATTTCTATGTGATATTATTTCTAGACCTTTTTCCTTAGAGGAAAGCATTACCCTGTAGACTATTTTATGAACTCCAAAATTACTGCAGATGGTGACTGCAGCTATGAAATTAAAAGATGCTTGCTCCTTGGAAGAAAAGCTATGACCAACCTAGACAGTATATTAAAAATCAGACACATAACTTTGCCAACAAAGGTCCATCTAGTCAAAGCTTTGGTTTTTCCAGTGGTCATGTATGGATGTGAGAGTTGGATTATAAAGAAAGCTGAGTACCAAGAATTGATGCTTTTGAACCGTGATGTTGGAGAAGACTCTTGAGAGTCCCTTGGACAGCAAGGAGATCCAACCAGTCCATTCTAAAGGAGATCAGTCCTGAATATTCATTGGAAGGACTGAAGCTGAAGTTGAAACTCCAATATATGGCCACCTGATGTGAAGAACTAACTCATTTGAAAAGACCCTGATGCTGGGGATGATTGAAGGTAGGAAGAGAAGGGGACAACAGAGGATGAGATGATTGGATGGCATCACTGACTCAATGGACATGAGTCTGAGTAATCTCCGGGAGTTTTTGATGGACAGGGAGGCCTGGCGTGCTTCAGTCCATGGGGTTGCAAAGAGTTGGATATGACTGAGTGACTGAACTGAACTGAACTGTTTGTGGTTTAGTAGAAGCAGCCAGTGAAACACTTTATTAATTTGGAGCTATATGTTTTTATAGAGTGTCTTTTCCAGGTATACAGTATATGCCAATCAGTCAAGTAGGAAAATGAGCTGATTTATAAACCTCACCTCAGAATTAGTATATTATAGAACTTAATGCAAATATTAATGCAAATAATTTCAAATATTTTATGTTGGGATATATGTTGGGGTATATTTTAAAAAGGTATATTTTCCTTTTTAATCATTTGAGTTCAGAATGAAATATCCAGATACCACTGGTCTATGCATAGCTCCTGCTTTGTGATGCCCCAGAACTGGGTTAACATCTCAGATGAGGCCTAATCCTATGGGAGGGGTCCATCACCATCCACAACAAGTTTATGCAATAGCTTATTTCAAAACAGAATATAAAATATTTCTATGTAATACTATTTCTATACCTTTTTCCTTAAAGGAAAGCATTACCCTGCATTAAAAAGGAATTGATGAGTAGTCTGCTTACATTTGTCCCTGTTTTCTTCTCAGAGCTAAATCCCACCCCACCCTTCTTCAGTTTCTCCCTTTGTTGCTCTGCCTTCAAACAATTCTTTTTCATTTTGAAAACAAAGAAACAAACCTTCCCCTACCTTGTACTAGAATTATCATTTGCTTTGAATTTCCTTGTCACCAAAGCACCCACAAATATGGGGTGTGTTTGCTGTTCTGGTTTCTTCACTACTCCTCTTCACACCCCCTGAAAATATGCATTCTGTTGTTTTTACTCTTCTCTTGAAGATTGCTGGATGCCTCCTCAATAAGGAAATGCCCTTGCCCTTATTCTTACTCTCCTCAGCCTCTTTGCAGCATTTCACACCATTTACTGAAACCTTCCTCATCCCCTCTTTGCCATCATTTGTGTGATGTGGTAACATCTCATTTTTATGAGACTTCTCACCACTCTTTGTCCTTGTCTCCAAAATACCAAGTGTCAATGTTTAATACTATCTAGTTTCTCTAAATCAAAGAAGAATCTTTTCTTTATATAAACACCTTTTCATACACCCCCACCACATTTTCCCCATCATTTGATTTAGTCACGAAATTGTTAGAAAACTTAATTTACCCCCAGATTATTTAATAAAAGGATTATGGAGGTGTTGGTAGGGTTAAAGTCTAAAAAGAAAAAAAAAAAAAGATGGTACAGTACTCAGAGAATAATCTTGCTGGGAAATTATCTCCACCTCAAGGGCTAAAGGAAAAGGGGGTGATCTAATGCATAAGAGCCTTGCTGTTGTCATTGTTCTGTCACTAAGTCATGCTCAGCTCTTTGTGCCCCCATGGACAGCAGCACACTAGCCTTCTCTATACTCCGCTATCTCCTGGAGTTTGCTCAAATTTATGTCCATTGAGCCAGTGATGCTCTCTAAGCATCGCACAGAGCCTAGTGAGGCCAGAAACTCAGCAGGCAGTAACTGCTAAGAGGTAGTTACAATCAGGGAGTAATGCAGTTACTACGAGAGAAGACAATGGCAACCCACTCCAGTACTCTTGCCTGGGAAATCCCATGAATGGAGGAGCCTGTTAGGCTACAGTCCATGGAGTCATGAAGAGTCGGACATGACTGAGTGACTTCACTTTCACTTTTCACTTTCATGCACTGGAGAAGGAAATGGCAACCCACTCCAGTGTTCTTGTCCAGAGAATTCCAGGGACGGGAGCCTGGTGGGCTGCTGTCTATGGGGTTGCACAGAGTCGGACACGACTGATATGACTTAGCAGCAGCAGCAGCAGCTCCTACCAGAAGCCAGACTTGGAAGCAAAGAGGAAGCAAGAAAGAAATTCCTCAACCACTTCCTGCTCCTACCACCCCTGTTATTCCCTGTCTCTGCCTCCTTGGGTTAAATTTAATTTGAAGCTGACTGGTAAGCAAGAGTGGGTAAACAATCTACCGACATCAATTTCTAGCATCAGAGGATGCAGAGAAGAGCAAAAACTGACAGATCTTGGGAGGGGGCAAAGACAGACATTGTATCATCTCTCTGTGCCAATAACTACAAATGTTTTTTTCCAGTTAGATTGCTTACCTTAATCTAATTTCCAGGTCAACTGCCTTTTGGCTAATTCCACATGATTTTTGTTGTTGTTGCTATCCCTTCAAACATAAAATGTCTAAAACCAAGTACCATTTATTTTTTAATAAACTAACCCTGAGTGAATTTCAATTCATGCCAAGCTCGCTTTGAAATTTTCTCTCATCTATATCTGCTTTCCACTGTTCTAATTCTAGGAGTCCCTTGGTCTGCAAGGAGATAAAACAAGTCAATCCTAAAAGAAACTAACCCTGAATATGGACTGATGCTGAAGCTCAATACTTTGGTCACCTGATGCAAAGAGCCAATTCATTGGAAAAAACTCTGATGCTGGGAAAGATAGAAGGCAAAAGAAGAAGAGGCTAGCAGAGGATGAGATGGTTAGATAGCATCACCAATATAATGTATATGAGTCTGCGTAAACTGAGGAGATAGTGGAGGACCGAGGAGCCTGGTGTGCTGCAGTCCATGGGATCACAAAGTGTAGGACACAACTTAGTGACTGAGCGACAACAATAACAGCAACACTGCCCTTCTGCCTTAACGCTGAGACTCAGTCTCTACTTCGAATTGCACTTCTAGAAGTTTAATGCCTTATTTTATTTCCAGTGCTCATCTCACCTTGCTTTTCCTATTTCCCATATCCTTGGGGATTGAAGTTCTGTCCCAGAGGCAGGAACGTGGCAACCTGCTGATGGTCTTCTGAGTAGCTGTTGTCTGCATGGCCTGCTTGGCTCTCTGAGTAGCCTCTTTTCTAGGAGCCACAGCTCTCCTTGCTGTTCTGCTCATCTCTTCAGGCATCTTCAGGATGGAACTTTCCCAATGTCTGGGCACTCTTTTGTGGCCAGTGTTAGTCTCCAGATATACACAGTGTTCCAGTTATGATTTTCTTTCTGAACTTCTATTCAAATCTGTATACTCCTAGTGCCTGCCCATTCCTGCTAATGAATTGCATTCTGGACATTAGTCCCTTCCAATTGGAGGAGTTAATTGGGTTGTTCAACTTGTAAAAGAATGAAACTAGAACATTTTCTAACACCATACACAAAAATAAACTCAAAACGGATTAAAGATCTAAACGTAAGACCAGAATCTATAAAACTCCTAGAGGAGAACATAGGCAAAACACTCTCCAACATACATCACAGCAGGATCCTCTATGACCCACCTCCCAGAATACTGGAAATAAAAGCAAAAATAAAGAAATGGGACCTAATTAAACTTAAAAGCGTCTGCACAACAAAGGAAATTATAAGCAAGGTGAAAAAACAGCCTTCAGAATGGGAGAAAATAATAGCAAATGAAGCAACAGACAAACAACTAACCTCAAAAATATACAAGCAACTCCTGCAGCTCAATTCCAGAAAAATAAACGACCCAATCAAAAAATGGGCTTGAGATGATTGGATGGCATCACTGACTCAATGGACATGAGTCTGAGTAATCTCCGGGAGTTTTTGATGGACAGGGAGGCCTGGCGTGCTTCAGTCCATGGGGTTGCAAAGAGTTGGATATGACTGAGTGACTGAACTGAACTGAACTGTTTGTGGTTTAGTAGAAGCAGCCAGTGAAACACTTTATTAATTTGGAGCTATATGTTTTTATAGAGTGTCTTTTCCAGGTATACAGTATATGCCAATCAGTCAAGTAGGAAAATGAGCTGATTTATAAACCTCACCTCAGAATTAGTATATTATAGAACTTAATGCAAATATTAATGCAAATAATTTCAAATATTTTATGTTGGGATATATGTTGGGGTATATTTTAAAAAGGTATATTTTCCTTTTTAATCATTTGAGTTCAGAATGAAATATCCAGATACCACTGGTCTATGCATAGCTCCTGCTTTGTGATGCCCCAGAACTGGGTTAACATCTCAGATGAGGCCTAATCCTATGGGAGGGGTCCATCACCATCCACAACAAGTTTATGCAATAGCTTATTTCAAAACAGAATATAAAATATTTCTATGTAATACTATTTCTATACCTTTTTCCTTAAAGGAAAGCATTACCCTGCATTAAAAAGGAATTGATGAGTAGTCTGCTTACATTTGTCCCTGTTTTCTTCTCAGAGCTAAATCCCACCCAACCCTTCTTCAGTTTCTCCCTTTGTTGCTCTGCCTTCAAACAATTCTTTTTCATTTTGAAAACAAAGAAACAAACCTTCCCCTACCTTGTACTAGAATTATCATTTGCTTTGAATTTCCTTGTCACCAAAGCACCCACAAATATGGGGTGTGTTTGCTGTTCTGGTTTCTTCACTACTCCTCTTCACACCCCCTGAAAATATGCATTCTGTTGTTTTTACTCTTCTCTTGAAGATTGCTGGATGCCTCCTCAATAAGGAAATGCCCTTGCCCTTATTCTTACTCTCCTCAGCCTCTTTGCAGCATTTCACACCATTTACTGAAACCTTCCTCATCCCCTCTTTGCCATCATTTGTGTGATGTGGTAACATCTCATTTTTATGAGACTTCTCACCACTCTTTGTCCTTGTCTCCAAAATACCAAGTGTCAATGTTTAATACTATCTAGTTTCTCTAAATCAAAGAAGAATCTTTTCTTTATATAAACACCTTTTCATACACCCCCACCACATTTTCCCCATCATTTGATTTAGTCACGAAATTGTTAGAAAACTTAATTTACCCCCAGATTATTTAATAAAAGGATTATGGAGGTGTTGGTAGGGTTAAAGTCTAAAAAGAAAAAAAAAAAAAGATGGTACAGTACTCAGAGAATAATCTTGCTGGGAAATTATCTCCACCTCAAGGGCTAAAGGAAAAGGGGGTGATCTAATGCATAAGAGCCTTGCTGTTGTCATTGTTCTGTCACTAAGTCATGCTCAGCTCTTTGTGCCCCCATGGACGGCAGCACACTAGCCTTCTCTATACTCCGCTATCTCCTGGAGTTTGCTCAAATTTATGTCCATTGAGCCAGTGATGCTCTCTAAGCATCGCACAGAGCCTAGTGAGGCCAGAAACTCAGCAGGCAGTAACTGCTAAGAGGTAGTTACAATCAGGGAGTAATGCAGTTACTACGAGAGAAGACAATGGCAACCCACTCCAGTACTCTTGCCTGGGAAATCCCATGAATGGAGGAGCCTGTTAGGCTACAGTCCATGGAGTCATGAAGAGTCGGACATGACTGAGTGACTTCACTTTCACTTTTCACTTTCATGCACTGGAGAAGGAAATGGCAACCCACTCCAGTGTTCTTGTCCAGAGAATTCCAGGGACGGGAGCCTGGTGGGCTGCTGTCTATGGGGTTGCACAGAGTCGGACACGACTGATATGACTTAGCAGCAGCAGCAGCAGCTCCTACCAGAAGCCAGACTTGGAAGCAAAGAGGAAGCAAGAAAGAAATTCCTCAACCACTTCCTGCTCCTACCACCCCTGTTATTCCCTGTCTCTGCCTCCTTGGGTTAAATTTAATTTGAAGCCGACTGGTAAGCAAGAGTGGGTAAACAATCTACCGACATCAATTTCTAGCATCAGAGGATGCAGAGAAGAGCAAAAACTGACAGATCTTGGGAGGGGGCAAAGACAGACATTGTATCATCTCTCTGTGCCAATAACTACAAATGTTTTTTTCCAGTTAGATTGCTTACCTTAATCTAATTTCCAGGTCAACTGCCTTTTGGCTAATTCCACATGATTTTTGTTGTTGTTGCTATCCCTTCAAACATAAAATGTCTAAAACCAAGTACCATTTATTTTTTAATAAACTAACCCTGAGTGAATTTCAATTCATGCCAAGCTCGCTTTGAAATTTTCTCTCATCTATATCTGCTTTCCACTGTTCTAATTCTAGGAGTCCCTTGGTCTGCAAGGAGATAAAACAAGTCAATCCTAAAAGAAACTAACCCTGAATATGGACTGATGCTGAAGCTCAATACTTTGGTCACCTGATGCAAAGAGCCAATTCATTGGAAAAGACTCTGATGCTGGGAAAGATAGAAGGCAAAAGAAGAAGAGGCTAGCAGAGGATGAGATGGTTAGATAGCATCACCAATATAATGTATATGAGTCTGCGTAAACTGAGGAGATAGTGGAGGACCGAGGAGCCTGGTGTGCTGCAGTCCATGGGATCACAAAGTGTAGGACACAACTTAGTGACTGAGCGACAACAATAACAGCAACACTGCCCTTCTGCCTTAACGCTGAGACTCAGTCTCTACTTCGAATTGCACTTCTAGAAGTTTAATGCCTTATTTTATTTCCAGTGCTCATCTCACCTTGCTTTTCCTATTTCCCATATCCTTGGGGATTGAAGTTCTGTCCCAGAGGCAGGAACGTGGCAACCTGCTGATGGTCTTCTGAGTAGCTGTTGTCTGCATGGCCTGCTTGGCTCTCTGAGTAGCCTCTTTTCTAGGAGCCACAGCTCTCCTTGCTGTTCTGCTCATCTCTTCAGGCATCTTCAGGATGGAACTTTCCCAATGTCTGGGCACTCTTTTGTGGCCAGTGTTAGTCTCCAGATATACACAGTGTTCCAGTTATGATTTTCTTTCTGAACTTCTATTCAAATCTGTATACTCCTAGTGCCTGCCCATTCCTGCTAATGAATTGCATTCTGGACATTAGTCCCTTCCAATTGGAGGAGTTAATTGGGTTGTTCAACTTGTAAAAGAATGAAACTAGAACATTTTCTAACACCATACACAAAAATAAACTCAAAACGGATTAAATGAATACATTTGAATCAGTTCTAATGAGGTGGATGAAACTGGAGCCTATTATACAGAGTGAAGTAAGCCAGAAAGAAAAACACCAATACAGTATACTCACGCATATATATGGAATTTAGAAAGATGGTAATGATAACCCTATATGTGAGACAGCAAAAGAGACACAGATGTATAGAACAGACTTTTAGACTCTGTGGGAGTGGGCGAGGGTGGGATGATTTGGGAGAATGGCATTGAAACATGTATAATATCATATATGAAATGAATTGCCAGTCCAGGTTTGATGCATGATACTGGATGCTTGGGACTGGTGCACTGAGATGACCCAGACAGATGGTACAGGTAGGGAGGAGGGAGGGGGGTTCAGGATGGAGAACATGTGTATATCTGTGGTGGTTTTATGTTGATGTATGGCAAAACCAATATAATATTGTAAAGTAATTAACCTCCAATTAAAATAAATAAATTTATATTTAAATAAATAAATAAATTGGGTTGTTCAAAATTATGGGACTCTCCTAAGTGATCTAATTTATGAAAAATACTGACATCTTAACTACAGTGTACTAAACCAGACAGTTTTAACATTTATGTTTCTAATGTAAAAAAAGTAACACAACTATAAAAATATTGAATGATAAAAAATAGAAAACAAATAAAATCTACCTTTATCTATAATGCTAATATCCAGAAACAAAAACTAACAGTGTTTGAGGTTTTTCTAACCACTTCAAATATATTAGACATATATAATATATTGCAATAAATACATGACTCAATGTACAGATATAGGTAAATATTTTATAAGGTTTCATATCTTTAGAAAATACTATATGCATACATACAATGTATTCACACAATTCAGTTAGTTCAGTCTGTCAGTCATGTCCAACTCTTTGCGACAACATGGACTGCAGCATGACAGGCCTCCCTGTCCATCACCAACTCCTGGAGCCTGCTCAAACTCATGTCCATTGAGTTGGTGAATCCATCCAACCATCTCATCCTCTGTCATCCCCATCTCCCCTTCAATTTTTCCCAGCATCAAGAGCTATTCCAATGAGTCAGTTCTTTGCATCAGGTGGCCCAGGTGTTGTAGTTTCAGCTTCAGCATCAGTCCTTCCAATGAGTATTCAGGACTGATTTCCTTTAGGATGGACTTGTTGGATCTCCTTGCAGCATAAGGGAATCTCAAGAGTCTTCTCCAACACCACAGCTCAAAAGCATCAATTCTTCGGGGCTCAGCTTTCTTTATAGTCCAGCTCTCATATCCATATATGACTACTGGAAAAACCATAGCTTTGAGTAGACGGACCTTTGTTGGCAAAGCAATGCCTCTGCATTTTATGTTCTTTTTTTTTTTAATTCTCTCTTTTAAAAATTTTCTTTTATTTTTCTTTTTTTTTTGTTTTGATTTTTTTTGCCTCTGCTTTTTAATATGCTGACTAGGTTGGTCATAGCTTTTCTTCCAAGGAGCAAGTGTCTTTTAATTCCATGGATGCAGTCATTTTGGAGCACAAAAAAATAAAGTCTGTCACAGTTTCCACTGTTTCCCCATCTATTTCCCATGAAGTGATGGGACCAGATGCCATGATCTTCGTCTTTTGAATGTTGAGTTTTAAGTCAGCTTTTTTACTCTGCTCTTTCACTTTCATCAAGAGGCTTTTTAGTTCTTCTTCACTTTCTGCCATAAGGGTGGTGTCATTTGTGTATCTGAGGTTACTAATATTTCTCCCAGTAATATGGATTCCGGCTTGTGCTTCATCCAGCCTGGCATTTGACATATGTACTCTGCATAGACGTTAAATGAGCAAGGTGACAATATACAGCCTTGACATACTCCTTTTCCTATTTGGAACCAGTCTGTTTTTCCATGTCCAGTTCTAACTGTTGCTTCTTGACCTGCATACAGGATTCCCAGGGAGGCAAGTCAGGTGGTCTGTTATTCCCATCTCTTTCACAATTTTCCAGTTTATTGTGATCCACACAGTCAAAGGCTTTGGTATAGTCAATAAAGCAGAAGTAGATGTTTTCCTGGTATTCTCTCGCTTTTTCAGTGATCCAATGGATGTTGACAATTTGATATCTGGTTCCTCTGCCTTTTCTAAATCCAGATTCAACATCTGGAAGTTGATGGTTCACACATTGTTGAGGCCTGGCTTGGAGAATTTTGAGCATTACTTTGCTAGTGTGTGAGATGAGTGCAATTGTACAGTATTCTGAACATTCTATGGCATTGCCTTTCTTTGGGATTGGAATGAAAACTGCTCATTTCCAGACCTGTGCCCACTGCCGAGTTTTCCAACTTTGCTGGCATATTGAGTGCAGCACTTTCACAGCATCATCTTTTAGGATTTGAAATAGCTCAACTGGAATTCCATCACCTCCACTAGCTTTCTTCATAGTGATGCTTCCTAAGGCCCACTTGACTTCACATTCCAGGAAATCTGGCTCTAGGTGAATGATAACACCATCGTGATTATCTGGGTTATGAAGATCTTTCTTGTATAGTTCTTCTGTTAATTGTTGCCACCTCTTCTTAATATCTTCTGCTTCTCTACGATCCATGCCATTTCTGTCCTTTATTGTGCCCATTTTTGCATGAAGTATTCCCTTGGTATCTCTAATTTTCTTGAAGAGATTCCTAGACTTTTCCATTCTGTGATATTCCTCTATTTCTTTGCACTGATCAATGAGGAAGGCTTTCTTATCTCTCCCTGCTCTTCTTTGAAACTCTGCATTCAAATGGGTATATCTTTTCTTTTCTCCTTTGTCTTTAACTTCTCTTCTTTTCACAGCAATTTGTGAATTTGGTAATAAGGAGCTATTTGTGGTGTTGGAGAAGACTCTTGAGAGACCCTTGGACTGCAAGGAGATCCAACCAGTCCATTCTGAAGGAGATCAACCCTGGGATTTCTTTGGAAGGAATGATGCTGAAGCTGAAACTCCAGTACTTTGGCCACCTCATGAGAAGAGTTGACTCATTGGAAAAGACTCTGATGCTGGGAGGGATTGGGGGCAGGAGGAGAAGGGGATGACCTAGGATGAGATGGCTGGATGGCATCACGGACTCGATGGACCTGAGTCTGAGTGAACTCCGGGAGATGGTGATGGATAGGGAGGCCTGGCGTGCTGCGATTCATGGGGTTGTGGAGAGTTGGACACGACTGAGCGACTGAACTGAACTGAACTCAGACAACCTTTTGCCTTCTTGCATTTCTTTTTCTTGGGGATAGTCTTGATCCTTGCCTCCTGTACAATGTCATGAACCTCCACCCATAGTTCTTCAGGCACTCTGTCTATCAGATCTAGTCCCTTAAATCTATTTCTCATTTCCACTGTATAATCATAAGGGATTTGATTTAGGTCCTACCTGAATGGTCTAGTGGTTTTCCCTACTTTCTTCAACTTAAGTCTGAATTTGGGAATAAGAAGTTCATGATCTGAGCCACAGTCAGCTCCTGGTCTTGTTTTTACTGACTGTATAGAGCTTCTCCATCTTTGGCTGCAAAGAACATAATCAATCTGATTTCAGTGTTGACCATCTGTGATGTCCATGTATAGAGTCTTCTCTTGTGTTGTTGGAAGAGGGTGTTTGCTATGACCAGTTTGTTCTCTTGGCAAAACTCTGTTAGCCTTTGCCTGCTTCATTTTATACTCCAAGGCCAAATTTGCTTGTTATTCCAGGTATCTCTTGACTTCATATTTTTGCATTCCAGTCCCCTATAATGAAAAGGACATCTTTTTTGACAGTTTGTTCTAAAAGGTCTTGTAGGTCTTCATAGAACCATTCCACTTCACCTTCTTCAGCATTACTAGTTGGGGCATAGACTTGGATTACTGTGAATGGCTTGCTTTGGAAATGAACAGAGATCATTCTCTCATTTTTGAGATTGTACCCAAGCACTGCATTTTGGACCCTTTGTTGACTATGAGGACTACTTCCTTTCTTCTAAGGGATTCTTGTCCATAGTAGTGGATATAATGGTCACTTTAATTAAATTTGCCCATTCCAGTCCATTTTAGTTTGAAGTGAAGTTGCTCAGTCGTGTCCGACTCTTTGCGACCCCATGGACTGTAGCCTACCAGGCTCCCCTGTTCATGGGATTTTCCAGGCAATAGTACTGGAGTGGGTTGCCATTACCTTCTCCAGTGGATCTTCCCAACCCAGGTATCAAACCTACTGACTCCTAAAGTGTTGATGTTCACTCTTGCCATCTTCTGTTTGACCACTTCTAATTTACCTTGATTCATGGACCTAACATTCATAGACATAAATAGATATAAATACATATGGGAATATACTATGTATTTATAGGTGTGTGGCACATTGTTTTATATCCCCATCTTTTTGACTTAGCATTTTGTTAAGCATATAATTAATTCCTTAGTTCTTTTGAGAAATATGATTTTATTGGCCACATATTACATGTATGAATGCTCCATAGTGCATTTTGTTACTCACTGGTGAGTGCTTATATTGCTTTTAGCTTTTCCAACAGCATGTATCTTTATTGAAAAGCTGGTTTTCCTCCCTTTATTTAGGACAGAATCTTCCAAATGAAATTACTGAACCAAAGGCAATTAAATTTACTGTAAGTCTCATGCATTGCTATGTTGCTGCCTCTACAAAATGGAGCAATATGCTTTTCTTGTACTAGTGCGTATGGACACCCATTCCAAAGTTCCTCTCTTGCCAAACCCTTTATTACAGTGAATATTTTTATATTTAAAAAAGGCCTCAATTTGTGAGGCCAGAATTTCCTTACTGTTTAAATAATGTTTCTCTTTGTCTCAACATAATAAACAAGAAAAGTGTTGACGAAGCTACATTTCTTATTTTGGTGCAGCGTCAGAAAAAAACAGAGGGCATCTTACCTTTCCCAGGTCACCTCTCCAGTTTATTTTCCATGGAGTGTGTTTTATCTGTTTATTTCATTAACAAGAAGTCAATGAGATTTGTACTCACCTCTGAGGAAGATGGGAAACGATGAAAGTGAGCAGCTAAAAAAGAACCAGCACCATCTGTAGTGCTCATCCTGTTCGTGACGCGTTGTTTCGCTGTTCACATTGCACTGTTTGCTGAACCCGTGGTAGGCAAGACGTGAACTAAGAGGCTGAAGGAGACTCAAAGAGCCATAGGAACTGGAGACACCTTTCTTCTCTCCTGACTGACACAGTAGCTATAGCTGCCGACATAACATAACTGCACACACCACTTCGGGGCTTTTCCAGGTGGAGCCCATACACACACATCACACACAGCAGTCTACAACCCAGCGAGTACCTTGTGACACTCACGTTTAGTGCTGGAAGTGCCCTCGGCTGTCACATAGTCATTATTTACAAACTGTGGGGCGAGAGAGCCTGCGCACGCCATCTTGACTGACTTGCTCTCTCTGCGCACCGTCATATTTTAAAAGTTACCCAGGTAACAAGGGGTAAAGGGAGGGGGAGGAATAAATTGGTAAGCATCTACCAATTTATTCCTCCCCCTCCCTTTACCCCTTGTTACCATAAGTTTGTTTTCTACACCTGTGGTTCTACTTCTGTTTTGTAAATAAGTTCATTTGTACTTAAAATGATTCCAGGTGTGAACAACAGCACATACTACTATATATAAAATAGATAACTAATAAGAACTTACTGCATAGCACAGCAAACTCTATTCAGTATTCTGTAATGACCTCTGTGGGAAAAGAATCTAAAAAAAAAAAGATATATGCATATGTATAAATGATTCACCTTACTGTGGCGCTAGTGGTAAAGACCCTAGCTGCCAGTGCAGAGTGCTTAAGAGATGCCGGTTCGATCCTGGGTTGGGAAGATCCCCCAGAGGAGGGCATGGCAACCCACCGCAGCATTCTTGCCTGGAGAATCCCGTGGACAGAGGAAACTGGCAGGCTACAGTCCTTGAGATCGCAGAGTTGGACACGACTGAAGTGAGTGAACACATACATGTACACCTGAAACTAATGCAACATGTAAATCATCTATACTCTAATAAAAATTAAAAAATAAAATTTGTCTATTTAAATTAACAAAACAAAAAAGCTACCCAGGAATCTTCTTGGACACATGCCCTCAGGAGGTTCGTGGCACTTTCCACAGTTAGAGATCTTGACTGGAGTCCTTATCCAGACTCATAGCATTTCATACCAGCTCACAGCATCTCTAGAATTTGGCTCACAACATTTCATACTAGCAAAATACCCACTAACCTCTCTTCTGTTCTGTAATAAAACATGTAAAGGAATGGAAGTATTTTAATTTCCTTGTGTAGCCTTTTAAAAATTAATTTATTTTAATTGGAGGCTAATCACTTTACAATATTGTGGTGGTTTTTGCCATATATTGACATGAATCAGCCACGGTGTACATGTGTCCCGCAGTCCCAAACTCCCCTCCCGCCTCCTTCCCCATCCCGTCCCTCTGGGTTGTCCCAGCTGGTTGCACTGCACCAGCTTTGGGTGCCCAGTCTGATGCATCTAACTTGGACTGTTCACCTTTTGTAGCCTTTTAAAAGCTATCTTGATCCTCCTTCTCTATCCCCACTCCTATTTGATAAATGTGATCCTGGCTGATTGAAATGCAAAACAAATGCAGCCCTAAAAATTTCTGTGGTACTTAATTTTGAGAACCAATGTGTGAAATTCTTCAAAGTATTAGCACTAAAGGTGTATGATGCTGCTCTGTCTTGGAAATTAGCTTAGTAAACCTATTTCTAATGTTGCCCGTAAAACAGCAAAGCCATTCCCTTCAATTTGTTTCATGGAGCTTTACTTCCATTTATCAGCAATTCCCTCTACAAACAGAAGAGGATCTTGAAGATATATATGTAGGCATCGCTGTCTCACTTTATTAAAGACAATGAATCCTTCATGTGAGGGTTTATAGTTTGAGCTCTATCATCTCTGTGAGAAATGAAAGCAAGACAATAGCAGCAAATATTTATCTTAGTCAAAATAAAAGCTCAGAAATACTCTTCCTGTGTTGTTAATTCCTACCTTTCCCTGTCATTAGCTTTGTACTACTTCTTGTCAATTTCACACTGGGAAATAGTGCGAAACAAATGGAATAGAGTTTCTGGCATTCCCTTTGCCTTAAAAAAAAAAAGAAATCCTTACTGAAAGTAACATTTAAGTCAAGCTTATGGTTATTCCTTTTGATATTAAACATGTTTTCTGAGTTGGAGAGTAAAATCATAGATTTAATCAAAAGCTTCTCTCTCTCTCTCTTTTTTTTAAAATCAGTTTCCATTTATTCCTTTAGAGCATTTGCTAATTTTCAAAGTGAGTGAGTAATTCCCTTGATTTGTGTTTTAAGTCTGAAAACTGTTATCTTGAAAAGGAACATTTTAGAAAGACGATGTACATGATACTTAAATCCTCTCCATCAGCTTTTTGTACCATATGTAGTGGATTATGTCCTTCTTGAATTCATAATTAGTGGAAGAAGTAGATGGCTAGGACTTATTGTAAAATTATCTACCCATTAAATAGTAACTTATGCATTCTCAATGACTACTTTCTGTAGTGAGGTGAGCCAAACATTTAAGGTGATGTTTTATTTTAAAAGAAGAAACAACATACATTTTTGCTTTTAGATTACTTATTGTGTACATCAGAATCACTTCACAGTTTACTTTCAAATTACCATACACTAAGAGTGTGGGATTTTTGTTCCAATCCTTTTCATAGACATTGTAACATAGACACCTTTGGAACAACAATCCTTACAATACAACCAGAAAGTTTCTTCCTTTTAATTTATTTTTAAGTCCTTCTTCTATGAAAATTATTTTCAAAGTATTTGACATACTTCATAGTGATATTAAGGTTATTTCCAAAAAAGATACATTTGGGTATGTGCCTCATTAGTTCGTGGGCAGAGGCAGGTGAGCTAGCCCATCATTTTCTGGTTTTGTTTTAATTCTACCCAGAAGAGTAGAGTAATCAAATGCCAGGGTGAACCCCTCTATGTCCTGGTGTTACCCACACATTCTCAGCCATGACATTAGAGGCAGATCAGTAATTCATTCATTCTCGTACATAAAACTTTCCATACTTATTGAACATTTGTGATTAAAAAGTACTCTTTATTTCCTTTCTGTGTATATTTTGGAATTACCTTCTGTTAGCTGTTGATGAACAAAGCATTCTGATTTTAAGAGAAATGAAGTCTGAAGATAGTCAAGTACAATGCTTTTGAAGATTTTATTATGCCTTTAACATTAAGCTTTCAGTTGGCAGATTCATTAAAGTATGGATATTTGTATTACAGAAGCTACATCCCTGGAAGAAAGCTTTTGGAATGAGTTCCCTTTCTATACACTCAGAATTTTGTTGGCCTTGTACCTCTACTTTTTCTCCACTTAAATGTTCTTTTAGAGAAGCTGTGGGGCCTCACCTGGAGACTAAGTCAATAATTAAAACCATGAATTCCATTTTTATCCATCCTCTGTGTTCTCCTGTTAGCTAATATATAATTGTTAAAGAGTCTTCATTGAAAAAAAGGAGTATTTGTATTTAGTTCAGTTCAGTCGCACAGTTGTGTCCGACTCTTTGCGACACCATGAATCACAGCATGCCAGGCCTCCCTGTCCATCACCATCTACCGATGTTTACTCAAACTCATGTCCATCGAGTCGGTGATGCCATCCAGCCATCTCATCCTCTGTCGTCCCCTTCTCCTCCTGCCCCCAATCCCTCTCAGCATGAGAGACTTTTCCAATGAGTCAACTCTTTGCATGAGGTGGCCAAAGTACTGGAGTTTCAGCTTTAGTATCATTCCTTCCAAGGAATACCCAGGGCTGATCAATGGACTGGTTGGATCTCCTTGCAGTTCAAGGGACTCTCAAGAGTCTTCTCCAACAACACAGTTCAAAAGCATCAATTCCTTGGTGCTCAGCTTTCTTTACAGTCCAACTCTCACATCCATACATGACCACTGGAAAAACCATAGCCTTGACTAGATGGACCTTTGTTGGCAAAGTAATGTCTCTGCTTTTTAATATGCTATCTAGGTTGGTCATAACTTTTCTTCCAAGGAGTAAGTCTTTTAATTTCATGGCTGCAATCACCATCTGCAGTGATTTTGGAGCCCCCCAAAATAAAGTCTGACACTGTTTCTGCTGTTTCCCCATCTGTTTCCCATGAAGTGATGGGACCGGATGCCATGATCTTCATTTTCTGAATGTTGAGCTTTAAGCCAACTGTTTCACTCTCCTCTTTCACTTTCATCAGAGACTTTTTAGTTCCTCTTCACTTTCTGCCATAAGGGTGGTGTCATCTGAATATCTGAGGTTATTGATATTTCTCCTGGCAATCTTGATTTCAGCTTGTGCTTCTTCCAACAATTTTGTGGAACTTCTGGAAGTCTCTGCTTTGTCATTTAGTGAAATAATATATAGATGCATAAATAATGTTAAACAATATAACGTAATGTTAAAAAAATGTTAAATGAGAGAGGTTGCTCAAAATTCTGATGAGCATAAAATTAATGTCTTCATAACTGTGAAACCAGATATTCTTCACAAAGATCTTTTAAAATACATATTACATGTCTTTTATTGAGAGAAAATTATTTCTGAATTACTTTCATGCAAACAATGAAAACAATACAAAGAAGGGATTGATGCTACATTTGCGGTAAAGTCTCTTCTGGCCCTATTGCTATTCTTAGTTTTAACAACCCTTACATTTTTAGAACCAACTACTTAAGGAATCAGCTCTGAAAGCAGAAAGTAGATTTGCGTGGAGGACCTCTAAACTGGCCTCAGGCCTGATTTTGTTATCTTCAAGGATTTCACTGTTTAAAGAACAACCAGAAGTTTAGGGAATATGGATACTAGGAGGATTAGGAGTCTGCTATATATTTCTTTTAGGTTCAGAAACTTAATGTTAGCCTAAAGCTTTCCTTCCATAATCCCAGAGGTTGGGATTGTCCACTCTTGAACAGACTTGAATTGATCCTAGGAAGCATGTTAAGATTTTTCAATCAGAATTTTCTCTCCCCAGACTTCTAGAGATACCCTTCTTAGAGTGTTAGTTGCTCAGTCATGTCTGACTCTTTGCAACCCCATGGAGTGTAGCCTTCCAGGCTTCTCTGTCCATGGGATTCTCCAGGCAAGTATACTGGAGTGGGTAGCCACTTCCTTCTCAAGAAGATCTTCCTGACTCAGGGATCAAAACCAGTCTCCTGCATTGCAGATGGATTCTTTACCATCTGAACCAAAAAGTATGTAAATATGAGATTTTAGTGGAAATAATAAATCTCTTTCTTCCTTCTCTCAACTGGTCACTGTTCTCATCTGACACATACCCCTCTGACTGATACAGGTTTTGTGATTGATACATGAATTTAATGAATCATTGGATGGTGCTCAGCATAAATAATGGAGGTGGCATTCTACAGAACAGCAGAAATGGTTGGTGTCAAGGTGGACTTGTGAATCAGCAAAAAGAAAAATCAGTTATGATTAATATTAATTATGCGGGCTCAGTAAGGGCATAAGCTTTTAGTTAGCTATTATAGTATGTGAGTTTTTATAAATACATACTATAAAAATATAAATTGCTTATGTGAGAGTGTTAAATGTATATATTAGCTATAAATACATGTATGTTAAATTGACACTTCCATTCTAATCACCTCCCACACATTCATTCTAAACAGAATATAGTATGCCTTATAATAATGTTTCAGAATTTTTAATTTTGCTCATTACTCTCCCTTAAGATTCTGTGATTTTTTAATTTTTGTCTTTCATTTTCCGACTCTATTGTTCTGTATTGTATTTTACATTTGGAAGTATGTACTTATGCAGGGAGCTTCCCAGGTGGCATTCATGGTAAAGAATCTGCTTCCCAAAGCAGGAGACACAAAAGATGTGGGTCTGATTCCAGGGTTGGTAAGATCCCCTGGAAAAGGGAATGGCAACCCACTCCAGTACTCTTGTCTGGAAATTTCCATGGACAGAGGAGTCTGGCAGGTTACAGTCCACGGGGTTGCAAAGAGATGAACACAACTGAGGATATACTCATGCACTGATTTTGTTTTATTGTACTTTGTTTATAGTGCTTCACAGATATTGCCTTTTTTTTTTTTTAACAGATTGCAGGTTTGCAGCAATCTTTCATCCTGCATGTCTATAAGCACCAGTTTTCCAACATTATTTACTCACTTTATGTCTCCATGTCACATTTTGGTAACTCTTGCAATATCTTAAACTCTTTAACCATTATATTCATTAGGGTGGTCTGTGATCAGTGATCTTTGATGTTGCCATTGCCAAAAAATTACTATTCGCTAAAATCTCAGATAATGGTTAATATTTCTGATAAATAAAAAATGTTAAAATTAAGGTATGTATTTAGTGCTTTTTTGCACATAATGTTATTGCACATTTAATAAACTACACTAGAATGTAAGCCTAGCTTCTATGTGCACTGGGAAGCCAACAAATGTCTGTGATGTTGCTTATTGTGGTATTTGCTTTATTGAAATGCTTTGGAACCAAACCTACGATATCTCTGAGATATGCCTATACCATCTTTTTCTCACATTCATTGCCTCCAATAAACTGTAACTATGAAGAGTAAACTACCCAACATAAAATTTATCTTACCTTTTTAATTTTTAAAAAATTGCGGTGGGAATTTATGAAAATTCTAATCTAGGACAGGCATTATGTGAAAAAACATATTAACTATGCTATTGATATGCTTTTTCTCTCAATATTCTAAAAGATTATATTCCTCCAGAATATTGTTCAGTACTGAGGGGAAATTTGACAGTAGTCTCAGAAAAAGTAACCTGAAATTTAGTCATAAATTTAAGAAGCAACTGAAAATGTTCACTTAAAACAAAAAGGAATTTATCTAGAGATTGATTTCCAAGCTAGGAACATGTGCATTATCTCTTGTCGGTTATACACTCTCTGTTTGAGTATACATTATGCAGTAGTCATTTCTGATAAACCTGTGATTAGTACATGGGACTAAAGATTTTCTGGTATACTTCTGACTCTACATAGATCGAGATAAGGGGCTATTTATTTTTATGGTGCTAAAAATATGGATTTCCAGAATATGTTCATTAAAAAGACAATAACTCAAACAGGGGCTCTATCAACCTAGAGGGGTGGAATGGGGGGGGAAGATGGGAGGGAGGTTCAAGAAGGAGGGGCTATATATATATATATATACCTATGGCTGATTCATGTTGAGGTTTGACAGAAAACAACAAAATTCTGTAAAGCAATTATCCTTCAATTAAAAAATAAGTAAATTAAAAAAAAAATAACCTCTCAGAAACTGACTACAAAAAAATAACTGTCTAAACTAGGCTTTTTCCCCCCAGGGAATTCCTGATTTTCTAGCTTTACCAGAATTAGCAGAATTTCATTTCTCACTTTCCTCCTTGTACTGGATGTCATATCAGCAAATCAGGAAGTATATTTTAGACAGCCTTCCTAAATGTTCAGATCCAAAAGCATGGGACCCAAAGCCTGTCTTCTCAGTTTGAATTTCAGGAACTGTTTCTTTGGTCAGTCATCATTTGTTCAAGGACTAGTCCATATCAAGGGTACATGATACTGTTAAAGTTTGATTATCAAAAATTAGATATAAATAAAATCCAAAGGATACTCTTAAATACTTGCAAGAATTTAAAAAAGCAATGCATTAAGTTCATTCTCTAACCAGGGGAGAACAGTGGGAGGAAGGAGCATAGGGAGTTTGGGATGGACAGCTGCACATTGCTGTATTTAAAATGGATAATCAACAAAGATCTAATGGATATAGAATAATTAGGATTATTAGGATAATAATAGGATAATTAAGATTATCCTATATCCATTAGGATAATCCAAAATGGATATAGCACAAGGAATTCTGCTTAATGTTATGTAATTGGGAAAATAATTTGAAAAAAGAATAGATAACATGTATTCGTATAACGGAAACATTTTGCTGTATACCTGAAATGAGCACAATATAGTTAATCAACTGTACTCCAATATGAAATAAAGTTTTTTAAAAAGTAATTTTGAGAAAGCAAGGAACAGTGGACATCTGTGTATCTACCACCCAACATAGAAAGAAACCCATTCCCTTGAGGTCACAGACACTCCTTTATGAGTCCCGATTCGATTTCCTTCATCCTCAGATATAACTGCTGATTTAAATTTCAGGTTTATTATTCCCTTGTTTTTCTAATTTTATATTTAAATCCCAAGCAATCTATTGTTCAGATTAGGTGTTTGAAGTTTATGTGACTCACTTTAATTTTGCAGTTATATTAATATATTTTTCTACAATTTTTTTGCCACTCAAAATTATTTTCCTTTTACATTATGGTATTTAGCTGCAATTTGTTTATTTTTCTGCTGTATTAGATTTCATTTACAATCATTTGCAACCATCTATTTACAGATTCTACTGTTGATGGATGCATGGCATTTTGACAAGTTACTTTTTGTGTCCACTTTCATATTTGGCACTTTTTCATTTTCATTTATTTCCTATTCCAAAATACTAAGTCACTGAGTTTTGAGCATTTTAAAATTGTTATTGAATTGCCCTCTCTAATATCATGCTCTCTCTAGTTTCCTTCCAACCTGAGCAATTTTCATTCCAGGCATACGTACACATACGTATGTCGCCTTACTGTACACTACTGAGGGCAATGATGTATGAGAAGACTGGGTGGTAGCCAGGAGTGGAGTTTGGGTAATCATCTGATAATAGCAAGTTTTAAAAGAGCAATGTTTTTATCAATGGATAAAGAAGATGTGATACACAAACACACATGTGTGCACGTGTGCCCACACACCCACACACACTAGAATTCTACTTAGCCATAAAAAGGATGAAATAATGCCATTTGTAGCAAGATAGATGAACATACTAAGGGAAGTAAGTCCGAGAAAGACAAAGATCATATGCTGTCATGTATAAAAAGAAAGCTTCACGTTTCAAGTGAGGTCACTCGGTCATGTCTGACTCTTTGCAACCCCATGGACTGCTGCCTGCCGGGCTTCTCTGTCCATGGGGTTTTCCAGGCTGGAGTGCTGGATTGGGTTGCTATTTCCTTCTCCGGGGGATCTTCCCAACTCGGGGATTGAACCTGGGTCTCTCGCATTGTAGGCAGACACTTTACCGTCTGAGCCACCAGGGAAGTAAACATGTGGAATCTAAAAAATAATGATACAAATGAACTTATTTGCAAAACAGAAACAGATTCACAAACAAATGTATGGCTACCAAAATGGAAATGTGGTGGCTGGGAGGGATACATTGGGAGTTTTGGATGAACAGATATACACTGCTATATAGACAACAAAGAATTAACAAGGACCTATTGTATAGCACTGGCAACGCTACTCAGTATTCTGTAATAACCAAATGAGAAAAGATTCTGAAAAAGAATGGATATATGTATATGTATAAATGAGTCACTTTGCTGTACCCTTGAGACTGGCACAACATTGCAAATCAACCATAATATAAAATAAAAATTAATAAATGCAGTTTCTCGCTCTGGCAAAAAAAAAAAAAAGAGCAATGTTTTATCTTTAATCAAAATGTTCTGATTTTTCAATTTCAGCAAGTAGTATTTTTAAACAAGTAAGATGTCTGGGTGATAAGTTATTTCAATTCACTTAGTTTGATGCCCTTTCCATATATAAATACACAAAGCTTAGATGTTACTGTATAATTTACTATATAATTTCCTATGAGTTCATTTGCCTGGCTGGGAGGACCTGAATTTTGTTCTTTCTATCATTTCTATTTAACGGGGAAAAATTGCTGTTGCCACCAAAAGAGAAGGACAATTAGAAGACTTTTTCTTTTTTCTATTTTCAATGATTTTCTGAGAAAAGAGTTAATTCCCCTGGGATATTAATACTTCATAAAATGAGTAAGAGCTTATTGCGGATCAGAGAGATGTAGGGCTATCTTGGGGAGAAAGTGAAGGAAATTTATAAGGGAGATTAGAAAAGGGGCTGAGATTTTAGCCAAAAATCAGAGCAAGTAATTAACTTCATAGAAGAGATAACATAATTCATATCATAAGTCCTTTTGGCAAATGTAGGATTTTTCTTTATTGATTGATTTACTGCATTGTATGTGTCAGATAAAATGCAATGAGGCTTAAAATTAAAATGCCTTATTCTGCACATTGAGTAATTTTAATGTACTCTTACGTGCTTCTTATATTTCAAAGGGCTTCCCAGGTGGCACTAGAGGTAAAGAACCTGACTGCCAATACAGGAGACATAAGAGATGCAGGTTTGTGTCTTTTATTTCCCTGTACCTGTTTTGAAGATGTGCATGTGTGCTAAGTCACTTTAGCTGTGTCCAACTGTTTGCGACCCTATGGACTATAGCACGCCAGGTTCCTCTGTCCATGGGATTCTCCAGGCAAGAATACTGGAGTGGGTTGCCATGTCCTCCTCCAGGGGATCTTTCTGACCCAGGGATCAAACCCATGTCTCCTGTGTCTCCTGCCTTGTCAGCAGGTTCTTTACCACTGAGCCACCTGAGAAGCTCTTATTACAGCATTACTCTTGTTAAACTGTGACACCTTATATGGCAGAGGAAGAACTTTTACTTTCTTGTCCTTGTTTCTGTGACATACCAGCATGCTTCTCTTTCTTTGATAAAAACAAACTTCAGAACGTGGTGTTGGGAAGGGATAGTCTTGAAAATAGAGGTAACATGTAATTTCTCATAAATTAAGGGCTTAAAACTGATGACTATTTAGACTGGAGTACAATTCATATTAGTTTGTTTAACTTGCACAGTGATGCTAAGTCACATTCTCAGGAGAGAGCTATTGCCGAAAACAGAATGGGGACATTTATAATGGTTGAAATGCCTTTGGCTGGGCCAGCAGGCCTAAGCAAGAGTGCAGAGGGACAATGTGGTACAAACTGATTGAAAGATGCATGGTATGCGAATGCCCTGGCTCTATGACTATGCCAGTCTAACAGCAGCGTTACATTGACCTTGGGTTAATAAAAATCTTTGCTTTCCATTTCCCCACCTGAAAATTGCTGAAACCTATACCTGATCGATTTACTTCACAAGATTATTATAATCATTGAATAGAGAAAGATGCAGGATTTGTAAACTTTTACATATTCATTTTAAAAGTAATAACAATATTGTTTGTTCATTTGATTTTCACAGTGGTAGAAAGTCTGGTCCAGATGTTTTTTAGATGGAAATGAAGCTCAGAAAGTCAAAATGTCACCTATAATAACACTACTTATGTTTGGTGTTTCTTTCTAGGGCATTCGCTATGGACTCTATTTATAAAATGTTTCAAAATAGAGTAGAGTTTGCTGGGTGGGGGAATTGTTTGGTGATTATATATTAGAACTCTATTTCAGCTCTCCAGGAGAGAAATCCAAAACATGGGGCTGCTGCTAAGTCGCTTCATTTGTGTCTGACTCTGTGTGACCCCATAGACGGCAGCCTACCAGGCTCCACCGTCCCTGGGATTTTCCAGGCAAGAACACTGGAGTGGGTTGCCATTTCCTTCTCCAATGCATGAAAGTGAAAAGTAAAAGTGAAGTCGCATAATCATGTCCGACTCTTCGTGACCCCATGGACTGCAGCCTACCAGGCTCCTCTGTCCATGGGATTTTCCAGGCAAGAATATTGGAGTGGATCGCCATTGCCTTCTCCCAAAACATACTAGCTTAGAAGAAAAAAATAAAAAGGAATGTGTATTTGTTTGTATAATTGGATATTCATCCTTGAATAATGCTCCAGTCACTCCCCATTTCCTCCTACTTAAGCCACGGCTTCCTCCCCACCCACACTGTATCAGAGTTAGTCTGTATGACCAATAGATGATAGTATGTGACTTCTGAGGATAAATCATGAAGGATGTGGTAACTTCTACCTTGGTCTCCCTTAAATTGCTCACTCCAAGGGAAGCTAGCTGCTAAGTAGTTCCTTGGAAAAATCCATGGGATGAGAAGCTCAGGCCTTCTGAGAAAAGTCGGGGAAGAACTAAAGCCTCTAGTAAAAGCCATGTGTGAATGAGTAACATTGGAAAAAATCCTCCAGCCCCAGTCAAGCTTTCAGATAACGATCTCCTCAAATGACATCTTGTCTGCAATCTCATTATTGTTGTTAGTTACTAAGTCATGTCTGACTCCTTGCAACCCCACAGACTGCAGCATGACAGGCTTTTCTATTCTTCACTATCTCCCAGAGTTTGCTCAAATTCATGTCTATTGAGTCAGTGAAGTTATCTAAACATCTCATCCTCTGCCACCCTCTTCTCTTTTTGCTTTAAATCTTCCCAGTTTCAGGGTCTTTTCCAATGAGTTGGCGCTTCACATCAGATGGCCAATGTATTGGAGCTTCAGTGTCAGTCTTTCCATATATTAAAGGTTGATTTCCTTTAGGATTGACTAATTTGATCTCCTTGCATTCCAAGGGACTCTCAAGAGTCTTCAGTAAGTTTAATAGAGGTTTAAGATGATTCAGTAGATTTAAAAAATAAATTAAATGGTAGTGATTATATATCAATATATAATATAAACTGTCATGAATGGCTAGCTTGGAAATCATATATTTGAAGTTCACGTTAAAATGCTTTAAAGAAAAAAATCAAAAGCCTGAAGTAGACCATGGAGGTCATTCTGGAGAGTGGAGAACATTGGTGAGTAGATTTGAAAAGGCAGTGAATATTTACAACATTAAAACTTCCAAGAGTCAAGTCCCAGGGAATTCTATTAGAACTTAAGTAACTGTATGAATGCTTTATAAATAGATTAGTAAAATATATATTCAATACAATGAGCCAGCAGAGTCTCTAAGAACACAAATCAAGAGAATCCACCCATGTTATTCATCCTTCCCCAGTGCAAATATATAAACATCTTACAGGGATAAAATGACTTTGCAAATTTACCTAGACCAATGGAATAAGGTAAAATGCTCTTCCCATAAGAAAAAAAAATATTATATAGTAATAGGGAGTTATACAGAGGGAATTTCGGGTCCCAAGGAAAGACTTTTTGTGTGTGTGTGTGTGATGATACCTGTAATAATATATTTAGCCATTGTTCTATAACTGGAAACTTGGCTTGTTTTCTGTTTTTCACTATTAAAATAGTTCTTTCTAGGATCTTGGCTATTCTTGGCCCTTCATTCTTCCATATATATTTTAGAATCAGCTTTCCATGAAACACAAAAAATTGTGGTTTGTTTGTTTTTGGTAAAAATGGCACTGAATGTTTACTTACTATCCATGGAATGGTATATCCCCCTATTTTGTTATGTTAAATGGCTAAGTCATGTCTGACTCATATGAGACTCCATGGCTTGTAGCCCACAATGCTCTTTTGTCCATGGGATTTTCCAGGCAAGAACACTGGAGTGGGTTGCCATTTCCTTCTCTAGGGGATCTTCCTGATCCAGGGATCAAACTTAAGTCTCCTGCATTGGCAGGCAGATTCTTTACCACTGACCCACCAGAAGAGCTCATGCCTCGATTTAGATGATTTTAATTTTAATAAATTTTATATCATTTAAATAAAATCTTATATAGCTTTAAGGTGGATCTCAACCTTAGCAGATTGCATTGTAAAATTCTTGCTCCTTGTTAGTAAAATTTACCTGTCTTTTAATGTAATCTATGTTCAAGAAGCTTTAATTTTCTCTTACTAAGTCCAGTAATTTATCTTTAAATATTTTGATGGTTTTCTACATAGAAAATTTTTTAGCTGAAAATAATGACACATTTTTCCAATTCTTGTATCTTTTTCATTCAGATCAGTTCAGTTGCTCAGTCGTGTCCAATTCTTTGGAACCCCATGGATCACACCATGCCAGGCCTCCCTGTCTATCACCAACTACTGGAGTTTACTCAAACTCATGACCATTGAGTCGGTGATGCCATCCAACCATCTCATCCTCTGTCATCCCCTTCTTCTCCTGCCTTCTATCTTTCCAAGCATCAGGGTCTTTTCAAATGAGTCAACTCTTTGCATCAGGTGGAATTTCAGCTTCAGCATCAGTCCTTCCAATTAACACTCAGGACTGATCTCCTTTAGAATGGAATGGCTTGATCTCTTTGAAGTCCAAGGGACTCTCAAGAGTCTTCTCCAACACCACAGTTCAAAAGCATCAATTCTTTGGTGTTCAGCTTTCTTTATAGTCCAACTCTCACATCCATACATCACTGTTAGAAAAACCATAGCCTTGACTAGACAGACCTTTGTTGGCAAAGTAATGTCTCTGCTTTTAAATATGCTTTCTAGGTTGGTCATAACTTTCTTTCCAAGGAGTAAACGTTTTTAATTTCATGGCTGCGGTCACCATCTGCAGTGATTTTGGAGTCCCCCAAAAAACCAAAGTCTGTCACTGTTTCCATTGTTTCCCCATCTATTTATCATGAAGTGATGGGACTTGATGCCATGATCTTATTTTTCTGAATGTTGAGTTTTAAGCCAATTTTTTCACTCTCCTCTTTCACTTTCACCAAGAGGCTCTTTAGTTCTTCTTCATTTTCTGCCATAAGGGTGGTGTCATCTGCGTATCTGAGGTTATTGATATTTTTCCCGGCAATCTTGATTCCAGCTTGTGCTTCATCCAAGCCAGCGTTTCTCACGATGCACTCTGCATATAAGTTAAGTAAGCAGGGTGACAGATATCTTCAGCTGTCTGCCACTGGGTGTTTCTTGACTTTGGGTGTTAGTTCTAGAAGGTCTTGTAGATCTTCATAGAATTGTTCAACTTCAGCTTCTTCAGCCTTCCTGGTCAGGGCATAGACTTGGATTACGCTGATATTGAATGGTTTGCCTTGGAAATGAACAGAGATCATTCTGTTGTTTTTGAGATTGCATCCAAGTACTGCATTTTGGACTTTTTTGGTGACTATGATGGTTACTCCATTTCTTCTAAGGGATTCTTGCCCACAGTAGTAGATATAATGGTCATCTGAGTTAAATTCACCCATTCCAGTCCATTTTAGTTCACTGATTTCTAAAATGTCAATGTTCACTCTTGCCATCTCCTGTTGACCACTTCCAATTTGCCTTGACTCATGGACCTAACATTCCAGGTTCCTATGCAATATTGCTCTTTATAGTATCTGACCTTGCTTTTATCACCAGTCACATTCACAACTGTGTGTTGTTTTTACTTTGGTTCCCTCTCTTTGTTCTTTCTGGAGTTATTTCTCCACTGATCTCCAGTAGCATATTGAGCACCTACCAACCTGGGGAGTTCACTTTCA
Source organism: Oreotragus oreotragus (assembly GCA_006410675.1). Taxonomy (NCBI): domain Eukaryota; kingdom Metazoa; phylum Chordata; class Mammalia; order Artiodactyla; family Bovidae; genus Oreotragus; species Oreotragus oreotragus. The sequence continues at coordinate 396,726 of SJYX01003532.1, forward strand.
GTGTCCTATCTTTTTGCCTTTTCATACTGTCCATGGGGTTCTCAAGGCAAGAAAACTGAAATGGTTTGCCATTCCCTTCTCCAGTGGGCCACATTTTGTCAGAACTCTCCACCATGATCCGTCTGTCTTGGGTGGCCCTACATGGCATGGCTTAGTTTCGTTGAGTTAGACAAGGCTGTGGTCCACGTAATTAGATTGGTTAGTTTTCTGTGCTTGTGGTTTCAGTCTGTCTGCCCTCTGATGCCCGCTCTTAGTGCCTACCATCTTACTCGGGTTTCTCTTACCTTGGATGTGGGGTATCTCTTCATGGCTGCTCCAGCAAAGTGCAGCTGCTGTTCCTTACTTTGGATGTGCTAATTAATTTTGGTAGAAACCTAGTTTATAATGGGTTGCCATTGCCTCCTCCAAGGGATCTTCCCAACCCAAGGATCAAAACACGGTCTCTAGCATTGCAGGCAGATTACTGCTGAGCCACCAGGAAGTTTCTTAAGACAATATTGTTATGTATATTGTTGATTATATTTAAGATGAACTTCCTCTTTTTATCTAAATTTTCAAATGTTTTGACTTAAATGTATTCATAATACTCTTTTAAGTTTAATTTCTCCTGAACCTGAAATTATGTTCCCTTTTCCAATCTTACAGAGTGACTAATTGGTGCTTTTCCCTTTTATTTTTTGATCAATATTGAAAAAGCTCCACAATTTTACTAGCTTTACCAAAAGCCAAATTTAGGTTGATTATTATTAAATTAACATAATTTTTTTCCATTTCTTTCATTTTTTCTCACATGTATTAATTCTACATTTATTTTCAAATTTATTAGTTTATATTAATTAATATTAATATTTAGCTTTATTTCTTTTTCAAAATTAATATATAAGAATAAAATTTTCTTAACTACTGATCTGACTCTGTCCCAATAGGTTCAAAGAAACATTTTCATTATTGTACAGTTTTAATTATTTCCTAGCTTCTATTATAGTTTCTTCTTTCACTCATTATTAACAATTTTATTTAAAAATCTTAAGCATATTATATTTAACTTATTATTATTAATTCTTAATTGCACTGTAGTCCTTAAAACTTGCTTTATGATTCAGATTCTATTAAATGTGCTGAGATTTATTTTCTGGCTTAGCAAATTTTCAATATTTGAAAGTGTTTCATGAGCTTAGAGAAAAAAAAGTTTATTTTCCAGTTGATGGCCATAATGGTTCTATATACCAACTAAGTTAAGTGAGTTGATTGTGATTTTTAAAATCTCCAGTCTTAAAATTCATTTGCTTACTTAATCTATCAATTAGATAAATTCACCAATTTATTCCTGATATCAACATCTTTTTTTTATGCATATTGATTAAGTTCTTTATTGTTAAGTTCACAAAGATTTATAATTTTATCTTCATATGAATTAAAATTTATAATTTTTATTATTCTTAATAAAACTTTTTGCCCTAAAAGCAGTTTTATTTGATGTTAATATGGCTATACTGAGGTTTCTGAGGTTAGTATTTTCTATGTATACATACATTTTCCCTGTCCTTATATTTTCCTTGTCATTTCCTATATTACCTTGTTATTATATCTTATGTTTATACCTTGTATGGTGGTGGTTTAGTTGCTAAGATGTGGCAGACTCTTGTTACCTGGCAGGCTACAGTCCACAGGATTCTCTGTCCATGGATATCCCAGGCAAGAATACTGGAGTGGGTTGCCATTTCCTTCTCCAGGGGATCTTCCCGACTCAGGGACTGAACCCAGGTCTCCCGCATTGTGGGCAGACGCTTTACTGTCTGAGCCTTCTTTTTTATTTCCCCTGTTTAGGTTTCATTCAAGTTTCTGAATTGAAAATTACACTCTTTCTTCAGTTTTGGAAAATTCTCAATTACTATCTCTTTATATTCTCTCCTTCTGATATTCTAGTAGGTCTTATATTGCATCTTCTTGCTCTTTGAATTTACTGTTTATCTTTGTTTTTCCTGTTTTGTAATCTTATAGATTCATTTTTCAGTTTATTTCTAGTCTGCTGTTAACTCTAAACATTGCTTTTGTTTGCATATTTTATCTCATATTTCTATTTTGCCTTTAAATATTCTGGTTAATTATGATAGGTTATTATTCTTTCATAATACATTTAATTATTTCCTTTATTTGTCTGTATGCATTAAAATATTTACCTTATATTTAGTCCTGGAAAATTCTAATATTACCTTTCCATTTTGGATAGATACTATAGTTTGTTCTTGTTGATCATCTTACTATCGGCTTGTCTTCTAATATGATTAGTAAGTTTTTATTATGAGCTCATATTTCCTGAAACTCTCTGGTGATTCTTTGAGTGCTAAATTCTGCGTATCTCCATCCATCTGCTTCCACCTGTGCATGGAAACAACAGAAACATAGGTGGTAAAATATCAGCTTGGATTAGTTTAGGGCCATTTGGGTAGGATGAAATCAGAGGCGAACCTTTATGAATGGAACTTGTAATTTCAGTAGGTATTTTTTTTTTTTTCCTTTGTCATCACAAAACCCAGAGTCAAGTTCAAGTTTTGGCTTTTCCTCCAGAGTCTCTCTCTTTGGGAATCTGCTTTACCCACTGAGTCATCTATGTTCCAGGGACTCCACTGTTATCAACATTCTCTAATCAAACTTCCTAGGTTTTCTCCTTAAAGTTCTCAGTGCATTCAGCTTGTTAAATACCAGCTCTCATCTACCTGGGATGGGCAGACAATTCCAGGGTTAATGCAGTCCCAAAACTCAAATATAGATTCTTATTGTTTTCAACTTTAGTGGATTTCTTTACTCTGATTAAAAAAAAAAAAAGTGTTATACTTGGGTATATTTCTCTTTATATATTTTCTGCCATTATGTTAAAATGGAAGATGTAGGTGTTCTTTGAAACAAATCATGTTCCTCTCCTACTAAAACACTCTATTGTGACTCATCCTATTTAGAATAAAATTAAAAACCTTTCTGTGACAAGTTGACTCATTGGAAAAGACTCTGATGCTGGGAGGGATTGGGGGCAGGAGGAGAAGGGGACGACAGAGGATGAGACAGCTGGATGGCATCACTGAATTGATGGATGTGAGTCTGAGTGAACTCCGGGAGTTGGTGATGGACAGGGAGGCCTGGCGTGCTGCGATTCATGGGGTCGCAAAGAGTCGGACACGACTGAGTGACTGAACTGAACTGAACTGATGACCTGTACAACTTTATATGGATGGAGCTCTTGCTACTTTTCCATCTCTTTCCCCGCAACTCTTACTCTTGTTGTCTCTACTTCAGTCTCAATGAACTCTTTGATTTTCCTCTATCATACTAAGCTTACATTCACATTGAGGCTTTTTAATCTGCTTTCCTATTGAGTTTGAATGTTCTTCCCCCAAATCATGATGTGGCTCCTCAGTTCATTCGGATGTATATTCGGGGCAGGAGGTAGATAGGCCCCTCCCACAGTAAAGCAGTAGGAGATTCATTTCTTGTGGACCAAAACTCTAAGATGAGAATAGCAGGAAAATTAAGACAGGAGGCTGGGCCCTTCCCAGACCACATATTCCTTGTTCTCAAAGTCAGGAGATCTCTCCAACCACACATGTGCAGATAGGCTCCTTAGAGGTCAAAGGAGAGTGATGCTAACTGATGCTCTACCTGTAGGCCTCTGAGATAGAACCCATCTTAGCTAAGAGATGTACTCACACACACGGGAGAATCCTGAGATTTAAAAAATATGGACTCAACCAAGAAAGTTAAAATGATTGGCCAAAGAAAGCTGGAAGAAATGCCCCAGCATTTCTTATTAAAAGTAATTCAAATTGCCATAAGGTCTCGACTCAGGGGCTTTCCCTGAGTCTGCCTGTATGTCTATCCACACGGACTGTACTCTGTTTCCTCCTAATAAACACTTTGTTTCACTACTTTCTGTTTTTGTGGAATTCTTTTCTGCAAAGTCAAAGGGCCAGGGCCTTGTCACTGACCACTGGACTGGCAGCTAGGACCTGGTGCTCTCACTGCCGTGATCCAGTCTCAGTATCTGGCTGGGGAACTTCAAGCTGCTGCAGGCTAAGGCCACCTGAGCCCATATTCAGTGTGTGTATATTACTGCACATAGGTTTTCCTTACCTATCCAGCATAATATAGCATCCTCTTCCACTATTCCTGTAACTTGATTTTTCTTCATTGTGCACATCATCACCTGACATTTACACACACACACACACACACACACACGCACATGCATCAGCTTTTTAAATCTTGGCACAAAGTAATCATTCAATAAGTATTTGCTGAATTGATTAGTTGATGCCTTCAATTCTGTCACTTTTTTCTTGTGGATTCTTTGTTCTCAAGTCAATTTTATATAAATTGCCTTTTGTATTTTACCTTGTTTTATGATTTTGTTTAGCTACTATATACTGTGTTCTTCCTATATGTTAAACAGATACATGTATCATTTTACTCGATTTAAAAAACAACTGAGTCATGAATTATGTTCCTTATTTCACAGAGAGGAATCTAAAGCCCAGGAGAAAGAATAAAGCACCTAAGGTTATGCACAGGTAGTTTGAGTAGCCGTCCAAATTATATTTGTTATCACCTCAAAGCGATATTTTTATAAAAACTGCTGCACTTATCCTCCCTCTGAAATTTACTAGGCTTCCCGGATGGCCCAGTGGTAAAGAAGCCACCTGCCAATGCAGGAGATGCAGGTTTGATACCTGGAGAAGGAAATGGCAACCCACTCCAGTATTCTTGTCTACAAAAACCCAATGGACAGAGAAGTCTGGTGGGCTACAGTCCATGGGGCTGCAAAGAGTCAGACACAATTTAACAATTGAACACACACATACACATATACACACAGAGAAATTTACTACAGTGATCAACCAATATAAATGGAAAAAATGGTGAAATCCAAATAAAGTCTGGAGTTTTCTTAATTAAAAAAAAAAATCAGCTACTTGTATAAGCAATGACATTGATAAATCTCAAATTATGCCAAGTGAAAAAAGCCATATATTTTTGTTCACATACCAAATAATACAATTTACATGAACTTCTAAAATGTGCAAATGACAGAAGGCACATCAGTGGTTGCCTGAATCCAGCAAGTGGAATGGAAATTGACTGAAAATAGGCCTGAGGGAATGTTTTGCTGCTGCTGCTAAGTCATTTCAGTCATGTCTGACTCTGTGCGACCCCATAGATGGCAGCCCACCAGGCTCCTTCATCACTGGGAATGTTTTAGGGAGAAGGAAATGCTCTATACCTTTTTGTGGTGGTTACACATGTGTCCGCATTTTCAAAATTCATAGAAATGCCCAGTTGAAATAGATGCAAGTTATGGCACATAAATCATATCTCAATAAAGTTGATTAAAAATACATAAACCAAATATTCCATACTTGTAAAAATATCTTGAGTTAAAGCCAATATTTTATATTTTGTAAATATCAGAACTTTGACATCAGCAGGCTGGAAATAGGAGTCCTTTTTCCATCACTGAATGAGTGTTCAGCAGTTCTCTTAGTTCTTCTGGCTGTGGTTTTACCATCTACAAACCAAAGGGATTCCTACAATTTCCAAGGATCTATCAACTCTGTAGTATTTAGATACAACTCTGTTAGAGGTGATATTGTTCAGTCCTTCCATGACTTCCAGAAAATCTACTTTACAATTAGTCAAGCAACATTAGTCAGCTAACTATCCAGAGGAATGGACAGAAGTAAGAACATGTGGGGGTGCCCATAATCTAGTGAGCAGTTTAGTTAGACTATTATGGTGTTTTGTTTGTTTTGTGTGTGTGTGAATATTCAGGATTTGGAGTGGGCTAAAGATATTCTGGTAGGCACCATGTGAATGTAATATAGAATTTGGCTATCCCAGACATGACTATATATTTTTCATTATAAGACATGTCTCCAAAATTATATACAAATGATAAATAGTTATAAATAATAAAGAAAATGTGATGGTATAGAATTAGATTTTTTTTTAAGTAAAACTATATTTTGATTACAATCCACCTGTTTTTTTAATGCATCATTTAAATGTACTAACAAGTGAAAAAGCAAGTTGCACAATGATACAAAGAAAAGGACCTCATTTTAGGTTTTTTTTTTTTTTCTGGGTGTTTGTACTGGCTTTATTTTTTAATAGCAGGAATTATTACCATTATTATTATTTAAAATTGGTCCTTATTGTTTATCTAATTAAAATATAGCAGTGAGTACATGCCAGTTAGAATTAGGTTCTTAAGATAAAGAGTGCCTATATGTCAACAAACACAGTCTTTGTACCTTTTTCTGAGCAAAGGGAAGGAAAGGAGAAGAAATGTATTATCCATGACCTTCAGAAACTTACCATATAGAGAATAAAGGAGATAAGATACATTTCCAATTTGTCATATTGAAATAGGTGTAACAGTAGAGGTACTATACCCATGGGAGTTTAGGGTAGAAAAATAATTCTGAATAGGACATCTGGGAAGCTTGCTAAAATATTCATTATTTACACTGGACTTTGAAGAATGAGGAAGGCTTTCAGAAATGACTATAGGAAGGAAGGTTATTTCAGCAAGCACACTAGAAGACTGGGAGACCTGTGGGAAACTTCCCAGAGGGACTCAAACAATAAGTTTGAAGCAGGTTAGCCCATGATCTCAACCCTCCTGCACTGTGCTTTAGAAGACATTACACAAACAAGCACAGGATTTTTGACCAGGAACCTTATATGACATTAGGATATGGGTCTTGTTGAAACACTTTTATTTTAGCTTTTAGGATTTATTGGGAATCTATGTAAAAGTGAGCCACATTTCCTAATTCAAACTTCTTGATAGTTCAAGGAAAAGTGACTTTATTCCAGCAGCTACACAGCTGTACTGTGGAAACAATAACAAATGTCCATCCTTATTGCCACAAATGAGTTTGTGTGTGTTCAGGTTCCCAGTCTGCAGCCTTTTGGGAGAAGCACTGTGAAACTGACAGCACTCCCTTAGATTGAGGTGATTGGAATGTCTTCTTCTAAAGTGTGCATTGCATTGGAGTTTAGAATGCAAAAATGGAGACAGTCAGGGATTGGTATTTTTGTTGTAATTTGCATCCAAGCATTATTTTGCGTCGGTGGTAATTTTGAGACAAAATGGTTTTCTCTTTTGCTAGATCTCTCCTCCTTTGGCTTCTGTCATTCTTAGAGGCCTTTCAATGGGACTTTGTCAGGAAGCAGTTCTTAATCAGCTTTCTTCAGCTTTGAAGTTTTAGCTAATGGTCATCTGAATGTATTTTTCTGAAGCAGCCTGCTCAGCAGGCAGTCTGCAGGCAGGGTGATGTGAAAAAAAAAAAAGTGCCAGTTTTCAGGAGAGGCACTTTCAAATTCAACTCTCAGCTCTTCTGCTTGTTGGCTCTGTATATGGGTAGTCATATAATTTCCATTTTTACGTGGATAAGATGAGACTAATAATTCATTCTCTTTACACACAATTGTGAGGGTTAATTGTGCAGATTGATATTAGCGATCTAACAGGACTCCACTCCTCCCTGTGGCAGTGTCTTTCTCTATATTTGATCACAAAGGTGATTTCATTCTAGCCTCATGTTGCCCTGGCATAGCTTTGATCACTGAGTATTTTTTTGCTCTACTTTTGCACTCCATCCCACTCCAGAGATGTTGCAAATATTTATCTTTCTGAAACTCTTCCTTCATAACATTTGTCACTGTTGGCAATTTCTATTTATTGGTGTGATTATGGGTTTGTAAACTTGATGAAGGTAAAAATCAGATCTGTTTTCCTCTCCATTGCTTGGCAATTCTCTATCTATTGCTTGGCACTTAGGAGTCTCAGAAAATACTTGTTGATTTTATAATTGAATAAAGTGAAAAAGCAGAACATTTCAGTTTTAATATAAGATATTTGAAAATCCTTGTAGAGAAGTTGAGCATTCTGAATAGACAGGACACTGGAGTCACAGAAAGCTGGCTTATTCTCTGCATAGACAGGACACTGGAGTCACAGAAAGCTGGCTTATTCTCTGCCAGATATCTTTAGACAAATTATCCTCTTTGAAGTTTAGTTTCTACATCTGAAGAATGAGGCTAAAACATTTACCATGTAATTGGTTTTTAGTATAAGTAGGATAATGTCAATGAAAAGGCCTTGAATAATGTGTCATATGGTAGGCATGTCATAAATGATAGTTTCAAATGCAAGCAATAGTAATAATGGTAATGTTACTAATAACAGTGTACTTTAAACAAATGATATTCTAGATTGAGTTTAAAAGTTCCATTTTAAAATTAAATAAATAAAAGCTCCATTCTATGTTGTAATTAATGAAATTTGCTAATAATCATTAAAATTTAATGCAGAGCAATGACATTTAATGCAGGGTTTCCCAAGTGGCACAGTGGTAAAGAATCCACCTGCCAATGCCAGCGACACAGGAGATATGGGTTCGATCCCCGGGTTGGGAGGGGCCCCTGGAGAGGGGAAATGACAATCTATCTACTTCAGTATTCTTGCCTGGAAATGCTATGGACAGAGGAGCCTAGCAGGCTATAGTCTAGAGGGTCTCAAAGAGTTGGACATGACTGACTGCGCTAGAGCCTCTGGAAGAAGAATGTCATTTATCTGAATACAAAAAGACAAAGCTAAGTAGTATTCTTTGAAGAAAGTTTCCAGAACTTCAAACACATTTTTTTTTTAGTAGGTGATATAATAGCATAAACATTTGAGGGAAGAAAGTGTTTGAAGAACAGAATTGAGTTATTAATTTGTGGTGAAAGACATCATCACAGGAAGCAACAATTAGAACTGGACATGAAACAACAGACTGGTTTCAAATAGGGAAAGGAGTACATCAAAGCTGTATATTGTCACCATGCTTATTTATCTTATATGCAGAGTACATCATGAGAAACGATGGGCTGGATGAAGCACAAGCTGGAATCAAGACTGCTGAGAGAAATATCAATAACCCCAGATATGCAGATGACACCACCCTATGGCAGAAAGTGAAGAAGAACTAAAGAGCCTCTTGATGAAAGTGAAAGTGGAGAGTGAAAAAGTTGGCTTAAAGCTCAACATTCAGAAAACTAAGATCATGGCATCTGGTCCCATCACTTTATGGCAAATAGATGGGGAAACAGTGGAAACAGTGACAGACTTTATTTTTCTGGACTCCAAAACCACTGCCAAAGATGACTGCATCCCTGAAATTAAAAGATGCTAGAAAAGTTATGACAGACCTAGACAGCATATTAAAAAGCAGAGATATTACTTTGCCAACAAAGGTCTATGTAGTCAAAGCTATGGTTTTTCCAGTAGTCATGTATGGATGTGAGAGTTGGACTATAAAAAAAGCTGAGCACAAAAGAATTGATGTTTTTGAACTGTGGTGTTGGGGAAAACTCTTGAGAGTCCTTTGGATTGCAGGGAGATCCAACCAGCCCATCCTAAAGGAGATCAGTCCTAAGTGTTCATTGGAAGGACTGATGCTGAAGCTGAAACTCCAATACCTTGGCCACCTGATGTGAAGAACTGACTCATTGGAAAAGACCCTGATGCTGAGAAAGATTGAAGATGGGAGGAGAACGGGACAACAGAAGATGAGATTGTTGGCTGGCATTATCAACTCAATGGACATGAGTTTGAGTAAACTCTGGGAGTTGGTGATGGATAGGGAGGCCTGGCCTGCTGCGGATGGGGTTGCGAAGAGTTGGACACAAGTGAGCGACTGAACTGAACTGAAAAACACCAGTATTAAATCCATTTTATAAAAGATGTTTCTGAAGCATGAAAAATCAGATTGCAAACACATCTGAGAGTTGAAGACAGATCTGCTCATTGTCTCTATGCCCCTGCTTTTTGCAGGTTTATGAAGCTTCTTGTGCTCAGAAAGGATTAACTAATTGGATACTTTTGTCTCTGTACTGGAGTCTTTTGAACAAGGAGGAGCCATTGATCAGTTTTCTCCTTGTGCCAGCTTTTATCATCATCCCTGTCAGGTCTACTGATTTGGCTGACAAAGAACCTCTTTGAGATGGCTTATGAATAAGCCCATGAGAATTTTTAATAATAGAAAGACCTGTGGGCTGGGCAAGATATTAACAACAGAAAGCATAACTAAACCTCTACATGGGAAATTTTTGGTCATACTGTTGCTTTGGATTACTCATGGTGTAACTCGAGTTAGTTCTAACTCCTTAATGAGAAAAAAAATACTCATAGCAGAAAATCTGCAGCCCAGGGAACACTTGGATACTACTTGGTATGCAGCATGCTTTACAGTCTTCCAATGGCAGAAGAGCCACTTTAGAATTTATTGTATACATTAATTTGATTGCACAGTGATATATTTGTTAGACAAATTACCCAGGTCTAATTAAAAGGCAGTCTTAAAGCCACCTGATTACTGATTTACATTACATTTATTCGATTCCAATGTATTTGTGGAGATAAATTAGATGTAATTTCCAAGTAATAAAACTTAAGTGGCGTAAAATCTCAAGGTTACTAGATCAAAAATGAATGGAAAAACTCAACCACATACTGGATAATGTGAGTCATTGAATGAGGTATTGTGTATCAGCCTATAAGCAATGTATTCGATCAAGAGACTGTTTCTAATATCTTTTTTGTTGCTGACTTGTGGAATCTACACACATCTTCCTGTTAGACACTTCAGTGTCTTCATTTGAAAATGAGTTGTTTGGATTTACTGTCCAGGGTTGTTTGTAAGAAAATAAATAAGATGGGGCAGTGCTCTGCATTTCCAGGGATATATGATGACAGATGATGAAAGCTATCTTTTCTGATGAATTTCTGAACCCTAGGCCACCTGAGGTGAAGAGGCTGGTGGGCTACAGTCCATGGGCTACAGAGCAATCTGGAATGGATTTGTGGTAACTGAGTTGTTTATCCTGTTGCCTGCACCTGAAGACAATCTGTAAGCATGTAAATTATAATTTCCTATACCAGTAAACATCTGGAGAAAATACATATTTATTAATTTTAAGCTAATGACTAAATTAAATATAGTATAAAAATAACCCACTATTTATATCTCTGAAAACATAAATTATTTTCCAGCTATTCCAAATCCAGTAATGGTTGAATTATAATATGAAATACTCATCTTTAAAATTAAAAAGGAGTTTGTGATAGAAAGATGGATATCTGTCAGTGTTGATGTTGTGTCTTCATCATGACTCATTAATGCAGTTTGCTGATTCTTTTTTTTTTCATGCTGTGACACTGACAGGTTTGAACTAATTTACCACAACATGGGCAACACTTCAGACTTTTGAACTAGTCCATGAGAAGATGGACAAAATTAATGAGGAAGGAAACTGCATGAGAAGGTGGATGGGAACTCTCTTGAGAGTTCTTGTAACAAGAGACCATCCAAATGTTAGGAAAGTGAAGGCATGCATATCTGTCTACCTGCCCCATTTCTGTGTGTGTGTGTGTGCGCGCGCAATTATAATGTAAGGCATTTATAGAAGACTCTTTTTTCTCATCTTGCCCTGCCTGTGGTGTTGGGAACCTTAGGTTGTATGGGCAGCCCCATGCTTACTGATTTTGCCATCTGGTATTTGAGTAAAAAGTGACTTTCTTTATCTTTTATTTAAGATGTCTCTCTATCCTCATTTGTCTTTCCTACCGAAACCTCCAAGCTATTTATATGCATGAAAGAAGATTTTCCTTCTGCCTGTGGTTAAATTTTTCTTTCCTTTTTTGTTTCTAGTAATTTATGCTCCTGGAGTGTCTCTTCAATCCATTGTAACCAGTCAACTTCATAATTTATTTATTCCTTTCCCCAAACTGGAACATTTATTTTCTACACGTTTTGTCTCCTTAAAAGAATTATTTCCACTGTCTTCACATTTTTATTATCACTCCTCATTTTATTTCAATCATCAGATTTGAATTTTTTTCTAGTGTGGGACCTAGTTTGTGACATGTATTAGCAAATTCAGTAACTAGTTTAGGCTGGGAAGTGGATATAAGCTGAACTGCAGATGACTAAGATTTTTTATTTGTAACACTTTCTAAAGTTAGATTAAAATGTTTTCCTTTTGGAAACATTATCAGTAAAATCATTCAGGATGCGTCTAATTATGCAGTTATCAACTTGAGAACACAATCCTGGGGCTCTAAATTTTCAGATACATGCATTAAAATATTTTGAACCGTCTCTGGAAGGGGGCTTCCCTGGTGGTTCAGACAATAAAGAATCTGCCTGTGATCCAGGAAACATGGGTTTGATCTCTTGGTTGGTAAGATCCCCTGGAGAAGGGCATGACACCCACTCCAATATTCTTGCCTGGAGAGTTCCATGAGCAGAAGAGCCTGGGCCACAGGCCATGGGGTTGCGTAGAGTCAGACACAACTGAGTGACTAACACTTTTACACTTTCACATCTCTGGAAGGAATAAGCCAGACTTAAGAATTGTATTTCCATTCTCACCATAGTAGCCCTAATGCTGTGAATAATCTCTGGGTGACAGAGATTTCACCCAGAGATTTCTTAATTAGTAAATTAAGAAATTTATTAATAAATGAATAAATTTCTTAATTAATAAATTTAATACTGCTGCTGCTGCTAAGTCACTTCAGTCACGTCTGACTCTGTGCGACCCCATAGACGGCAGTGCACCAGGCTCCCCCATCCCTGGGATTCTCCAGGCAAGAATACTGGAGTGGGTTCCCATTTCCTTCTCCAATGCGTGAAAGTGAAGTCGCTCAGTCATGTCCGACTCTTCGTGACCCCATGGACTGCAGCCCACCAGGCTACTCCTGGGATTTTCCAGGCAAGAGTACTGGAGTAGGGTGCCATTGCCGAATTTAGTAATTTCTAACATCTCTTCCAGCTCTAAAAGATGACTGGATTCATGTTATGATTTTGTCACTTTATTGTTCAATTTCTATAGATATTTTTTAGTAATAAAGAATGAAATGAATACTTTCTAATAAAATGAGATTGTAATATTAGCCATGCGTTCATATAAAGAGACGGATAATTAAACACTGTAGATGAATAGTTAATTGTTTTGGTTGAAACGGAAAAATTTTAAGAATCACTTAAGGTGTTATTCTTTTGTCAGAATTATATTTACAAAGAAATTTTGACTGAATTTAGCTTGAAAGACAAGAAGAATAATAGCAGTCAACTTACAGTACATGAAATTTTAAATTTGCCACTGGCCAATCATGAATATGGTCTTCCTGGTGGCTCAGATGGTAAAGAATCTGTCTGCAATGGAAGAGACCTGGGTTCGATCACTGGGTTGGGAAAAGGGAATTGCTACCCACTCCAGTATTCTTGCCTGGAGAATTCCATGCACAGAGGAGCCTGATGAGCTACAGCATATGGGGTTGGAGTGTCAGACACAACTGAGGAACACGGGTGAATATAACTGATTTCCTAACCAATAGAGAGTTTTAAAAAATCGTTTAAAAATGTCTTTTGTGCTTCACTTATAGCTAACGTTTGGCCTTGACGATATATATGGGTTTATGTGTGTGTGTGTGTGTGCCCAATCACTCTTTGCAACCCCATGGACTGCAGCCTGCCAGGCTCTTCTGTACATGTAATTTTCCAGGCAAGAAAACTAGAATGGGTTGCCATTTCCTCCTTCAGGGCATTTTCCCAACTCAGGATTGAACCTACCTCTCCTGCATTGTCAGGTGGATTCTGAGTCACCTGGGGAGCCCTCTATGGGTTTATAGTATGCTCCATTTTGTGCCTTCTCCAAAACATAATAGGGAAGATAAATGGGCACAACACTGGAAATTAACAGTCTAGCACTGATTATGCTAACCATGGACTATACAACCTTGAGAAAGTCACTTGATTTTTCTGAACTCTAATTTTATAAAATGAAGAAATTGGATGAGGTGGCTGAAATTATTTCAGGCTTTGTGAAGCAATGAGCATTTCTGTTTTAATGTGACCACTTTGTATTTTATGCTATTTACTTTTTCTCTTTACTTGAATTTGTTCCATGATAACCTCTGAAGGAGATTAATTTGTAAGATATATTTGGCATCAAAGTATTCTGTAAACATAGGTTCTACTTAGGTTCTACTAGGTTCTACTTAGATTCCATTTGTAGTAAAGATTCTGTTCTAGACTTTGTATTGGAATTTATCATTGTTTTCTAAGTTATTTGTATTCTCAAATTAGGTTTTTGGTTCATTTTGATAATAATTTGTGAATAATAGTTTTAAGTCACACACTAGTAAGTAAACACTAATGTTAGTTTTAGCTTAAAGTCTATACATTCCCCTCAAAGGTCAACTTCTTCAAAATACTAGAAGCAATGGTTTTTAACATTATATTTCTAACGAAGGCAAATTTAGTAATGTTGATAACCAAAATTTAAGTTTCATGATGCAATGTAAAAACAATCAATTTCTAATATTATAATGTTTAAAATAGCTACTTAGCTCTGATAGGTTTGATTTACCTAGAAATTCACATTTTTGTCTATAAAAGTTAATAATAATGATAATAAATAAATTACTAATACTATAAACACATGTTCTCCTAGCAATCCCATTAGGTAATGTTCAACACATTTACAAGATTTAAGAAACTAGTATGAAGTCTTCAAAAGGATCCATAGACTTAGAATGCACTATGTTGTAGCATGTTAAATAATCTACTAGAAAAGCTGAAGTTATCTGAATGTGTATTTCTGCAATACAAATTGGGTTATAGGTGATTAGCAAACAGGGAAATGTCAATTTAAAAATAAGCAAGTGATTTTTCCTAGGGTGCAAACATGTTTGAAGTATGTAGAAACAACATTCACACAGATAGAAAAATTTTAACAATATGTAGTATTAGCGGTTTTCAGAAGCACTGAGTGCTTTATTCAAACTTTATATTTGGTGCTGCCTCTGTGCATGCTGGGGGCTTCCCAGGCAGCACTAGTGGTAAAGAATCTGCCTGCCAATGTAGGGGACTTGAGACACATTTGAACCCTGGGTTGGGAA
This sequence comes from Oreotragus oreotragus, assembly GCA_006410675.1. Classification (NCBI taxonomy): domain Eukaryota; kingdom Metazoa; phylum Chordata; class Mammalia; order Artiodactyla; family Bovidae; genus Oreotragus; species Oreotragus oreotragus. The sequence goes on from SJYX01003532.1 coordinate 411,733, forward strand.
GAACCCCTGGAGGAGGGCATGGCAACTCACTTCAGCATTCTTGCCTGGAGAATCCCAAGAACAGAGGGGCCTGACAGTCTACAATCCATAGAGTCACACAAAGTCGATTGTGACTGAAGTGGCTTAGCATGCACTGCACACACTGTAAGTGCAGAAGAAGAAACTGTACAGATAATTGTTAAGAGGAACAGAGGGAAAGAGAGAAATTAAAACAACAACAACAACAACAACAACAAAAAAAAAAAACAACCCTGAATCTTGATACTAATTTTTACTTTTAATCAAACAGGAATCTATTGAAAGCAAACACATTCAAAGACCTACATCTCCAATAAAGATTAATTGACCAAGCTGCTGGGTGCATATTTCTGTGGCTCTTTAACTATGTGAAGATTTCTAATCATCATTGCTTTTTTACTTTTTTCATTAGTCTTGCTATTTTTGTGCACAAGTCATAATGCTACCTTCACAGGAGAAAATTCCTTAGTCACCATCTCTGTTACATTCATATTCATAGCCACTTAGCTCAGGTGATAAATGTCATGTTAATGAGATTATCATCTAGTTCAAGGCTTCACACTGTTCTAAGGCTGTAGTCTACTTAAGATCCTTGATGAAATTAGAAAAAAAAAAGAATGTAGATGAATTAGTGCAAATTAGTCCCCATTAACAGAAAAATCCTTCAAAGAATTAAAAATTTTTAAGAAAAAGAACCTACATTGTAAGAAACATTTAGATCAAGTGGAATGCCTTTTTAAAATGAAAACAAATGCAAACAGTGATGTTAACAAATTTAAAATCACCAATATTACCCCCATCATAACTAAACTATTATTATTTTGACATATTATATCCAGACTTTGTTGTTTCTCTCATTAATATATATATATACATTTAAAACAGTTGTAATTATAACATTCATAATTTTTATATTTGTGCTTTCACTTGTTCAGTTACTTACTTTTTTTTTCTTTTTGACCTATAAGTAGTTTCACAAAGCATCAGAAATATGATTTGTAAAATCTCTCCTACTACTTTGTATTTAAGTGATTTCCATTTTTTTTCTATCATACTTAGTGAAGAAAATATCTTGGTCAAAATAACTGTGTATTGTTAAATCATTATCTTAGCACTTATGATAAAACTAAAGATTACTGAATAAATGAATATTTCTTTATAGATAAATAAAGCTATTTATTAGAGCCTATATATTTTACAGTATTGTTTTCCATAGCAGGTGAAAAGTTTAGAATTCCATCAGCTGTACATAAATATGTTTGTCTCAACACTACATTGTCAACAGTTATTTGACCCTTTTATGTTCAAAATTGATGAGTGGTGTGAAACTATATTTCAATATTTCACTTGCATTTTTACTAAATGCTGGACAGCTTCCTATAAAAATTCTCTATTTACTATTTATTGGACATGTAAATTTTTAAGTCTCTTAAAAACGGATTATTGAGATATAACTGACATGCAATAAACTGCATACATCTATGGTATAAAATTTTATAAGTTTTGAAATATGTATACACTTCCATCACTGCAGTCGAGAGCAAGAACATATTCCCTTCAATATCTAGAAGATTTTTATATAGAATTGACAATATTACTTCCTTCAAAGGGTGGGCAAGAATGTGGAGTAGAAGGACGTATGCTCATCTTCTCCTGTGAGAACTCCAAAATTACAACTTTCTGCTGAATAACCATTGACAGGAGAATATTGGATCCCACCAGCCTCTCTAGCAGTCAGTCTCTCCCATCAGAAAGCTTCCATAAGCCTCTTATCCTTCTCCATCAGAGGGCAGACAGTCTGAAAACCACAATCACAGAAAACTAATCAAACTGATCACATAGACCAAAGCCTTGTCTAACTCAATGAAACTATGAACAGTGCCATGTTGGGCCACCCAAGAGAGATGGGTCATGATGGAGAGTTCTGACAAAATGTTGTCCACTGGAGAAGGGAATGGCAAACCACTTTAGTATTCTTGCCTTGAGAACCCCATGAACAGTATGAAAAGGCAAAAAGATAGGACACTGAAAGATGAACTAACCAGGTCGGTAGGTGTCCAATTTGCTACCGGAGAAGAGTGGAGAAATAACACCAGAAAGAATGAAGGGATGGTGCCGAAGTGAAAACAACCCAGAGTTGCAGATGTGACTGGTGATAGAAGTAAAGTCTGATGCTGTAAAGAACAATAAAGGTATCAAGGTAAATTGGAATCAAGGTAAATTAGAAGTGGTCAAACAGGAGATGACAAGAGAGAACATTGACATTTTAGGAATCAGTGAACCAAAATGGACTGAGATGGACGAATTTAACTCAGATGACCATTATATCTACTACTGTGGGCAAGAATCCCTTAAAAGAATGGAGTCACCCTCATAGTCAACAAGAGTCCAAAGTGCAGTACTTGGATGCAATCTCAAAAACAACAGAATGATCTCTGTTCATTTCCAAGGCAAACCATTCAATATCACAGTAATCCAAATCTATGTCCCAACCAGCAACGTTGAAGAAGCTGAAGTGGTACAGTTCTATGAAGACCTACAAGACCTTCTAAAACTAACACCCAAAAAAGACGTCCTTTGCAAAATAGGGCACTGGATCGCAAAAGTAGGGAGTCAAGAGATACCTGGAGTAACAGGCAAATTTGGCCTTGGAGTACAAAATGAAGCAGGGCAAAGGCTTTGCCAAGAGAACAAACTGGTCATAGCAAACACCCTCTTGCAACAACATAAGAGAAGACTCTGTACATGGACATCACCAGATGGTCAACACCAAAATCAGACTGATTATATTCTTTGCAGCTGAAGATGGAGAAGCTCTATATAGTCAGCAAAAACAAGACCAGGAGCTGACTGTGACTCAGATCATGAACTCCTTATTGCAAAATTCAGACTTAATTGAAAAAAGTAGGGAAAACCACTAGATCATTCAGGTATGATCTAAATCAAATCCCTTATGATTATATAGTGGAAGTGACAAATAGATACAAGGGATTAAATCTGACAGAGTGCCTGAAGAACTATGGACAGAAGTTCATGACATTGTATAGGAGTGATCAAGATAATCTCTAGGAAAAAGGAATGCAGAAAGGCAAAATGGTTGTCTGAGGAGTCCTTACAAATAGCCAAGAAAGAAGAGAGGCTAAAAGCAAAGGAGAAAAGGAAAGACATACCCATTTGAATGCAGAGTTCCAAAGAATAGCAAAGTGAGATAAGAAAACCTTCCTCGGTGATCAATGGAAAGAAATAGAGGAAAACGATAGAATGGGAAAGACTAAAGATCTTTTCAAGAAAATTAGAGATACCAAGGGAAATTTTCATGCAAAATGAGCACAATAAAGGACAGAAATAGCATGGACCTAACAGAAGCAGAAGATATTAAAAAGAGGTGGCAGGAATACACAGAACTATACAAAAAAGATCTTCATGACCCAGATAACCTCGATGGTGCGCTCACTCACCTGGAGCCAGACATCCTGGAATGCAAAGTAAAGTGGGCTTTAGGGAGTGTCACTACTAACAGAGCCAGTGTAAGTAATGGGACTCCATTGAGCTGTTTCAAATCCTAAAAGATGATGCTGTGAAAGTGCTGCACCCAATATGCCAGCAAATTTGGAAAACTCAGCAGTGGCCACAGGATTGGAAAAGGTCAGTTTTCATTCCAATCCCTAAGAAAGGGATGTTCAAACTACTGCGCAATAGCAGTCATCTCACATGCTAGCAAAGTAATGCACAAAATTCTCCAAGCCAAGGTTCAACAGTACATGAACCATGAACTGTTAGATGTTCAAACTGGATTTAGAAAAGACAGAGGAACCTGGGATCGAATTGCCAAGATCCTTTGAATCATGGAAAAAGCTAGAGAGTTCCAGTAAATCATTTACTTCAGCTTTACTGACTATGCCAAAGTCTTTGACTGTGTGGATCACAACAAACTGTGGAAAATTCTGAAAGAGATGGGAATACCAGACCACCTAACATGCCTCTGAGAAACCTATATGCAGGTCAAGAATCAACAGTTGAAACTGAACATGGAACAACGGATGGTTCCAAATTGGGACAGGAGTACATCAAGGTTGTATACTGTCACCCTGCTTTAACTTATATGCAGAATACCCCATGTGAAACACTGGAATGAATGAAACACAAGCTGGAATCAAGATTGCCATTGGAAATATCAATAAGCTCAGATACGCAGGTGACACCACACTTATGGCAGAAAGTGAAGAAGAACTAAAGGGCCTCTTGATGAAAGTGAAAGAGGAGAGTGAAAAATTTGGCTTAAAACTCAACATTCAGAAAAGTAAGATCATAGCATCTGGTCCCATCACTTCATGACAAATAGATGTGGAACCAATGGAAACAGTGACAGACTTTATTTTGGGCCACTCCAAAAGCACTGCAGATGGTGACTGCAGCCATAAAACTAAAAGACGCTTGCTACTTGGAAGAAAGGCTAGACAACCTAGACAGCATATTAAAAAGCAGAGGCATTACTTTGCCAACAAAGGTTTATCTAGTCAAAGCTATGGTTTTTCCAGTAGTCATGTAAGGATGTGTGAGTTGAAGTATAAAGAAATCTGAGTGCTGAAGAATTGATGCTTTTGAACTGTGGAGTTGGAGAAGACTCTTGAGAGTCCTTGGACTTTGAGGAGATCAAACCAGTCAATCCTAAAGGAAACCAGTCCTGAATAGTCATATAACTCCAAAGTTTGGCCACCTCATGCGAAGAACTGACTCACTGGAAAAGACCCTGATGCTGAAAGATCGAAGGGAGAAGAAGAAGGGGACGACAGAGGATGAGCTGGTTGGATGGCATCACTGACTCAAAGGACATGAGTCTGAGGAAGCTCTGGGAGTGGTGATGGACAGGGAAGTCTGGCGTGCTGCAGTCCATGGGGTCACAAGAGTTGGACATGACTGAGTGACTGAAGTAAACTGAATTTCTTTAATGTTTGGTAGAATTTGCCAATAAGCCATGCTTCTCTGGAAAGTTCTTTGAGGAAATGTTTTTAACTACGAACATAATTTTTGAAAACAGATATGAGTTTTTTCAGATTACTTTTTATTTAAATGAACTCTGGTAGTTTGTGCTTTTAAAAGATGTGTACATTTTATATAGGTTTTGAAATTTATTGGCAGAGGATTTCTCATTGTATTCCTTAATTAAGCTTTCAGTGTCTTTAAAATCTGTAGTTATGTTACTCCTTTCAGGCTTATTGTTGTCTTCACTTCTCCATGATCACTCAAGTCAGAGATTTTTCAGTTTTATTCATCATCTCCAGAACCAGTTTGTGGTTTTATTGATTTTTTCCCCCCATTAATTTTCCTTTTTCTATTTCTTTGATTTCTGTGCTTATTATTACTTTCTTTTCTTAACTTGGATTTAACACAAATAAATTGTAATTTTATCTTACTGTGGATCATTGGCATTTTTTAATTCTTACAGATATTCTTGAGTTTTGTTTCGGACACAGTAACTTGGGAATAGTCTGACCCTGTGGAGGCTTACTTTGAAACTTTGTTAGGTAGAATCAGAACAGCCTTTAGTTGAGGACTAATTTTTTTCTTTTCTGGGGCACTACATTCTGAGTCCTTTAACCCAAATCCTGTGAACCTGAAAGTTTTTCTCTTCTCTTTGAGGGGAACATAAACAAATCTCAGCCTTACAGTATTTCCAAGCATTGTTCCCTCTGATTCTTTCAGGTTGTTTTTCCTCTTGTCTCAGGTAATTTCCTCACACACATATATTGATCAGCACTCAGCTTAATACTTCCAGGAGCCCCTCTGCAGATCTTCGGATTTTTCGGATTTCTCTGCTTCTATCGATCTCTGTCTCTCTCTGACTCTTTCCTGTTTTTTACATATATGCCCTGCATATATGTCTGTCCTTGTCTCTCCAGGGTATCAACTCTGTCTCTCTTTGTCCTCAACTCAAAGGTCTTTTATATCTCTTTCTGTTGACTCTTCAGAAGTGGTATTGCTTGATTATCATCTATGACTGGTTTTCTCACTTGTCTATTTTTAAGCAATAGGTATTATATAAGGAATATTATTGATGGTAATAATTGAAAACTTGGGATGATTTATCTTTCTTTAAAGATTTTTTTGCTAGCCTCATTTCTGGAGTCACAATCAGCCTGTATAACTTAACACTGAGATTTCAGTTTGAAGTTTTCTGGTTTACCCAGATGACCTGGCTACTGTCTGTGTAAGGGTGGTTACCTCTTTCCTCTTAAAGTGGCTCTTTAAATGCAACCCAAATCAGACAGTGAAGTTCAGTAGGATTTTACATATCATGGGTCTTAAAGGCTGATTTTCATCACTCAAGACTTGTGATGATGTTAAAATGAATACAATAAGAAGTAGCTTGGTTTTGGTAGCTCAGATGGTAAAGAATCTGCCTACAATGAAGGAGACTGAAGTTCGATCCCTGGAAGAGCCTCTGGAGAAGGGAATGGCAATGCACTCCAGAATTCTTGCCTGGAAAATCCCATAGACAGAGAAGCCTGCTGGGCTACAGTCCATGGGTCTGCAAAGAGTCAGACATGCCTGAGCAACTAACACTACTATGGCTTTTGGTAGTGATCAATTTATAATTGGATAATGCCCCAGGGAAAAATGCTCCCAATGTTCTCTTAAAAATCTCTGGATGCACGTCTTTTCCAGGGTTTTGGCATTTTAATTCCTTACCACCCAACTCTTTGATAACTTTTGGAAGATAATTTTTTATGTTTCATCCATCTTTTTCTAGTTATGCTCATTGGAAGAGTTTTTCTGAAATATTTAGTTCACTGACTAATAATATTGTCCCTTTGAAATGTCAATAAACAGTTTGTCATGGCTATAATGTCACAGTCTTAAATGGTAAATGTAGTATTACATAGAAATTATTAAATTATTACTATACTATAGCCAACATTAAAATAATTGTGACAATTAAAAATGTCTCCTGGGCAGTCCTAAGATGGCGGAGGAATAGGACAGGGGGACCAATTTCTCCCCCACAAATTCATTGAAAGATCGTTTGAACACTGAGCAAATTCCACAAAACAACTTCTGAACGCTGGCAGAGGACACCAGGCACCCAGAAAGGCACCCCTTTGTCTTTGAAAGGTGGTAGGACAAAATATAAAAGATAAAAAGAGAGACAAAAGAGTCAGGGACAGAGACCCGTCCTGTGCAGGGAGTCTAACACAGGAGAAGTTTCCAAACACCAGGAAACCCTCTCACCGGTGGGTCTGTGGGGAGTTTTGGAATCTCAGAGGGCAACATAACTGGGAAGATGAATAAATACATAAACCCCACATATTATGCGCCTAACTGCAACTCCCAGTGAAGAGGTTGCCTAGACGCTCGCATCTGCCACCAGCAAGTGGGGGCTGAACAGGGAGGCGCGGCTGCATTGCTTAGGGTAGGGACCGGCCCTGAATGCCCTGAGACAATCTGAGGGAGCTAATGTGAGACAGAAACTCAAACTGTGGGATAGCTAGAGAGAGAGAGAGAAGAGAGATGAGAGAGAGACGAAAGAGAGAGAGAACTTTCCCGCGAAAAGCTCTAACCTAAGGCACTGCCGCCGGCTCACAGAACAAAGGACTGAGCGAATACCAGAGGAGAGCTAGCCAGCTGCAGACCAGCCCAAAGGGGCAGCCTCGCCCCAGAGATGGCATCCTCTACAAAGCTGTGAGCAGGCTCCCAGTTGCTAACCAAGTCTTCCTGGGATCCTGGATGGTTGACATTCACCCGGAGGGTCGCAACCAGAGATCAGCTCCCCAAAGGAGACACACGGCACTCCTGAGAGGGTGCTCCTGCTGCGCACCCGGGAGAGCGGCTGGGACCAGGGAGGTAAGACGCCCCGCCCCGCCTGGGGAGTGTGCCTTTGCCAAGTACCTGGTCGCAGGAGCTCCTCAGACCCAGGAAGGGCACAAAACATAGGCCCAACCGACTCTGCACCTGAGAATACCTGAGAATCTGAACCTGAGAGGCCTAGACCTGGAAAGTGCACGCAACCCAGGGCCCGCTTTAGACATTTCCCATGCAGAGCGACCTGGAGCCTGAGCAGCGTAGACTGGGAAAGCACACACGCCATGAGCGAGGGCAAACCCAGTGTGGCCGAGACACGGAGAGCACTCCCCACACATGCCAGTGACATTTATTTGCAGTGTTCCTCCCTCCCCATAGCTCTACTGAACAAGTGAGCCTAAGTAAGTGACCACATTCGCCCCCCTTGTGTCAGTTCAGTTCAGTTCAATTCAGTTCAGTTCAGTCGCTCAGTCGTGTCCAACACTTTGCAACCCCATGAATCGCAGCACGCCAGGCCTCCCTGTCCATCACCAACTCCCGGAGTTCACTCAGACTCACGTCCTTCGAGTCAGTGATGCCATCCAGGCATCTCATCCTCTGTTGTCCCCTTCTCCTCCTGCCCCCAATCCCTCCCAGCATCAGAGACTTTTCCAATGAGTCAACTCTTCCCATGAGGTGGCCAAAGTACTGGAGTTTCAGCTTTAGCATCATTCCTTCCAAAGAAATCCCAGGACTGACCTCCTTTAGGATGGACTGGTTGTATCTCCTTGCAGTTCAAGGGACTCTCAAGAGTCTTCTCCAACACCACAGTTCAAAGGCATCAATTCTTTGGCGCTCAGCCTTCTTCACAGTCCAACGCTCACATCTATACATGACTACTGGAAAAACCATAGCCTTGACTAGATGGACCTTAGTCGGCAAAGTAATGTCTCTGCTTTTGAACGTGCTATCTAGGTTGGTCATAACTTTTCTTCCAAGGAGTAAGCGTCTTTTAATTTCATGGCTGCAGTCACCATCTGCAGTGATTTTGGAGCCCCCAAAAATAGTCTGACACTGTTTCTACTGTTTCCCCATCTATTTCCCATGAAGTGATGGGACTGGATGCCATGATCTTCATTTTCTGAATGTTGAGCTTTAAGCGAACTTTTTCACTCTCCACTTTCNCATAAATCACAGCAGGATCCTCTATGACCCACCTCCCAGAATACTGGAAATAAAAGCAAAAATAAATGAGACCTAATTAAACTTAAAAGTTTTTGCACAACAAAGGAAACTATAAGCAAAGTGAAAAGACAGCCTTCAGGATGGGAGAAAATAATAGCAAATGAAGCAACAGACAAACAACTAACCTCAAAAATATACAAGTAAGTCCTGCAGCTCAATTCCAGACAAATAAACAACACCATCACAAAATGGGCCAAAGAACTAAACAGACATTTCTCCAAAGAAGACATACAGATGGCTAACAAACACATGAAAAGATGTTCAACATCCCTCATTATCAGAGAAATGCAAATCAAAACCACAATGAGGTACCATTTCATGCCAGTCAGAATGGCTGCTATCCAAAAGTCCATAAGCAATAAATTCTGGAGAGGGTGTGGAGAAAAGGGAACCCTCTTACACTGTTGGTAGGAATGCAAACTAGTATAGCCACTATGGAGAACAATGTAGAGATTTCTTAAAAAAACTGGAATGTGACCCAGAAATCCCACTGCTGGGCACACACCTTGAGGAAACCAGATTTGAAAGAGACACGTGTACCCCAATGTTCATCGCAGCACTGTTCATAACAGCCAGGATATGGAAACAACCTAGATGTCCATCGGCAAAAGAATGGATAAGAAAGCTGTGGTTCAGTTCAGTTCAGTTCAGTCGCTCAGTAGTGTCCAACTCTAAGTCTTTGTGACCTCATGAATCGTAGCACGCCAGGCCTCCTGTCCATCACCAACTCCCGGAGTACACTCAGACTCGCGTCCATCGAGTCAGTGATGCCATCCAGCCATCTCATCCTCTGTTGTCCCCTTCTTCTCCTGCCCCCAATCCCTCCCAGCATCAAAGTCTTTTCCAATGAGTCAACTCTTCGCATGAGGTGGCCAGAGTACTGGAGTTTCAGCTTTAGCATCATGCCTTCCAAAGAAATCCAAGGGCTGATCTCCTTCAGAATGGACTGATTGGATCTCCTTGCAGTCCAAGGGACTCTCAAGAGTCTTCTCCAACACCACAGTTCAAAAGCATCAATATTTCGGCACTCAGCCTTCTTTACAGTCCAACTCTCACATCCATACATGACCACAGGAAAAACCATAGTTTTGACTAGACGGACCTTAGTCGGCAAAGTAATGTCTCTGCTTTTGAATATATTATCTAGGTTGGTCATAACTTTTCTTCCAAGG
>SJYX01003532.1:431486-448282 GCA_006410675.1 Oreotragus oreotragus
GTCGGGAGGGGCGGGGGGAAGACACATGAATAGATCTATTATTTGTGAAGGCTGCCATCATACTGATTGCTCTAGAGATTAAATTTTTATTTTAAGAGTAAAAAGACATGCTGCTATTTTCACAGTTTTTTTTTTTTCTTTCCCCCCCTGTCTCTATTTCCAATGGATTCCACATAATTTGCTAATCTTCCAGGGCAAGAGATTTTATTGATTTGAATGTAGAGCATCTACAAGCTAAAAGAGACTTTTTGTTTTGTTTTCTTGATGTTCTCTGTCCATGGATTCATTATCTTAAAAATATGTAAAATATGTGAGATATGTCATCTATTACCTAAGAAGTGCACTGCTCCCAGTTTTATACAACCAGATATTCTCAATTTTCTCAAGGGCTTTTGAAAACCAGTATATGAAAGGCCTGATCTTATTACAGTCCCTGGAGACATGTATCCTACATTGGATGACAGTGAGCTCTCTTGCAGCAAAATTGCCTTGGATGAGGATGGCATCTTCAGGATTGTATCATCCGAGGGACCAAAGGTGGCTAATGAGGCCCATCTGAGGTCAGAGGATGCACTGTTGTAACTCTGGCACATATTTCTTGCATAATGAGTAGTACTGGGTTGTTAATTTAGTCTGGGTACTGTTTCTGCCGAGCCTGCTTTTCCATCTCTTGCACTCTCATTAATCAAAATGGAATGCAGCCATGTGTAGAAAGGCACCACTGTTAATATACCTCTGTGTAGAAATCACTTTTAAAATATTTCAGATAAAACTTACATTTTTCACGAGATTCAAGCAAGCTCTAACAACATGTTTTATGTATACACTTAATTCAACAAATTGGTTGCCAGAGAACTCAGAAAAATGACTTAATTCAGTTTTTGAAATTTTCTAATGTTGTATCTGAAATGATAAACATTTCTAATATTTTTTAAAGCAATGCAACTAGAAATAACTTAAAAATGCTATTCTGAATATCATTTTTTTACATATTAAAAATTTTCCTTAAGTCTAAGTTTTTGTTTTCTTATAGTACAACTTAGAAATTGTGCACACAAACAACTGAGATTATTCATGTCAAAACTTTTTATTACGCAACTAGCAATTAGAGGAGTCTTAAGCACACTCTGGTTAAGAATTATTTTTTTTCTGCACCACTAAACAAATATATTCCTGCTTATTGAATGTATACCCTAATGTTTTTAAAGAATCTTGTAGCATTTTAAAAAAACGTTATGAAAAGAGACTTGATTCTGTTTCCTAACTTGTATCATAACTAGTTCTGTGGCTAAACTACTGGACAACTGAAATGAGCAATTAAGTCAAGTTGTTGAATATTTCTAGGCCCCTTTCCTTACCAGTTAATGATGTCTGAGAATCTTCCTGATATTCCATTAACTGATTGAGCCATACCAGCTAGTTGACTATTAATTTACTGATTGTTCATAAGTATGGAGAGAAAATTAGGTCTGCTTTGGGTTCCAATGATTTTAAGAAATGATGTATATGTTTAGTAATGCAAATAATGCCTATATACTATGACTGTCAGCTTCCCACACACCATATACTACAGAAGATGTGAATGCATGCTTCCACACTATATTTGTTTCACCTCTCCTAAAGATTATTCCTGTGGCTTCTTTAAATTTGCAATGATTCTTATACACTGTCTTAACGTTTTCAGAGTATCGGAAATAAGATTGTGGAAATAATTTTGGATTGCCCACAACGATCTTTCATTATAGTGGTGGTGGTAGTTTAGTCACTAAGTCATATCTGATTCCATTCAACTGTAGCCCACTAGGCTCCTCTCTCCGTGGAATTTTTCAGACAAGAATATTGGAGTTGATTTCCATTCCCTTCTCTAGGAGATCTTCTCAGCCCAGGGATTGAACCAGTGTCCCCGGCACTGCAGGCAGTTTCTTTACTGCTGAGTCACCCAAACCTTATTAACTGGACGCCTTGTATAGTCACTTAAATATTACTTCATTTGTCCTCACACATACACACACAAAATCAGGAATATGTTACTTCCACATGTATGTTACCTCCACGTGCAAAATCTGAGGCTAAGAGAAGTTATATAACTTGCACATAGTGAATGGAAGAGCTAAGATTCAATTCTAAATCTGTGGTCATCAAAAATCCACGTACTGTACAATATAAACTTGTTTATTGTGTACATCACAAGAAAAAAGAGCCGCTATTTTGTAATGTAACTTTAAATGGCATGTCTATAAAAATGTTGAATCACTATATTGTACATCATCTACTATATGTATGCATGCATGCTATGTTACTTCAGTCATGTCTGACTCTGTGACCCTATGGACTGTAGCCCACCAGGGTCCTCTGTCCATGGGATTCTCCAGGCAAGAATACTGGAGTGGGTTGCCATGCTCTCCTCCAGCAATTGAATGCAACCCAGGAATTGAGTCCTCATCTCTTATTGTAAATCACTTTTCTATACTTCAATTAAAAAAAATTTATGTACTATACTACTATTTTTCAATTGCAAATTACTTTCTATTCATCAAGCAAGGACTTTGGAATATGGGAAAGCTTATCCTTTATGTGTCTCTTAAACACATATAGCAGATAAGCAGATCACAGAAGCTTAAATTTTTATGGCTATAAAGAATTTTAGTAATCAGATAGTCTAGTCCTTTCACTGCAAAATATAAACATGAAGTTATAACCCAGAAAGACAATGAGAGGTTTTTTTCAAGATATATAACCTTTTCTTATCCTAACCTTTTCTTGTCCTACTAATTCCTCCAGGCCAAGAACTGTTTATGTCTTTGGTGTAGACTGATGGCTTCCAGAGGTGGCATCACCTGTGGAGACCCTGCATGGAATAATTAGGCACAGACAACGCTTTGGATCTTGAAGTAAAGGAATGAATACTTTACTGACATATTTGAAAGATTCCAGGTGAACTCAAGAAAGGTGATAGCTCCTATCAACTGAGCAATAGAATACTTCCCATTTAACATGTGGCTAAGAATCAGACTTTAAAATCGAGAGTGTATCAGAACTATCTGGGGGAGATTTAAAAAAATACAAATTTCAGCTCCCATCTCAGACTCAGAGAATCAGAAACCCTGCATTATTAACACTTTTTCAAATGATTCTCATGAAGTTCCAAAAACATGTGTGTGTTGGAGAACTATTGTCTTATGATGGTTCTCAAAATATAGCATGGAAGAATCTAACTTAGGACATGCATTAAAAGCATTTTTTAAACTTATATGAAGCGATTCCAATTGCATTAGCTGGGCCTAGGAATCAGTATTGTTCATAAATACCTCTGGTTTTTCTAATTCAGGTGATCCAGGAACCAGGCTTTTCAAAAATCCACATACTGTACAATATAAACTTGTTGTTTATTGTGTACATCACAAGAAAAAAGAGCCGTTATTTTGTAATGTAACTTTAAATGGCATAAGTCTATAAAAATGTTGAATCACTATATTGTACATCATCTACTATATGTATGCATGCATGCTATGTTGCTTCAGTCATGTCTGACTTTAAAATTCTTCTTTAAAATATATTTAAGTCAAATGAATAAATATATATTAGCCATGAGTTTAAAAAATAGCTCAATTGTCCAGATATATTCAACCTGGCTTACTCAGATCAGCTCCACTATTTTACCGTCACCTGGGAATTGACTATGCAGGGCCACTGCCTCCCTGAAATTTTCGCATTAGTAAAAATTTTACATTATTCTGATAAGAATGTGGATAGTATAGAAAAATCTAAAATATTTCAAAATAATGCCCAATATATGGTTATTTTTCTGCAGGCAATTAAGGTCTCAGGAAACAGTGAATACAAGAATTGCAAAGGAAGTAGGTAGAGAACTAAGAGGAGGAAGGAGTTAAAGAAGCAGGTTTAGTTAGTTGAGCTCTTGCTATATTCAAGCACTGGATTAGGGTTCTTTCCAAATACTAGATTAATAATCAGTTTTATACTTTAAATACCTATTCAGAGAAGTAAAAGGCAAATCTCTTGGAATATTTACCTTTAAAATATTATTTTATGATGGTCATTGGAATTGCATTTGCAAACACACACAAACATCAATTTAGATCTTAGATGAGAGAGTAACAGAACTAAAAGGAATATTACAGACAGCAAGGTCCAGAGAGGTTAGGTGGTCTTCTCAAATTATAGTTTTTAGGACCAATAACCCAGCCTTGCATCACTCATATTTCTGATTTAGCAGGCAAAGTCTCACTTAGGTTGTTGTTGCGTTGCCTGTGTGCTCGATTGTGTCTGACTCTTTGCCACCCCATGGACTGTAGCCCAAAAGGCTCCTCTGTCCATGGAATTTTCCAGGCAAGAATATTGGAGTTGATCATTTATGCTGTAAACTGTTTANATTTAGCAGGCAAAGTCTCACTTAGGTTGTTGTTGCGTTGCCTGTGTGCTCGATTGTGTCTGACTCTTTGCCACCCCATGGACTGTAGCCCAAAAGGCTCCTCTGTCCATGGAATTTTCCAGGCAAGAATATTGGAGTTGATCATTTATGCTGTAAACTGTTTATATATGCTTGTGGATATGAATTCATTCAATATGAGTTACTGAGAGGAAGAAGACTTTTGGTAGTAGTGGAGCTTACCCATTTGTAAAATGCTACAAAATCTCTAGACGAGAGACACCAGGAAAAAAAATACCATCTTAATTGACTGATGTTTGCGATGTTAAAAAAAGTGCAGTTAGGGAGGAAAGAAAGATATTTCTCACAAGCATAGTTTGGGAGAAACTTGCTTTACATTCTGCTTGCATTTTATATTCTTCTTAAAACTAGTTATTCTTCCTATTAGAAATAGGTAGTATGTTAATATTTGAATAGAATCTCAACATGTTCCAAGTTCTTAATCTTTCTTGCACTGTTACTTCTTTCGGGGTTGTAGAATGCAATAAGACTAGAAAGACTTTAAAATGTCTTTCTTTTGCATTCAGGCAGCAAACTGACCAATGAAATATCACCTGAGGTGGGTACCAAGAAGCTGGAACTCATCACATTAAAAAAATATTTTGCATGGTCTCTAATGCAATGTGTTTATTCATTCAACAAATATTTGTTGAGACCCTCCTGTATATTAGGCACTGGATTTATCTTTCAGATTCTAAAGTTTATTGTGTTTAACAGCTTGATTATAGTTAATCAAGCTGAAATTTCCTTAACCGAGATCAGAGTTTAAGGGCACTCAAAGATATGATAAAGCACAAAGTCATATGTAAGGATCTAAGCCTTGTTTTGGCAATTAAGTCATACAAAGACATTTTATAGATGATTACCTCAAGACTCATGGAATCTAGTTTGAAAACAGGTAGTCAAAAAGATCTCAAAAGCATAGTTTCCAATTCTTTCCATATTTAACCTCCAACTGAAGACAGGAATTTAAAGGGTCAGCAAATAATTTCTAAATACTTGGTTAATTTATACCTCAAATGCTCTGAGCTTTCTAAGCCCTCACAACAGAAGGCATTTCTACACATTCTGGGATTATCAGAAAAATTAAGTACTAAATATATAATTTTTAAGTGGATAGTGGTTTCTTATTTAGATAGTTATTTTCAGTTTGTACTTCATATTGTCAAATTTATGGCTGTCATAAACTATGACTGTCTTTTTTTCCAGATGTGCCCTACTTCTGGATTTAGAGAATTAAGTATATGCCTATAATAATTAATATTTATATTTCTTTACTAGTAAGGCCTATAGTGAATAACATTTAAATATTTAGATAATTGAAAGTAAAATATTTTTTATATTTTTAAATAAAACATTTTGAGTGGACTATTTTTTTTTTTTAATATTCACAGTTTACCTCCTGGCAAATTTGTTTTTATAACCAGCAATTTTTCCAAATCTTTATCTTTCACCATGAGATATCCTTAAAAAGAATTGTAATCCACAGGACTTATTAAAGAAGTAGCAGAGAAATAGTCACCATCTTGAGGGTTGCATTTCACTTAAAATGTAGTGAAAGCCTACTTTCTTCTGCTCAACTCCTAAGATACTTAAACCAGAAAGAATGCTAACAAGTTCCATGTTATATTGACGATATGTATATATATTTTTAAGTCAAAGTGTTTCCACATGGAGTATAACATTCTACAACTCCTAATAGTACCAATAAGATATTCACATTTTTAGAATTGAGATGTACTTCAGTGATAAGGTAAGAATATGATGAAAAAAGAACACAGAACTGAGGGAGATAGTACTCTGAAATTCTAATCTTGGCTATGTCAGTATAGCTGTGGGGTGTTTGTGTGTGTTTATGCATGTAGTATGTGAACATATGTCTTAAATAAATATTATCTTTGAATCTAGTTACTTCATAAGTAGAATGAAGGGATTTGCTTGTAAACATTGCTATAATTTCTTCCAGTCCTAAAACTCACTGATCAATGGACCTAGAACTGAAGTTGACTCATTCATTTTTGGCACTTCAAATTAAGAAAATTTACTCTTTGGAGACTTGAGAATGGATTTTTAATATGCAGATGTACTAGTAAGTCACTTAGTATTGTTGCCTTAGCTTGAGCCATATTATCAGAATATAATTATAGTCTCAGACTGAGAAAGATACCCAACTTATAGTTGACAATAAGGGTACTGCCCTCAGGTTTCTTTGTTCTTTGAAATCATGAGCATCCACTGCAGTAAAGGCTTTTTACTAAATGCTTTTCTGCTTTTGAAGAAAGTAGATATTTCTAAATTTGTTAGTAATGCATTCTTTATAGATCCCTACACTTTTTAGAGGTCAAAAAGATAACAACATAAACATAAATGTTTGAATCTATTTGAACATGATGAAATAAATGAGAGTGGAAATCTTTCCTTATCTAGGAGGGCATCTACACAGACATGCCATTTCTGTATGCTATCCAGTTATAAGAGATAATATGACAGGCATCTTCCATTGGGTCAAATGAATAAACAAAGTTTGTGGCTCAGAAACTAGTCAAATAGCTAATCAGTTGTAGAAATTTATTATCTTATTTTTCATTAAATCAGCAGTGACTCATATAAATTTCATTCAGAGTGAAAGTGAAAGTGAAGTCGCTCAGTCGTGTCCGACTCTTTGCGACTCCATAGACTGTAGCCTATNACTGAGAAAGATACCCAACTTATAGTTGACAATAAGGGTACTGCCCTCAGGTTTCTTTGTTCTTTGAAATCATGAGCATCCACTGCAGTAAAGGCTTTTTACTAAATGCTTTTCTGCTTTTGAAGAAAGTAGATATTTCTAAATTTGTTAGTAATGCATTCTTTATAGATCCCTACACTTTTTAGAGGTCAAAAAGATAACAACATAAACATAAATGTTTGAATCTATTTGAACATGATGAAATAAATGAGAGTGGAAATCTTTCCTTATCTAGGAGGGCATCTACACAGACATGCCATTTCTGTATGCTATCCAGTTATAAGAGATAATATGACAGGCATCTTCCATTGGGTCAAATGAATAAACAAAGTTTGTGGCTCAGAAACTAGTCAAATAGCTAATCAGTTGTAGAAATTTATTATCTTATTTTTCATTAAATCAGCAGTGACTCATATAAATTTCATTCAGAGTGAAAGTGAAAGTGAAGTCGCTCAGTCGTGTCCGACTCTTTGCGACTCCATAGACTGTAGCCTATCAGGCTCCTCTGTCCATGGGATTTTCCAGGCAATAGTACTGGAGTGGATTGCCATTTTCTTCTCCAGGGGATCTTCCCAACCCAGGGCTCAAACCTGGGTCTCCCACACTGTAGACAGACGCTTTACCGTCTGAGCCACCAGGGAAGTCCATATGTGCCTAAACATAGACTCAAAGGAAGTTTTCCTTATCTCTCGACTTAATGGTAAGTTCCTTTAAGGCAGTGATGGTACCTTGTTCATCTTTTCTCTGGTTAGGGCCTTGCCTGATACAAGGAGCCTGTTCAATTACGGGTAAAGGAATGAACCTGAAGATCAAACAGTCCTTCAACCAACGCAGTAATTTTCCTCTGTTCAAATCCTTCTAGTGATACTGAGAGCTCCTTTCCTCATAAGGCAGACTGGATTGTTGGACATAAACTCCTGCTTTCTGAATTCAAATTTGCCTGTCTAGCTTCCATTTGATGTAGAAAACTGTGGATTTGAGTTCTATTGATGTAAAGGACTATTAGAATAATTCACAAATCAACTCAAATAGATGTCATCAGTACATTCTAACACTTTTGATGGGTTTTTGGTCTGACTGGAATAAAGTCATTAAAGATACTTTTGGGAAATGCTTCCTTTGAGAATCCTTAGAATCCCATCTTTTCACATCTACTGTTCTCTGCTTATATCCAGCCCTTAACCTTATGGAGGAGACACACTGTAGAGCAACTGCAAGTTCAGGGGTGAATTCTCTTAAAAACTTAGTGTAATGAAAGTTTATTCAGGTTCTGTAAAACCCTGAGGGTGATGGTCATATTGCCATTTATGGATAATTACAAAGATGGATATAAAACATCTCAAGTTAGCAACTCTAGACTAGAGCTGTCACTTTATTGGAATAAGCAAAGTTTTTCTGATGACATTAAATGTCATCCATTTATTAATTCAACAAATATGCATTGAGGTCTCATTTTGTGTTAGCATGTGTTCCCTATTGACTCCCACTTTATTATGTTTAACATTTTATACTTAACTCCTTGATGATAATTTTATTTAGCCAAGTTGCTCAGTCGTGTATGACTCTTTGTGTCCCCATGGACTATACAGTCCATGGAATTCTCTAGGCTAGAATACTGGAGTGGGTAGCCTTTCCCTTCTCCAGGGGATCTTCCCAACCCAGGGATCAAACCCAGGTCTCCCACATTGCAGGCAGATTCTTTACCATCTGAGCCACCAGGGAAGCCCTAATTTTATTTAGGCTCTTTTAAATAATAGGACAAACATCTCAAATATTCAATTTAGATGTCCATATGGTATAGGAAAATGTTTTAGACTTTGGGCTTTTGGAAAAAAATATCTTAAATTGATATGTTAAAAACTGTACATAAATGTACCATCTATAAACATGACTTGTATCTACACTTACCTTTTTCCCTTGTCATTTGATGAAATTATTTGTTTTATTATAATAATGAGTGTTAAGATCAGGAAGAAAACTATCTTAGCTTTTCTTAAGTGTTACTAGGATTATTTCCCAGGCACCAAAAATCGCCCCAAATTGGATATTTAAAAATACTAGAGTAATTTAACTTAATATCATGAGAACAAGTGACTGCATTTGCAAGTTAACCTAATGAAAAAAGATGAGAAGCCCAATAGCTTCCTGAATAGAACAGTTCTGCTCCACTATCTGGCTTATTCACTACATGAATAATTCTGCATTCACAAACATAACAAACAGGTGAAAAACAGATCAAATAGAGAAAGTTATACATTGTTCAACTTCAAAGTCAAAAAGGTTAGAATTCGATTACAAATTGATTTTCCTTTGCTTCATTATGCCAAATGGGAACTAGAGATGATAATGTTTAATGAAAATATTTCATATTTGAAGATATGTGTCTTCATTTACAAGTGGATGAAACAACTGATCAGTCTAGGAACAAAAATCAAATTACAGTTACATTAGAGATAACAACAAAAATATGAAAAAAAGAGGTTTACAAATGATAGAGAATAATAAATTATTTTTCAGGTCACATAATTAGGTATATATAAGATAATTTAAAATGAAGTGGAGTGATTGCTGATGCTGCACTCTTAAAAATCTCCATCAAAATATACATGTCACCCGAGAGAGTGATACAAATAAATTATGACACAAAAGCCGAATAATGTCTCTTCTCATCCTTAAAACCTGGATAACATCTCATCAAAATGATTTGCCAAATGTGCAAATGATGGAAAACTTTAATTCCAAAACCATTTCTCTAAATTACCAACGGATTTATACTCTTGATGCCTTTTCACATGGTCACAAGCCAAGCATGCATGTGATTCCCAAAATCGAGGAAGATTTACTGTGAAATCTTTCCTCCAGTTAAAGTAACTAAGGTATAATTTATTGTTTTTGTCTACTTCCTTCAGATACTTAGCTAGCTCACTTGGAGAGTTATAATCTTCCACATGAATGAATGAATCTGCTGGAATATAATTCTCATAGTTTTCCCTAGATGGCCCCAAAACAACAGGCACAGAGCCAGCCAGAAAAGCATTGTAGAGCTTTTCTGTGATATAATCTTTGTGGATTGAGTTTTCAAAGGAAAGATAAAATTTGCAAGTAGATATGGTAGGAATCAAATTTTTATCAGTCACGTATTCTCCAAATGCTTGCCCATAGGTATGGATTTCAATGCTTTTGCTTAGCTCATTGTAATACTTGACTCTGGCATGCTCAGGGTTCCAGTTACTTACAACCCAGCACACTAACTTCTCTTTGTTTGGCACTTCAAACACGAAGGGGTTTGTGCTTACGGTCAAGAAACCATAAGGCACTTGGATATCTGAGTCACGGCGATAAGTCAGAGTCAGGTTGAACAGGTGCTCAATGCCACTCTTCTGGGGTGTGTGAGTCGGTGATTCCAAATTCATCCAAATCCATTTCTGGAAGGGTGGCCTCGCCTGCTGAGGTAAATTGGTCAGATCCCAACTGATATCTCGGTGGTGGATTAGAACTGCGTGAGACTTGTTGTACAGAGAACGGTCTGTCGTGAGATGGCATCCTTGGATGTTGAACATTGCTTGGCAAGATGTAAGGTCAAAGGTCTGCCCAAATGGCCACACCCAAATCAGAATAGTAGTTTCATTAAAATCACCAGTTTTGGTGGAGAAGAAATTTTTCATTTTCAGCACTGAGCTGGCTGACTCCATCGGGCTGAAGATCCAGCTGTTGGTGGGCTTGATGTAAATGAACAGACACACCATGAAGCAGGCCAGGATAATGCAGACAATTAAAAATGGGCGGAGAATTCCTTTGGATGCTGAGGTCATAATTTTTCCTGTGAAACAGAAAAGGAAAGATAGAGGAGTAGGTAGAGGTAGGGATGAAGAGTTAATTACAAATACATTTTGAGATAAATAGGTGGTACATCCTAAAATACACTTAATCACAAAATCAACTGCATTTTCTTTTTTCCAGTGTTACCAAAAACTAAACATGGTGTCTGCTCAATAAAATCAAGTTGCAAACAGTGCCTGTTTCCTAAACATTCACTCTCAACTAGGCTTGGTGCCAAGCACTCTGAACACATTACCCCTATCAATGAGGTCTTTTATCACCTCTTCTCTGCAGAATGAGGATATTGAGGGCCCAAAATAGGTAGTTTACCCACTGAATTATGCTGTTTCTTGCCTTCTAAATCCTCTTTGAACAAGTAATACAAGCATCAGTAATCCATTGAGGTGCATTGGCACCTCAAGTTTTACTGTCTTGATTTCTCTACTCTCTGCCCTTTATATAAGTGAGGGCTTCCCTGGTGGCTCAGTGGTAAAGAATGTGCCTGCCAATGCAGGAGACGTGGGTTCAAGCCCTGGGTCAGGAAGATGCCTTGGAGAAGAAAATGGCAACCAACTCTAGTATTCTTGCCTGGGAAATCCCATGGACAGAGGAGCCTGGTGGGCTACAGTTCATGGGGCTGCAAAGAGTTGGACACTATTTAGTGACTAACACTACCATCATTTACCCATGAGTTAGATTTTGGTCAGTTTCCCTTAATAAGAACAATACCTGACACTTATCTGGTGCTCATTAGTGTCATGCATTAATATGAGGACTTACATGAACAATGTATGTATTAATTTATATATTTACACAAGTGTGTGTATCTCTGTGTAAGTATATGTACTAACTCATTATATTCTCATCTCACTCATGAAGAAATTGAGGTCCCAAATGGTTAAGAAACTCCAAAGTCATGTATAGTCAGTGGCAGAGCATTCTTGTAAACCCAGGCTCTCGGTCCAGAACCTAGGCAATTAATGACTCTATTTTTATAATCATTGATTGTCTAGGCTGCAGCCAGAGAATACAGTCATCTTGATGATACCAGAACATAAGCTTCATGAGAAGCTTTGTTTCTCACTGCTGTATCCTCATCACCAGGTTACAGTAGGTGCTTAATAGATGTTTAGTAGATGCTATGTATACTGCATAAATGAATAGGTGGATTGCTGAGTACTTCAGGTGGATTCTCAAGGTATAAGCATTGGTAACTAGATAAATAAAAATAAACAAAGTATGAATGAATGAAATTATACTTACGTGCTTTATTGGTATATTTAACACATATTGCTCTATAGAATGAAATGACTTACAGGTATTCTTTACCAGTAGTTGAGCAAATTTTCCCAGTTTTGACTCTCTTTGTTGCATCCCAAAGTTGGCTTATAGTACATTTTAGTCCTACAACAATTTATTTGGCCAAATGGGAAAAACTGGTTGGTAGGCAGACACAATATTCCTTCCAATATGTGCCTCTCAATTTTCCTGATTCCTGGACATTTTGAGTTTCTTGAGGTTCTTCTTGTTAAATCTCTGCATATTGTCTATCCTCTCAACTTTCCACTGGTATTGGGGGTCAATTACTAAACAACAGAGCTGTTACTCAGTAACACCTGCTTTTTACAGAAGCTGTCAGAAAATTTTGCCTCTTGGAGCCAAATTGACTTCGCTTTGACAAGAACTTTTTCACCTATTCCTCATTACTAAAATTCAGTTGGACACCTAACATGTCTTGAATTTCTCATATAACCTATATTTAAAGGACTTGCAGTTTGTTACTATAGCTCTCACCAGAGACAGCAATACATATAAACATAAAGTTAATTTTAACAATAAAGAGTATAATTAAAGTCTTTAAATCATTTTAATACTTTAAAGTAATATGAAGAAATATAGTTTAAAGACTACAGCATTAAAAATAACAGAAACTTCAGTAAAAGTACTACTTGCAAGGGTTAGCATGTATATAATTGCATTTTTCATAAAGAGAATGATGTACTGAGCATTAAAGGGTAGAAGAACTTGGAAAAGAAAAGGTTCAGGTTTTGATTTTCAAACCATAAATATACTTCAAAGTATTAGGGACAGAAACGTGAAACTAAGAATAGAAGACTTCTTCAAGGTGTGGCAATTCCACTTTTGCATGTGTGTGTTTTGAACCTTAACTTTAAATGGAAAAAAAAAAAAAACCAGGAATATACCTGGAAAAGATCTAATTTGAAAAGATACATGGACCCTAGTATTCTTAGCAGCACTGTTCACAATACCAGAGACATGGAAGTAACCTAAATGTCTGTTGAAAGATGAATGGATAAAGAAGAAGTGGCACATATATACAATGGAATATTGCACAGCCATAAAAAAGAATGAAATAATGCCATTTGTAGCAACATGGGTAGACCTAGAAATTATCATACTAAGTGAAGTAAGTCAGACAAAGACAAATATCATATGGTAATACTTATGAATCTAAAAAATGGTATCAAAATATCCTATTTACAAAATAAAAATAGACTCACAGAAATAGAAAACAAAGGTATGTTTACCCAAGGTGAAAGGGAGGCAGGGATAAATTAAGAGATTTGGATTAACAGATAAACAGTGCTATATAAAAGATAGATGAACAACAAGGTTCTACTGTATAGCACAGGGAACAATAAACTATATTGGAAAACAATCTGAAAAAGAACTCACTTCAGTTCAGTTCAGTCACTCAGTCATGTCCGACTCTTTGCAACCCCATGGACTATAGCACGTCAGGCCTCCCTGTCCATCACCAACTCCTGGAGTTTACTCAAACTCACGACCATTGAGTTGGTGATGCCATCAAACCATCTCATCCCCTGTTTCCCCCTTCTACTCCTGCCTTCAAATATTTCCAGCATCAGGGTCTTTTCAAATGAGTCAGTTATTTGCATCAGGTGGCCAAGTATTGGAGTTTCAGCTTCAGCATCAGTCCTTCCAATGAATATTCAGGATTGATTTTCTTTAGGATGGACTGGATAGATATTCTTGCACTCCAAGGGAATCTCAAGAGTCTTCTCTAACATCACAGTTCAAAAGCACCAATTCTTTGGTGCTCAGATTTCTTTATAGTCCACTCTAACATCCATATATGACTGCTGGAAAAACCATAACTTTGACTAGATGGAATTTGTTGGCAAAGAAATGTCTCTGCTTTTTAATATACTGTCTAGGTTGGTCATAGCTTTTCTTCTAAGGAGAAAACGTCTTTTAATTTCATGGTTGCAGTCATCATCTGAAGTGATTTTGTAGTCTAAAAAAATAAAGTCTTCCACTGTTTCCACTGTTGCCCCATCCGTTTGCTATGAAGTGATGGGACCAGATGCCATGATCTTAGTTTTCTGAAAGCTGAGTTTCAGCCAACTATTTCACTCTCCTCTTTCACTTTCATCAAGAAGCTCTTTAGTTCTTCACTTTCTGCCATAAGTGTGGTATCAGCTGCATACCTGAGGTTATTGATATTCCTCCTGGAAATATTGATTCTAGCTTATGTTTCATCCAACCCAGCATTTCTCATTATGTACTCTGCATATAAGTTAAATAAGCAGGGTGACAATATACAGCCTTGACATAGTCCTTTTCCTATTTGGAACCAGCCCATTGTTCCATGTCCAGTTTTAACTGTTGTTACCTGACCTGCATACAGATTTTTCAGGAGGCAGGTCAGGTGGTCTGGTATTCCCATCTTTTTCAGAATTTTCCAAGCTTGTGGTGATCCATACAGTCAAAGGCTTTGGCATAGTCAATGAAGCAGAAATAGATGTTTTTCTGGAACTCTCTTGCTTTTTCCATGATCCAGCAGATGTTGACAATTTGATCTCTGGTTCATCTGCCTTTATTAAATCCAGCTTGAACATCTGGAAGGTCATGGTTCACATAGTGTTGAACCTGGCTTGGAAAATTTTGAGCATTACTTTACTAGCATGTGAGATGAGTTGCAATTTTGCAGTAGTCTGAACATTCTTTTGCATTGCCTTTCTTTGGGATTGGAATGAAAACTGACCTTTTCCAGTCCTGTAGCCACTGCTGAGTTTTCCAAATTTGCTGGCATATTGAGTGCAGCATTTTCACAGCATCATCTTTTAGGATTTGAAATAGTTCAACTAGAATTCCATCATCTCCACTAGTTTTGTTTGTAGTGATGCTTCCTAAAGCCCATTCGACTTCCCATTCCAGATGTCTGGCTCTCGGTGAGTGATCACATCAGTATGGTTATCTGGGTCATGAAGATCTTTTTGGATAGTTCTTCTGTATAGTCTTGCCACCTCTTCTTAATATCTTATGCTTCTGTTAGGTCCATACCATTTCTTTCCTTTATTGAGCCCATCTTTGCATCAAAAATTACCCTGGTATCTAATTTCCTTGATAGATCTCTAGTCTTTCCCATTCTATTGTTTTCCTCTATTTCTTTGCACTGATCACTAAGGAAGGCTTTCTTATCTCTCCTTGCTATTCTTTGGAACTCTGCATTCAAATGGGTATATCTTTCCTTTTCTCCTTTTCTTTTCACTTCCTTTCTTTTCATAGCTATTTTCAAGGCCTCCTCCAACAACCATTTTGCATTTCTTTTTCTGGGGGATGGTCTTTTATCACTGCCTACCATATAATGTCATGAATTTCTATACATACTTCTTCAGGCATTCTGTCTATCTGATCTAATCTCTTGAATCTATCTATCACTTCCATTGTATAATCGTAGGGGATTTGATATAGGTCATACCTGAATGGTCTAGTGGTTTTCCCTACTTTCTTCAATTTAAGTCTGAATTTGGCAAAAAGAAGTTCATGATATGAACCACTGTCAGCTCCTGGTCTTGTTTTTTCTGACTGCATAGAGGTTTTCCATCTTTGGCTGGAAAGAAAGAATCAATCTGACTTCGGTATTGACCATCTGGTGATGTCCATGTGTAGAGTCTTCTCTTGTATTGTTGGAAAAGTGTGTTTGGTACGACCAGTGCATTCTCTTGGCAAAACTCTAATAGCCTTTGCCCTGTACTCCAAAGGCCAAATTTGCCTGTTACTCCAGGTACTTCTTGACTCCCTCCTTTTGGATTCCACTCCCCTGTAATATAATGGACATCTATTTTTTTTTTTTTTTGGTGTTAGTCAGATGACACCACCCTTATGGTAGAAAGTGAAGAGGAACTAAAAAAGCCTCTTGATGAGAGTGAAAGAGGATAGTGAAAAAGTTAGCTCAACAGTCAGAAAACAAAGATCATGGCATCTGGTCCCACTACTTCATGGGAAATAGATGGGGAAACAGTGGAAACAGTATCAGACTTTATTTTTTTGGGCTCCAAAATCACTGCATAAGGTGACTTCAGCCATGAAATTAAAACATGCTTACTCCTTGGATTAAAAGTTATGACCAACCTAGATAGCATATTGAAAAGCAGAGACATTACTTTGCCAACAAAGGTCCATCTAGTCAAGGTTATGGTTTTTCCAGTGGTCATGTATGGATGTGAGAGTTGGACTGTGAAGAAAGCTGAGTGCCGAAGAATTGATGCTTTTGAACTATGGTGTTGGAGAATAATCTTGTGAGTCCCTTGGACTGCAAGGAGATCCAACCAGTCCATTCTGAAGGAGATCAGCCCTGGGTGTTCTTTGCAAAGAATGATGCTAAAGCTGAAACTCCAGTACTTTGACCACATCATGCAAAGAGCTGACTCATTGGAAAAGACTTTGATGCTGGGAGGGATTGAGGGCAGGAGGAAAAGGAGATGACAGAAGATGAGATGGCTGGATGGCATCACGGACTTGATGGACGTGAGT
>SJYX01003532.1:467525-485706 GCA_006410675.1 Oreotragus oreotragus
GTCAAAGGCTTTGGCATAGTCAATAAAGCAGAAATAGATGTTTTTCTGGAACTCTCTTGCTTTTTCCATGATCCAGCGGATGTTGGCAATCTGATCTCTGGTTCCTCTGCCTGTTCTAAAACCAGCTTGAACATCAGGGAGTTCACGGTTCACATATTGCTGAAGCCTGGATGGAGAATTTTGAGCATTACTTTACTAATGTGTGAGATGAGTGCAATTGTGCGGTAGTTTGAGCATTCTTTGGCATTGCCTTTCTTTGGGATTGGAATGAAAACTGACGTTTTCCAGTCCTTTGGCCACTGCTGAGTTTTCCAAATTTGCTCGTATACTGAGTGCAGCACTTTCACAGCATCATCTTTCAGGATTTGAAATAGCTCAACTAGAATTCCATCACCTCCACTAGCTTTGTTT
The DNA here is from genome assembly GCA_006410675.1 of Oreotragus oreotragus. Taxonomy (NCBI): domain Eukaryota; kingdom Metazoa; phylum Chordata; class Mammalia; order Artiodactyla; family Bovidae; genus Oreotragus; species Oreotragus oreotragus. Next base: position 467,937 of record SJYX01003532.1, read on the forward strand.
GTAGTGATGCTTTCTAAGGCCCATTTGACTTCCCATTCCAGGATGTCTGGCTCCTGGTGAGTGATCACACCATCGTGATTATCTGGGTCATGAAGATCTTTTTTTGTACAGTTCTTCTGTGTATTCTTGCCACCTCTTAATATCTTCTGCTTCTGTTAGGTCCATACCATTTCTGTCCATTAATGAGCCCATCCTTGCATGAAATATTCCCTTGGTATCTCGAATTTTCTTGAAGAGATCTCTAGTCTTTCACATTCTGTTGTTTTCCTCTATTTCTTTGCATCGATCATTGAGGAAGGCTCTCTTATCTCTTCTTACTCTTTGGAACTCTGCATTCAGATGCTTATATCTTTCCTTTTCTCCTTTGCTTTTTGCTTCTCTTCTTTTCATAGCTGTTTGTAAGGCCTCCTCAGACAGTCATTTTGCTTTTTTGCATTTCTTTTCCATGGGGATGGTCTTGATCCCTGTCTCCTGTACAATGTCATGAACCTCCATCCACACTTCATCAGGCACTCTATCTATCAGATCTAGTTCCTGAAATCTATTTCTTACTTCCACTGTATAATAATATGGGATTTGATTTAGGTCATACCTGAATGGTCTAGTGGTTTTCCCTACTTTCTTCAATTTAAGTCTCAATTTGGCAATAAGGAGTTCATGATCTGAGCCACAGTCAGCTCCTGGTCTTGTTTTTGTTGACTGTATAGAGCTTCTCCATCTTTGGCTGCAAAGAATACAATCAGTCTGATCAGTGTTGACCATCTGGTGATGTCCAAGTGTAGAGTCTTCTTTTGTGTTGTTGTAAGAGGGTGTTTGCTATGACCAGTGCATCCTGACCCTTTAAGCTTTCATATAAGGAGTGGGCAATTAGACCATAGTTGGGTATCCAGATTCTACAACACCCAGTTGGCCCTAGGAAAGCTCACAATTATTTTCGAGTCGTGGGGGAGGGCAACTGGAGGATTCCTTGTACCTGATCAGAGGACAGCCTCCTAGACCCGTGTGTAATCTGAACTCCCAGGTAAGTGACTTTTGTCTTGACCATCTGTTCCTTAGCATTGGAGACTTTATATCCCCTTTCTGCCAAAAAGTTTAGAACCTGAACTGCATGTTGTCAGTCATTTTCCTCATCCGGAGAGCAGATTAGTAGGTCATCTATGTATTGTAATATTTTCCCATTAGGTTCCAGGTCCAAATCTAGGAGATTCTGGCTAAAGCCCTGTCCAAACAAATGGGGGCTATCTCTGAATCCCTGAGGTAATACTGTCCAAGTCATCTGTTGGTGTTTTTCTCCTGGGGCCTCCCACTCAAAAGCAAAAAGATACTGGGATTCTTTAGCCAGTGGTATGCAAAAAAATGCATCTTTGAGATCCAAGACTGTAAACCACTTGGCACTGGGTGGGATTTCTCCCAAGATTACATAGGGATTGGGTACTGTGGGACGGAGGGGGACTACAGCTTCATTTATGATCTGGAGGTCTTGAACCATTCGCTAGCTTCTGTCGTTTGTCTTTACTGAGAGGATTGGCGTGGGGTACATGGTGAATTGCTGGGGACCAATAGCCCACAAGCAAGGAATTTATTTATTAAAGGCTATAGTCCCTCCCAAGCCTCTCTTTTGAGGGGATATTGTTTCTGGTTAGGAAACCGAGTGGGATCTCGGAGGATAATGATGACTGGTTCAGCTTGGTGTGCTCATCCAGGAATTCCTTGGTCCCACACCTGGGGGTTAATTTTGTCTTCCCATAGTCTTTGGTCCCTCTCTATTGGAGAGTGTGTAATGGGTTCTTCAGTAGTAACCAGGAGTTTCAGGGCTCTAGGGGCTGAAAAACTTCCCATCACAAGGGTGGTCCCCAATTTAGTGAGTATGTCTCTTCCCACTAAGGGACTAGGACACTCAGGGACCACCAGAAACTGGTGGGAAAATATTTGTCCATCCCAGCAACAAAGAAGTGCTCGGGTGAATCTTTTAGTAGTTGCTTTTACTGTAGCACCCAAAATGGTACAGGTTTGGGATGAGAAGCCTCTGGAGTAGGAGATCAAGACAGAGTAGGTAGCCCCTGTGTCAACCAAGAAATTCTCGGACCTACCTGCCACATCCAGTTGCATCTTTGGCTCCAGCCCCACGATGGTTATCTGTGACAGGTGGGCTGGCTGGAGCGGGCTGCTTCAGTCCTCTTGAACCATCATGAGGGAAGGCTTGGCACTTGACTGTGAGGCTCTTGGGTCCTAAGGGCAGAGTGCCACCCAGTGTTCCAGTTGATGGCATTTGTAGGAGGCCATTTTAGGAGACTTGTCACGGTTTGGACACTCTTTGGCCTAATGCCCTGTCTACAGATTAGGTATTTGCCTCCTGCCTTGTCCTTCAAGGACTCGGGGTTTGCCATAGGGCTTCCCTGGAGGGTGGTCAGCATCTGGGCATACCTTGTCTCTTTCCTTTTCTCCGTCTCCTGGGCCTTGGCCTCCTCTTGTTCTCTGTTATAAAAGGTATTGGTGGTTGTCTGGATCATCTCATCTAAACAGGCAGCAGAGTCCTGCTGCTGTAGCTGTTGTAACTTAATTCTGATATCTGATGCACATTGGGAGAGGAATTTGTCCTTTAAAATCAACTGTCCCTCATAAGAGTCTAAGTCCAGATTGGTAAACTTTTGGAGGCCTCTTTTAGCCTTTCCAGAAAGGCAATGGGGTTCTCATTGGGCTCCTGAGTTATTGCTGAGAATGGGCACATTCCCACAACTAATTCTATTTCCATGGGTGGGCTTCCTTAGGGGTGAGTCTTTCTGAAGCTTATCCTACCCAGTACTGTTGCAACCTGAGAGCCAGGCATCCCCAGATCAGNTCTTTTAGCCTTTCCAGAAAGGCAATGGGGTTCTCATTGGGCTCCTGAGTTATTGCTGAGAATGGGCACATTCCCACAACTAATTCTATTTCCATGGGTGGGCTTCCTTAGGGGTGAGTCTTTCTGAAGCTTATCCTACCCAGTACTGTTGCAACCTGAGAGCCAGGCATCCCCAGATCAGGGTGCAGATTCCCAGGCAGGCTGAGGCATGACAGCCTCCTGGAGATTGAATCCCCGGGGAAGGTCAAGGTGTGACAGCCTCCCGAGAATTGGGTCCCTGGGCAGGTTGAGAGGTGACGACCTCCTGGGATCCCTGGACTGGCAGATCCCTGAGCAGATTGAGGTGTGACAACATTCAAGGACCAGATCCCTAGGAAGGTCAAGGCAGGTTGACCTCCTGGGACACCCGGACTGGAGTTGGGTGTCCCCAAGATCTCCAGCATGACCAGTGCTGGGTAGGATTAAGGGATTGGATATTATACAGCATTTCTCTCCCAAGACCAGCTATTTTCTAGTTGTCCCTCCAAAAGACTGTAAAGGCAACATTGTGGGCCTGGATGGGACTGAAGAAAGGAGCATGAGACAGGAGGGAAGGAGGCAGAGCACAACCTTTGAAAGAGTGACATAGCACAAGGGCATAATGTAAACCAATTAAAATTAATTGGGTCCAACATGACAAGCCAAATTCAAGTAAACCTTAATCCCCAATCTGTAAACCAAGAGACACACCCAGAGGTGGCAGGACAGCTCTAAGGCACTGTCAAAAGAGGGAGGAGTGGATGGTTCCCCAATGGTTGGGATGACCCTCCCACTCATTAGCATATGAATTCACCCCACTGCAAAACCTAGCCAGGCCACATTCCATGACCAGAGCCTTTGCCCTTGGCAATGACCCACACCCTGAATGTGGCTTCTCTGTTCAGTTCAGTTCAGTTGCTCATTGTGTCTGACTCTTTGCAACCCCATAAGCTGCAGCACTCCAGGCCTCCCTTCCATCACCAACTCCTGGAGTTCACTCAAACTCACGTCCATCGAGTTGGTGATTTGATCCAGCCATCTCATCCTCTGTCATCCCCTTCTCCTCCTGCCCCCAATCCCTCCCAGCATCAGAGTCTTTTCCAATGAGTCAACTCTTTGCATGAGGTGGCAAAGTACTGGAGTTTCAGTTTTAGCATCATTCTTTCCAAAGAACACCCAGGACTGATCTCTTTTAGAATGGACTGGCTTCTCTCTGAATCCTAACAAATCCACCTCTTACTTATCGTTTTGTCTCTCAATGAATTTTTGAACTTTTGCACTGAGACATCAGAGCATGAGCTTCATTAGGTCCCAAAGCCAGGCATCCTGAGTTTTGGCCAGGCTTGAGTCCCAGGAGAGAGCTGAAGGACTGGAGGAAAAAGCAGTGGGTGAAGAGTTACACAGAATTCATGGTTATCATTTGTGTTATAAACAGGCATCAGATCTCAGTAGGTAAGAAAGGCTGACTGAGTTGTAAGTTTAATAGAGCTAGAAAAACCCAAGATTTTATCCCCACCCAGTACTCACTCTGTACTATATCTGCCCATACCTACATATCTTTGAACTGCATTACCTGCCTGTGACCCAGAGGAAGAGAAAGCCATCATCCTGCAGTACTGGTATGTTGAGCCTGCGCATCTCATCATCTGTCAGGGTCCCATAGGGCAGCTCCATGTGAATATCCCAGGGTGGGTCAGCCATCACAACTGCAAACTTGCCCAAGATACTGACGTCCAGGTAGCGGATATCACAACAGATCCACTGCATGAGGTGGTATTTGGTCATCTTCCCTTCCTTCACTCTCCGATTCATGGCCCCAGTCCCTCTTTTTCCATTGGATTTTCCTGTTCCCTCATATGCTATATATCCCGCTCCATTCCCAATCAGCAAGGGAGATTGCTGATTATGCCTTGCTTTCCTACATGTATGGCTGCTCTACTGAGATAAAGGTCCTTAAGTTGAGGTTAAGTTTTCTGAGCAGACAGGTACCTGAGGTGGGAAGAGTCGATCTGCATTGGAGTCACCTCCAACGCTCTGTGTAAGGGCAAGCTCTTGGCTTGGTGTATGGTCTTTGCTTCCAGGAGCCTCAGAATCCATGCAAGCATCAATTTCATAGTGAACATATTTGCAGGTATCCATGTGGAAACATGTGTTAAGGAAAGAGCAGTCTCCTAATGACTCATCAGTGTGTTTATTGATGATCCGTCTGGGGAAATAGTAAGGGACAGTTGGAATCAACATGGTATTCCACTTAGATCCCCCAGTTCAAGTTCTAAATTGTTGCAAAATTTGCAGTCTTTCACTATCATCAGAACTTCCTCTAAGAGTTTTCAGATAAGGAAAGCAGGTGATATTAAAATCTGTAATTTACAATAAAGAAATATTTTTTAATTCCTCTCTGAGCAAAAACTTAACCTCCTTATGACAGGAATAAAGCTCTGACCTAAGAGGCCAGGTGCTTTTTTCTCCTAAGACTGTCCTTCTAGAGAACTTTAACTTTCACTGGGGATCAAAGACAGAGATATCCTGCTATTGCAAGAAAAGAGCAATTAAAAAAAAAAAATCTCATATCTTTTGGAGAATGCAGCCTGTATTCCCTCCCATAGAACACTACTTCTGAAAGTGTACCTTCAGAATCTCAAAGTCTTAGGAAAACCATATTAAAAGCACTTAATAACAGCATTAAAGACAAACACAATGAGTGGAAGGACCATGCTTAAAAAATGACTGCTTCTAGGAGACCCAGCCAACCCTCTTCCCCTCAAAAGACCTGAAGTGCAGCTTTCGACAGGGCCGGTCAGCATCACTGGCTTTCATACACTCCTCCTTGGTTCCATAGTCACAGAACTCTTGAACTTGAGCCCGACCTCGTGAGCGAAACTTTTCAACAATGGATTGTTCCTTGGCTGTTGTAGTATTTAGTAACTCTAGGATCTCCTGACTAACCTGGGTGATAGAAGAAACCTTTAGCCCTTAAACCACCTCTGCAAATTCTACTTGACATCAATGTCCTATGAGGGGTCAATAAACTATATTAATATGAGAAAACCCAGGAGAAGAGATTTTTCATGGATTTAGTCCTTTCTCACAAATCTGCACTTGGGATGAAATTTAAATATATGCAGACCAGTTCCTGCTGCTAAGCATTAAGCTAAACTCCCCTCCCCAGGAAAGCATTCTTTCTAACCAAAACCACTTATATTTAATACGTACTAAAGCAAGACACAGTGCTGATAAGCACTTTACTGTTTGGTTCAGAGCCTAGGCAACAATTCTACATGGTGGGTGGGTGGTGGGGACAGGTGGGAGGCGGTACTCTAGTTAGTCTCACAAATGAGAAGACTAAGGATCAAGAGAAGTTAATTGTTCAAATTTATACAGCTAGAAATAGGAAATGGCTAATTCATGCGGGTCCAAAATATTCTTCCAAACAGACCCAGTGAAAAAGATTTTCTAAATCAGAGTTCTCAGTATTTGGTGCCATTGATGATGTTTTTGGCCAGATAATTCTTTGTGGGTTATCCTACTAAGACTGTAGGATGCTATGCAGCATCCCTTGCCTCTCTACCCAATAGGTGACTGTAGCACTCCCGTGTTGTGACAACCAAAAACATCTCCAGACTTTGCAAAACATCCCCTGGGCATTAGGAGTGAGGGTGATATCATCCTCAATTGAGAACCACTGCTCTAAACCCTCAATTCTAAGAACTGCTCTTTGCCCCTAGGGGTAGATTCTTCTCAACCAATGCTAAAATTCAGAATATAAGTGTGAAAGCACTTCTATCTACCCCCACCTTCTTGCTCTGTTGTTCCTTAGTAGATTGTTGGTTAAGAAGGCTCTCTATCTCCAAATCAACATCTGAGGCAGCATGTTTTCTTGATTTCTTGGTTGGCTCCTTGGCTACTTCTGATGTGGAAGAGGCCAGACCAGAGGCCAAAGAGCTAGTAAAGGCAGCTGCTGTGGTGGAGTCCTGCTCTGCACGCCGCTTCTGCCCTGCAATAGTCCCTGCTACCTCCCCAGGGCCCTTCTTTTCTGCCACAGCACCCATCATGGCGGAGAGCTTGGAATGATCAGCATAGGTCACAAGAGTGGGATGTGCATCATCTTGTAGGAGACTTCGCTTTACTTCGATCAACTCCTGAGCTGCAAACTTCTGTAGGAGGCTTTCTACCCCATCCTGAGTGGCAGGGGCATCTGGCTAAGGAAGGCAGGCAAGAGGGAAAGCGTTAAGACCCTGACCATGAACTGGTGAAAAACAGTGGCAGATCCCAACCTTGTCTTATCTCATTACCGTGGAGATGGCAAGACGGATAGACACAGCATCAGTGGGCAATGTTAGTGACAGATCAGAGAGGTGGTGTAGCAACTTCTTCTCTAATTCAGGGTCTGTAGCTAGTTCAGGAACTGCTGAAGCTGTACTGGGCTTGGGGCCACCAGAAGTGGGTGCAGCGGGTACTGGGCTGTCGCTGCGGAAGGTTGGAGACAGTGCTGCCTCTGGATTCCGAAGATCTAGGAGTGAATAGATGTGAAAATGAAAAAAGGCAACCACTTTCAATCTACACATTCCTCAGGAGTTAAGATTTCTAGCATTTACAACACAGTCCTTTCATTTCATGCAGAAAATTCTCTGACCAGATTTAACACTAAATACCCTTTATTAAATCACACCCAAGCATTCACTGCTTTGCCAAGATAAATTTTCTGGGATTTGCTTACCCTTTCTATGTTGGGTGAGAAGTATTTCCTAATTTCATTCCTTGCTCTGCTTCAAAGGAAATAAATTAGCATCTTGGTAGATTTAAATGTCCATACCACCTCCCTTCAGTCACACTAAATGACAACTGATATAATCAACCTGAATTTATAAGCCAAGAATATTTTCACCAACCTAAATTGTGATGAGATCTTTTTGAAGAACTGAGTTTGAGTTTTAATGAATTAAGGCCGCTGGACATCAGAGAGTATAAAAAATGACAGTGTTGGGGGTTATAACTCAAACACAAAAATTTTATAGAACTGCTCAAGCCCTGGTCAACAATGATAGTTCCTGACTATATTCTTATAACCTACTCTAGTACTTCACAAGCTGGGTAGCCATCATAACCTTAATAAGATTTAAGAAACTCAAATTAGGACAAAATATTACCTTTGGGAAAGCCTAATATCTGTGATTATTTAAAATACAAGTGAAATATTAAACATTCAGGATCTATACTGGAATTCTGTTAAATACTATCTAAGTGGCCACTAGTTTACATTTAGAGATATTTTGGTTACTTAGAAATTTCTACTCTAATAGAACTGACTTCAAAAAATTTAGCTCAGAATTCCAAGGAAAATGGAGTCAAACTATACCAAACAGCTTACCAAAACAGTTACATTTTAGGAAAATAAGTTATACCCTATGTGGAAAAGAGACTCCACAATTTCATACTAGCTGAAAACATTAAATGACAGAATTTTTTTCACTTTGCTCACTGATGAATCTTTTATGTTGTGCTGAATCTCAGACTAGAACAAGCTCCTTGTTTTGGTTTTGGCAAGGAGGTGTTGTACACATAGAAATCATGGAAGCACTTTGAAGGTCTGGAGGGGCAAGTCTGAGAGCAAGCAATCTAAGCTACAGATAACGTAAGAAATTTAAGCGACAATTACTATTTAGCTTATTTGGAAGACTACAGGCACAATTATTACACTGAATAGGATTGAACTGGTTAACTACTCAAGTCCCTTGCACCTGATTCTAATAAATCTAAGCTAAAAATACCCCAATTATAATTTACACTAGTTCAAACTCTGAGCTTTTAAAAAAAAATGAGTCGAATTTAAAATTTCTTTAGAAGAAACCAAAAATTTCTTTAAGTAACCTAACCTAGCACAATTAATGATGAACCTTATTATTACAGCACAAAAAATACAAAATTAAAATTAGGATTTCAGGCATTACTTGCAGTTTTATACATTATGTACTGACCATTTTAACTCATGATGTATGCTGCTGCTACTGCTAAGTTGCTTCAGTTGTGTCCAACTCTGTGCGACCCCATAGATGGCAGCCCACCAGGCTCCGCTGTCCCTGGGATTCTCCAGGCAAGAACACTAGAGTGGGTTGCCATTTCCTTCTCCAATGCATGAAAGTGAAAAGTGAAAGTGAAGTAGCTCCGTTGAGACTACATGGACTGCAGCTCACCAGGCTCCTCCATCCATGGGATTTTCCAGGCAAGAGTACTGGAGTGGGGTGCCATTGCCTTCTCCATGATGTATGTTAAAGAGAGCAAATTATATAAGGTATTAAAGAGTTTGAGGGACTTCCATGGTGCTCCAGCAGCTAAGACTCCATGCTAACAATGCAGGGGGCCTGGGTTCCATCCTTGGTCAGAGAACTATATCCCACATGCTGCAACTAAGAGTTTGCATGCCACAACTAAAGATCCCACATATTGTAACATGCTGCATGGAAGACAGAAAATACCAAGTGCCATAACTAAGACCCAGCAGCACAGCCCAATAAATAATTTGATAATAGAGCTGGGCAGTTTTGAAACTTTTAATATTTTAGATAAACTATATAAATTATCTATATTCCCCCTTTATATTTAAATGTTATTTGCTAGGCACCTATTAGTATTCTTCTGCCATTAGTATGAGTTTTATTTCGTTAATAAAGACCTAAGCACGCTATAGACAATCTCTATTATGTCTTTTTTTAACCACTTAATCATGATTGGCATGTAAAAAGTTGTATATATTTAACAGATACAACTCAGTGAGTTTGGAGACAGTGTACACTCATTAAATCACCACCACCAAGGCCATAACCATATCTATCATTACCCAAAGTTTCTTTCTGCTGCCTTTAGTATTATTTTTGTGTATCTGATAAGACCACTTAACACAGGATCTACCCCCTTAGAAAATGTTAAGTATACAACACAGTACTGTTAACCACAGGCAATGAACACTGTATAAGAGATCTCCAGAACTTATTTATCTTGCATAACTGAGATTCTATACCCTTTTACTATCACCTCTCCGTTTTTCCCCTTCCCTAGGCCTTGGCAATCACCACTCTACTTCTATGACTTTGACTATTTTAGATTCCACATGTCAAATACAATCTAAGTGAGACCATACAGTATTTGCATCTGATTTAGTTCACTCATCATAATGTCCTCCAGATCCACTCATGCTGTCACAAATGGCATGATTTCTTCCATCTTTCGGCTGTTAAATATCCTATTGCATGTATATTTCATGTTTTCTTTATCCACTTCTCCATCAATGGATGTTTTAGGTTGCTTCCATATCTTGGCTGTATGTGAACATAAATAATGCTACAATGAGCCTGGATGTACAGGTTATCTCCTTGAAATCCTTATTTCAAATCTTTTGAATTCCTAAAAGTGAAACTGCTGGATCATATGGTAATTCTATTTTTTTGCTTACTGAGGAACTTCCACATTGTTTTCCACAGTGGCTATACCAGTTTACATTCCAAATATCGGTGAATCAGGATTCCCTTTTCTTGCTAACACTTGTTCTCTTTTTTTTAATAACGAGTTTGAGGTGATATCTCATTATGGTTATGATTTGCATTCCCCTGATGATCAGTGATGTTGAACAAGTTTTCAAACACCTGTTGGTCATTTGCATGTCTTCTTTGGAGACCTATTAGGCTTCCCTGGTGGCTCAGAGGTTAAAGCGTCTGCCTGCAATGCGGGAGACCCGGGTTCGTTCCCTGGGTCAGGAAGATCCTCTGGAGAAGGAAATGGCAGCCCACTCCAGTATTCTTGCCTGGAGAATCCCATGGATGGAGGAGCCCGATAGGCTACAGTCCACGGGGTCGCAAAGAGTCGGACACGACGGAGCGACTTCACTTCACTTTGAAGACCTATTACCTCTTAAATTGTCATATTTTGCTTGTTTCTTGCCCTTCTGACTTAAAAGAAAATAAGTGTTGTCACTGATTAAAGTAAGTAGTAAGCATTTTCCATAATTTCAACATTTCAATCAGTGTTTCATTCTTGTTAATGTAATCTAACCCAAATTCTGTTCAGGAACACACTTATTCACTGTCACATTACTTTCCTTTTTGCCACAATGGTTCTTGAGATGCTTAGCTTAAATATGCAATAATACCACATTATTTCCATGATAAACATTTTGTTGACTGAATTTATTTTATATGAAGTCCAGAATCTAACAGTTCAAAAAATCTACTTAATATTATTACATCTCCTATTATCATACTTAAATAACAATGTATAAATTTGGTTAGATGTAATTGCTGGTTAGATGTTTGGTTAGATGTTCATTTTCTACCAACTAGTTTATCAGACTTTTCATGCAAANTATCATCGAAGTACTGCATTTTGGACTCTTTTGTTGACCATGATAGCTACTCCATTTCTTCTAAGTGATTCCTGTCCACAGTAGTGTATATAGAGGACACCAAAAGAGAATACTTGTCCTTCCTTCCTAACAGTGAAAAAGACATTTTTTTTTCACATCAACAGTTTATCCCTCCTCATAATTTTGGAATATGAATGAGTATAGTGACCTCATTCCATTTATTATGTCTGATTTTTCCTACAGCATCATTTTGGACATATCTCTAATTGTTGTTTTCCATTAGTATTTAAATATAATCACAGTTCTCTTATCTTCTATTAAAGAACCTTTAACCTCTTTAGGAGGGCACAAACAAAACTTTGTGTGCACCAGGACCCAGAAGAAAGGAGCAGTGACCCCAGAAGAGACTGACCCAGACTTGTCTGTGAGTGTCCAGGAGTCTCTGGCGGAGCCATGGATCGGCAGTGGCCTGCTGAAGGTTCGAGGGCACTGAGTGTAGCAATGCATGAAAGGGATCCTTTGAAGGAGGTTAACATTATCCTCATTATCTCCACAATAGCTGGTAAACAAAAGGGAGGGAACACAGCCCCACCCATCAACAGAAAATTGGATTAAAGATTTACTGAGCATGGCCCTGCCCATCAGAACAAAACCCAGTTTCCCCCTCAGTTGGTCTCTTCCATCAGGAAGCTTCTTATACTTATTCATCAGAGGGCAGGAAGCCTCTTATCCTTATCCATCAGAGGGCAGATAGAATGAAAACCACAATCACAGAAAACTAATCAAATTGATCACATGGATCACAGCCTTGTCTAACTCAATGAAACTATGAACCATGCTGGGTAGTGCCACCCAAAACAGACAGGTCATGATGGACAGTCCTGACAAAACGTGGTCCAATGGAGAAAGGAATGGCAAACCACTTCAGTATTCTTGCCTTGAGAACCTCATGAACAGTATGAAAAGGCAAAAAGATAGGACACTGAAAGATGAACTCCCGAGGTTGGTAGGTGCCCAATATGCTACTGGAGAACAGTGGAGAAATAACTTCAGAAAGAATAAAGAGATGGAGCCAAAGTAAAAACAATACCCAGTTGTGGATGTGATTGGTGATGGAAGTAAAGTCTGAGGCTATAAAGAGCAATATTGCACAGGAACCTGGAATGTTAGGAGAGGTTGGTAGGTGCCCAATATGCTACTGGAGAACAGTGGAGAAATAACTTCAGAAAGAATAAAGAGATGGAGCCAAAGTAAAAACAATACCCAGTTGTGGATGTGATTGGTGATGGAAGTAAAGTCTGAGGCTATAAAGAGCAATATTGCACAGGAACCTGGAATGTTAGGTCCATTAAACAAGGTAAATTGGAAGTGGCCAAACAGGAGATAGTAAGAGAAAACACTGACATTTTAGGAATCAGTGACCTAAAATGGACTGGCATGGGTGAATTTAATTCAGATGAGCATTATATCTACAACTTGGGCAAGACTCCCTTAGGAGAAATGGAGTAGCCCTCATAGTCAACAAGAGAGTCTGAAATGCAATCTCAAAAAGGACAGAATGGTCTCTGTTCATTTCCCATGCAAACCATTCAATATCACACTAATCCAAGTCTATTCCAACCGGTAATGAGGAAGTAAGCTGAAGTGGAACAGTTTTATAAAGACCTACAAGACCTTCTAGAACTAACACCAAAAAAGATGTCCTTTTCATCATAGGGAACTGGAATGCAGAAGTAGGAAATGAAGAGATACCTTGAGTAATAGGGAAATTTAGCTTGGAGTACAAAATGAAGCAGGACAAGGCTGACAGTTTTGCCAAGAGAACACGCTTGTCATATCAAACATCATCTTCCAAGAATACAGGAGACAACTCTGCACATGGACATCACAAGATGGTCAATAGCGAAATCAGATTGATTATATGCTTTGCAGTCGAAGATGGAGCTCACTACAGTCAGAAAAAACAAGACTGGGAGCTGACTGTGGCTCTGATCATGTACTCCCTATTTCCAAATGCAGACTCAAATTGAAGAAAGTAGGGAAAACCACTAGGCCATTCAAGAATGACCTAAATCAAATCCCTTACAATTATACAGTGGAAGTGACAAATAGATTCAAGTGGTTAGATCTGGTAGACAGAATGTCTGAAGAACTATGGACAGAGGTTCAAGACATTGTACATGAGGCAGTGATCAAGACCATCCCCAAGAAAAAGAAATGCAAAAAGGCAAAATTGTTGTCTGAGAAGGCCTTACAAATAGCTGAGAAAGAAAAGAAGCTAAAAGCAAAGGACAAAAGGAACAATATACCCCTTTGAATGCAAAGTTCCAAAGAATAGCAAGGAGAAATAAGAAAGTCTTCCTCAGTGATTAGTGCAAAGAAATAGAAGATAGCAATAGAATAGGAAAGTCTAGAAATCTCTTCAAGAAAATTAGAGATACCAAGGGAACATTTCATGCAAAGATGAGTGCAATAAAGAACAGAAATGGTATGAACCTAACAAAAGCAGAAGATATTAAGAAGAGGTGGCAAGAATACAGAGAAGAGCTATCCAAAAAAGATCTTAATGACCCAAATAACCACGATGGTGTGATCACTCACCTGGAGCCAGATATCCTAGACTGTGAAGTCAAGTGGGCCTTAGGAAGCATCACTATGAACAAAGCTAGTGGAGGTGATGGAATTCCAGTTGAGCTACTTCAAATCTTTAAAGATGATGCTGTGAAAGTGCTGCACTCAATATGCCAGCAAATTTGGGAAACTCAGCAGTGGCCACAGGACTGGAAAAGGTCAGTTTTCATTCCAATCCCAAAGAAAGGCAATGCCAAAGAATGTTCAAACTACTGCACAATTGCACTTGTCTCACATGTTAGCAAAGTAATGCTTAATTCTCCATGCCAGGCTTCAACAGTACATGAACCGTGAACTTCTGGATGTTCAAGCTGGATTTAGAAAAGGTAGAGGAACCAGAGATCAAATTGTCAACATCCATTGGATCATAGAAAAAGCAAGAGAGTTCCAGAAAAACATCTACTTCTGTTTTATTGATTCTGCTAAAGCTTTTGACTGTGTGGATCACAACAAACTGGGAAAATTCTGAAACAGATGGGAATACCAGACTACCTTACTTGCTCCCTGAGAAATCTGTATGCAGGTCAATAAGCAACAGTTAGAACTGGACATGGAACAACAGACTGGTTCCAAGTTGGGAAAGGAGTACGTCAAGTCTGTATATTGTCACCCGGCTTATTTATCTTATATGCAGCATACATCATGCAAAATGCTGGCCTGGATGAAGCACAAGCTGTAATCAAGATTTCTGGGAGAAATATAATAATCTCAGATATGCAGGTAACAGTACCCACATGGCAGAAAGAGAATAATGAAAGAGCCTCTTGATGAAAATGAAAGAGGAGAGTGAAAAAGTTGGCTTAAAACTCAATATTCAGAAAACTAAGATCATGGCATCTGGTCCCATCTCTTCATGGAAAATAGATGGGGAAACAGTGGAAACAGTGACAGACGTTATTTTGGGGGGGCTCCAAAATCACTGCAGATGGTGACTGCAGCCATGAAATTAAAAGACACTTGCTCTTTGGAAGAAAAGCTATGATCAAGCTAGACAGCATATTCAAAAGCAGAGACATTACTTTGCCAGCCTAGGTCAATCTAGTCAAAGCTATGCTTTTCCAGTAGTCATGTATGGATGTGAGAGTTGGACTATAAAGAAAAGTGATTGCTGAAAAATTGATGCTTTTGAACTGTGCTGTTGGAGAGGACTTTTCAGAGTCCCTTGGACTGTAAGGAGATCCAACCAGTCAGTCCTAAAGGAAATCAACCCTGAATATTCATCGGAANCACTGCAGATGGTGACTGCAGCCATGAAATTAAAAGACACTTGCTCTTTGGAAGAAAAGCTATGATCAAGCTAGACAGCATATTCAAAAGCAGAGACATTACTTTGCCAGCCTAGGTCAATCTAGTCAAAGCTATGCTTTTCCAGTAGTCATGTATGGATGTGAGAGTTGGACTATAAAGAAAAGTGATTGCTGAAAAATTGATGCTTTTGAACTGTGCTGTTGGAGAGGACTTTTCAGAGTCCCTTGAAGTGCAAGGAGATCCAACTAGTCAATCCTAAAGGAAATCAGTCCTGCATATTCATTGGAAAGACAGATGTTGAAGCTGAAATTCCAATACATTGGCCACCTGATGCAAAGAACTAACTCATTTGAAAAGACCCTGATGCTGGGAAAGATTGAAGGAAGGAGGGGAAGGGGATTACCGAGGACAGATGGTTGGATGGCATCACTGACTCTATGGACATTAGTTCGAGCAAACTCTGGGAGTTGGACATGGAAGCCTGGGGTGCTTACAGTCCATGGGGGTTGCAAAGAGTTGGACATGAGTGAGCGACTGAATTAACTTACTGACTCTTTCTCAAACTATGCCTCTTTTCTATCTTTGCAAATAGTCACATCATCCATATACCTGATTAAGTCTCCAACTGGAAATCACGATTTATTCCTTCCACTCCCTTAACCTGACATATAGAAGATTACTACACTTCCTCAATTAAAATGCTGCAGCATTTATTAAACCTCACTCTCCTCCATCTTTTTGCAACTTCAGTGNGACTCTTTCTCAAACTATGCCTCTTTTCTATCTTTGCAAATAGTCACATCATCCATATACCTGATTAAGTCTCCAACTGGAAATCACGATTTATTCCTTCCACTCCCTTAACCTGACATATAGAAGATTACTACACTTCCTCAATTAAAATGCTGCAGCATTTATTAAACCTCACTCTCCTCCATCTTTTTGCAACTTCAGTGTTTAAGTCTTCATCACTTATTTCCTGGATTATAGTAATCAACTGTTACCAATGTTATTCGTCTTGCTTCCCTCCAAAACACTGTGGCTTCTCCCCTACCTCCACCTTCCTTTCATTCTCTCTCTTTCAAAGAAGTTTCATTATAGAAGTTGTGTTGGGGAAGAAGGGATTAAAGCAGTTGGCCTGAGATTCCTCCTGATTATCAGGGAGATGCTCCTAGGGAGTGGGAAGAACGCAGGCAACCTGGTCTAATGTTCTCAAAAACATGACAACTTGACATTTGGGCCAACAGACTAATATTTGCTGGAAGGGAGAATTTTTACCTATAAAATACTTTCAGGAAGATGTTCATGATTTAGAATTGCTTACTGTAAACAAATGTACACTTAAATGGATTTATGAGGCATGGCTCCCTGGAGAATGTCACATGAGCTATACAATTCTCTTAAGTTAAAATAGAGATGTTTTCTTTTGCACACTGTTTTATGATGCCTTATTTACCAAAACATTTTCAGGTGTATGTCTGAATTTAGTTCAAGGTTATCTGTTCGATTCTACTGATCTGTCTGTTGCTTATAGCATACTTTAAATTGTTTATATAATTTTCCTTCTCATAATTATTTCCTTTAATTGTATATAACCTATTTATTCTTCCAGATAATAATAGATTTATCTTCATTAAGCCCATCTTTGAAAAAAAATTCTGTTAGTATTCTGGAGAAATATTGCAATGTGCCTATTTAAATTATTGGAAAAAGATAACATACCCAAAGTATTTGTTCTTCTCAACGAAAACATGCTATGTCATTATTTTAAATGGTTTATATTCTGGGTGAAGTTTGCTGGAATCTTATGTATAGCATATTTATTTTTCTGAGGCATTTGATGCTCTTGCTGGCTTTGTCACTGTATGTAGAATATTTTTTCTTTCCCCTCATTTTACTTGATTATTTCTGAAATAGAAAAAACTAATGATTTTACATTTTTGTATTTTAATGAAACAGTTTACAGAACTCACTAGTTTTAAGAATTTTTTGTTGATTTTACTGAGTTATCAAGATATATTAGCCTTTGTAAATAATATTTTCTTTACAATTTCAATAGGTAAAATACATAGTTAATGGCTTAGAATGTTTGGAATGCATTAAATAATAATAATGGTTGGCTTTTTTGGCACATTTTTAATTGTAAGGACTATGTCACTTCTGGCCATTTTATAATATAGAGATACTGTTGTCATGGTAAGTCATGTTAAGAAAGTTACTTTCTAGTTCACCTTTAAATCAATTACTGAAGCTAGGTTTCATTTGTTTGCTTTAATTAAGTGCTTTTTCTTCTACTAAAAGTATCACATGATTTTTAATTAGGTCTTTGATCTGTTATGATATTAATATATTTCCTTATTTAAATCTTCCTTAAATTATTGGCATGCCACTATTTTTCTGTACAAATTAGTACTGATTTTTATTTAGGTATTTTTGTCTACATATCCAGAAGTGAGTATGTATTATTTTGTTATGGGGCCTTCTTCATTAAGTTTTGATACTAAAGCTAGACTATCTACACAGAGGATTAGATAATAAGAATTGCACTGTTCCTAATACATTCTAAGTACAAATAAATACCTGTTGTTATTAATATGTTTCAGACATTAGGTTGTATTACTGAGAAACTTTTGTAGCATGAGGATTATTTTTCCTTGAGAATTTTAAACCAGTTTATTTAC
>SJYX01003532.1:486657-525113 GCA_006410675.1 Oreotragus oreotragus
GTTTTGATACTAAAGCTAGACTATCTACACAGAGGATTAGATAATAAGAATTGCACTGTTCCTAATACATTCTAAGTACAAATAAATACCTGTTGTTATTAATATGTTTCAGACATTAGGTTGTATTACTGAGAAACTTTTGTAGCATGAGGATTATTTTTCCTTGAGAATTTTAAACCAGTTTATTTACCCTGATCCCCTTCTTTCTTAGTTATTTATGAGTTCCAATTTCTTTTATTTATAATTTATTTTTTTTCTATTACTTGAGTTAATTTTGATCATTTGCATTATCCTGGAATTTTCCATGGCATCAAGATTTTAAAATACTAACATCTCATTGCATGTAGTATAATATATTTTAAAAATAACCACAGCAGAGCAACAACAATAACCTCCTCTGATCTTGCTCTTATGTCATTTCCCCTGTGTCTAATTTTACTTATCCTTAAAGAAATCAGATGCAACATCATCTTCTGTTATAGACTGATGTTTATGTCCTCCCAAAAGTTATATGTTTAAGCCTTAATTCCCAGGATGGTTGTATTTGGACTTGGGTCCTTTAAGGAAGTAATTACAATTAAATGAGGTTGCAAGGGTGGGACCCTGGTCCAAAAGGATTAGTGTTCTTATAAAAGACACAGAGAGCTCGCACTCTTGTCCCTGCCCTTGCAGACCCACACAAAGGCAGTCATGTGAGCACACAGCTAGAAAGTGGCTGTCTGCAACCCAAGGGGAGAACTCTCACCAGATACCAACCTGGTGACACCGGGTTGAAACCTTCATATTGAACTGCTAGCCTCCAGAATTGTGAGAAAATACATTTCTGTTGTTTGAGACCACTCCCAGTCTGTGGTTTTTCATTATGGCAGCCCTAGAAAACGAATGTACCTCCTCAGTCAAGTCTTTTACTTGTTGACACTTCTTTTATCATGAATGTTTGTCACAGCACTTTATTGTATTGCTCAATCAATACATCTTATATGAATGAAATAAACAAAAACTTATATCCCTCCTTTTGGATGAATAAACTCACCATTCAGTTACTTGTGTGTATATGTTAATGTGACTGATTAGCTCTAGGTGCATTATCAAAACCCTGAATGTCTTCCCTTTGGAGTCTGAGGGCCAGTAGGTGCCAATGTCATCTATTTGTCTCTAACTTTAAAAGTAATAGTCCAAAAGTAGTACATACAAAGGTAACAAATGATTCCCTCACTTTGTGTTCATCCATGACTCAAACTTGTTTCTTACTTGTATACAAGTGCTAGCTTGTATCTTTAAACAACTGTAAAAAGGAAGACCACCCACTGGCTTGCGGCCCCTGTGCGGAACATGGAACATTACTCTGTGACTGAGAACATCTGCTCTGCACACAGTAGGCCGTTTCCACACAGTAGGCCATTTCCAACTCTGAATCTACCTCTTGCTCTCTGTGAAGCTGTATGGCAATATCCTCAATCTTTCAATGTCAGTTATTCATCTAAAAAATAAGAATGTCAACCTGTCAGACTTGTGCATATAAACTGAATTGATACACGTAAATTACCTGGAATAAGCCCTGGCACATAGCAAGCACCCAGTAATTACGGAAACTATAATATTTGCTATGTATACATGTGCAGGGCTTAAGACATATGTTTTTCCATTAATGAATATAAAATTGGCACATATAGCAGTANACCTGTCAGACTTGTGCATATAAACTGAATTGATACACGTAAATTACCTGGAATAAGCCCTGGCACATAGCAAGCACCCAGTAATTACGGAAACTATAATATTTGCTATGTATACATGTGCAGGGCTTAAGACATATGTTTTTCCATTAATGAATATAAAATTGGCACATATAGCAGTAGCAGTAGTACATTTTGCACTTCCTCTGTAAGACAGGGTTGCAGAGGTCTTTTCATGGTGTAACCTAGTCACTTAACCAATGTGCAGTCAGTCAGTCACCTCTAACAAAAAAGAAAGTGGTATTTTGCAGGATGAATGTGTCACGACTTGTCATTGGCCACAATGCAAAAGGCAATTTGCTCCATTTTAATTTGATTTTGTTCCGTCTTTTAGAGTAATTACTGGACAATTATTTTGTCATAAGCTGTATGCTCAATAGGCAAATCTGGCTTCATGAGATTAAGAAACTCATTTTCTTTGATGTGCTTTGCCCCTCTTTGACCTTCAGTTTCTGAAAACATATTTTTCAGGTATTCTCTTTAGAATTGATTTTTTTTTTTACCCTTTTTCATTTCCCTGTCATTGTTTTTCTTTACTGAAATTCCTTTTCTCTTACAGCCAGCAAGCTAACTGACCCCAAGCTTCGCATATAGCAAATGTTCATTAAATATTTTTTTAAGATCCTGTGTTTATCTTACATGATGTCATAAATGGAGGCACAATGAATATAACAACTGGCCTTAAAGAACTCATAAGCCAAAAAAAAAAAAAGGTAAAGTAAGACACAGATCCTGCTGGATAATATATAATTTAAAATATTTTATCTTAATAAGAAAGACTTTCTTCTTCTGGGCCCTCATAGTTACTCTGTATCTCTCCAACATGGGACCATCTACTTAGAAGGGTGGTAATGAAGAAACATAAAGTAACAGAAAACAGAGTAATAGTTTGAAAGTTATGTGCACATTTTTCTTTTCCAACTTTCTCCGTGTATGACCTTTATCCTAGCTGACCTGTCCTACCTATCCTATCTTGGGGGTGAAGTGGGGTAGGTAAGTTAGGATTTATTTGACAAGAAATGAGAATGTAATTTTCAGCTTCTGACATATAGTACCAGATGCAAGTTCAATTACTATTTTGAGAGGAGATTATTCAAATGTATTTTCCAACTTTCTCCGTGTATGACCTTTATCCTGGCTGACCTGTCCTACCTATCCTATCTTGGGGGTGAAGTGGGGTAGGTAAGTTAGGATTTATTTGACAAGAAATGAGAATGTAATTTTCAGCTTCTGACATATAGCACCAGATGCAAGTTCAATTACTATTTTGAGAGGAGATTATTCAAATGTATTTATTCTGTTTTTAACATATCAAGGTCTAAGATTGAAACAAGTTCTTTGGGGTTTGGCTTCAGTTGACGGAATGAGATAATTGAGGCGTGATATTAAAATCAGAGGCAAGAGGGGAGGCCTCTTAAGAACCACAGGAAGTGTCAAAGTCAACTTGACCAGGGTGGTCAGACATCTGAGATCTTGAGGGACAGGTTCCCCAAGCATCTCTTGGTTCATCTCCAGTATAAGTGGATGAGATGTGGCTGGGAAGCTTGAGGAGGGAAGTGTCATGATGTGGTGAGGTGGCCCCACTCGTCAGCAGAACTGATTGTCTGCTCTGAGACTAGATGGCACCCACAGAACCCTGAACGTTCTCAGTACTTGAGAAGTTGAAGGGAACCCATGGCAACCAGACTGCCTCACTGCATGTCATTACTGGTGATGAAATAAAAATTCATATTTTAAGATAAGAAAATTTAAACATTTTAATCTGCCTGGTTTGACCTCTTCCTTCCCCTCCAGTGTGCTACGTACATCTGCACTATGCATTAGCCAGACCAGCCCAATGGCAGAAATACCTGCCCAACCATAAAGACCTGTTTTTTCTTTTCCTGGTGCCAACAATGTAACTCCTTAGAAGACAACATTTCTTTCTCAATCCCATAAAAGGTCATGCTCACCCTCTTACATGGAAACATCTTCGATAAACTTTACATAAAATGCTGACATATCATTTCCCTTAAAGACAACAATTGGTGCAGAACAGACTGGTCAGATGACCTGGGGAGATACTGGGGTGCACTGATTGTAAGTTCTTAGGTTAAATACTTACTTATGACCTTATTAATGCTACTATGTTGTGTTCTGCCTATTTAACAAGATTGTCTCCTGCATTACCAAATATGCGACTGAACCTCTGATAAAATTAATAATGATTCAGTTCAGTTCAGTCACTCAGTCCTGTCTGACTTTGCAACCCCATGGACTGCAGCACGATAGGCTCTTCTCTGTCCATCACCAACACCCAGAGCTTACCCAAACTCATGTCTATCAGGTTGGTGATGCCATCACCCATCTCATCCTCTGTTGTCCCCTTCCCCTCCTGCCTTCAGTCTTTCCCAGCATCAGAGTCTTTTCAAATGAGTCAGTTCTTTGCATCAGGTGGCCAAAGTATTGGA
The DNA here is from genome assembly GCA_006410675.1 of Oreotragus oreotragus. Lineage (NCBI taxonomy): Eukaryota > Metazoa > Chordata > Mammalia > Artiodactyla > Bovidae > Oreotragus > Oreotragus oreotragus. The sequence goes on from SJYX01003532.1 coordinate 490,844, forward strand.
GCTTCAGCTTCAACATCAGTCCTTCCAATGAACACCCAGGACTGATTTCCTTTAGGACTGACTGGTTGTATCTCCTTGCAGTCCAAGGAACTCTCAAGAGTCTTCTCCACACCACAGTCCAAAAACATAAATTCTTCGGCACTCAGCTTTCTTTATAGTTCATCTGTCACATCCATATATGACTACTGGAAAAACAATAGCTTTGACAAGATGGACCTTTGTTGGCAAAGTAATGTCTCTGCTTTTTAATATGCTGTCTAGGTTGGTCATAACTTTTCTTCCAAGGAGCAAGCGTCTTTTAATTTCATGGTTGCAGTCACCATCTATGGTGATTTTGGAGCCCCCCAAAATAAAGTCTGTCACTTTCCGTCGTTTCCCCATCTATTTGCCATGAAGTAATGGGACTGAATGTCACGATTTTAGTTTTCTGAATGTTGAGTTTTAAGCCAACTTTTTCACTCTCCCTTTTCACTTTCATTAAAAGGCTCTTTAGTTCTTTGCTTTCAGCCATAAGTGTGGTGTCATCTGCATATCTGAAGTTATTGATATTTCTATGATGATTAGGTGACTTGAAAGAAATAACCGAATATATAGTCCTATAAGATCAATGATTGAAGTAGCATAACTCTAGAGACAAAGGAGCAATACCAGGGAATCTTATCTGGGATCATCACAAGCTAGTAAGACAGGTGGTTCGAAGACTTTTTAGATACTGTCAACAAGGCTAGTCCAGTAATAGCACATTGAGTGACTTAACAAGGTAATCCTAGTCTGATTTGGGACTGAGTATTTCTAGTACTGCAGTACAAATTGGTCACAAAATGCCTCTCCAACATCCATTGAAATGCAGACTGAAATGGAAGGGACTTTAAAATAAAGACTAGCCCACCCTCCAATTCTGTAAGAATCAAGTCATATGGGTGACCTGTAGTACACCCTGAAAGGAATTCAGGGTAAAGATCAAAATGAGGCATTTTGTGTTCTAGGAAAACTTATAGAACTGGCCCTCAGATAGTTAGATTTCTCTCTCTCTCTCCTTTTTTTTTTGGGGGGGGGGCAATAACACACAACAAACTTTATTGTGCAGTGTTTGGACAGGGGTGCATAAGAGGGGGAAGGAGAAGGCAATGGCAACCCACTCCAGTGCTCTTGCCTGGCAAATCCCGTGGACTGAGGGACCTGGTAGCCTGCTGTCCATGGGGTTGCTAGGAGTCGGACATGACTGAGCAACTTCACATTCACTTTCATGCACTGGAGAAGGAAATGGCAACTCACTCCAGTGCTCTTGCCTGGAGAATCCCAGGGACGATGGAGCCTGGTGCGCTGCCGTCTCTGGGGTCACACAGAGTCGGACACAACTGAAGTGACTTAGCAGCAGCAGTAGCAGCATAAGAGGGAAAGTTTCTCTTGGCATGAGTTCATTCAGAGGCTATGGTAAGTGGGCTAGCCCCAGAAGAGGAAGAGGGCAATAGACCTTCTGGGGCAGAGGGAGATAGAAATGGGAACCTATGTGTCTAGGAGATGTCAAGATAGATGTTTTAACTTGAAAATTTTAAGGACCCAGCTCCTTACATCTTCCCATACAGAAAGAAACAATGAAACAATTGACTAAGATATCTGAAGCTGAAGCTCAATACTTTGGCCACCTGATGTGAAGAGCCAACTCCTTGGAAAAGACTTTGATGCTGGGAAAGATTGAGGGCAGGAGGAGAAGGGGAGGACAGAAGATGAGATGGCTGGATGGCATCATCAACACTATGGATATGAGTTTGAGCAAACTCTGGGAGATAGTGATGGACAGGGAAACCCGGCATCCTGCTTAGTTCATGGGACCATGAAACACTGGACATGACTTAGCAACTGAACAAAGATATCTGTTCTCATGAATAGCAGTAACTTTCTACGAGATGTGTGCTTGACCCAGCAATCCCACTACTGGGCATTTACCCTGAGAAAACCATAACTGAATAAGACACACGTACTCCGGTGTTCATTGCAGCACTATTTATAATAGCAAGGACATGGAAGCAACCTAGATGTCCGTGGAGACAACCTATATGTCTGTCAACAGAAAAATGGATAAATAAGTTGTGGTATATATATACAATGAAATATTACTCGGGCATAAAAGGCAATGAATTTGAATCAGTTCTAGTGAGGGCAATGAACCTAGAACTTGTTATACAGAGTGAAGTAAGTCAGAAAGAGAAAAACAAATTATTGCACCTTAATGCATACATATGGAATCTAGAAAAAATGGTACTGATGAATTTATTTGCAAGGCAGCAATAGAGACTCAAACATAAGAGAACAGATGTATGGACACAGCAGGGCAAGGAGAGGTTGGGATGAATTGAGAGAGTAGCAGTGAAATATATCCATTACTATATGTAAAACAAAGAGCTAATGGAAAGTTGCTGTATAACATAGCAACTTGTGCTCTGTGACAACTTAGAAGGGTGGGATGGGGTGGAAGATGGGAGTGAGGTTTAAGAGGGATGGGACATATGTATACCTATGGCTGATTCTATTGATGTATGGCAGAAATCAACACAACATTGTAAAGCAATTCCTTCAATTAAAAATAATTTAAAAAAAATGATGTGTGCTTGATTGCACATACATCTTTGTCAAGATCTAATATATACTGCCCTCCCCTTACTTCTTTGGGAAGGGGCTTTCTGAATGACTGCCTCCTGGGTTATGATTCTCAACTAAAATTTTCCATCTGTTTCTCAGATGACTATTGACTCATTTTTTTGTCAACAATGGGAACAGAGTCAAACTTAAACCTTCAGAGCAAGCCAGAAGCAGATAGACAAGAAGCATGGCCCTGAGGCTGGAAAGTGTCAGACAGAAAGATGCTTTCCCATTTTCTCTTGCAAGGAGGTTTTTCTATGAGTTTTTTGAGAAAATAAGAGGAAAGGACAGAATATATAAGAGAATAAAATATTTCAATTGATCAAAACAAACTGCTTCAATCAAGGGGCAGGCAACTATATGCCTGGTGGCCAAATCTAGCCATTGCCTATGCTGTAAATAGAGTTTGGCTGAGAGCAACCACATCCATTTATGTACTCTCTATGGCCACTTTTGTGCTATAATGACAGAGCTGAACAGTTTCAGCACGGATCCTATGGTTCACAAAGCCTGAAATATTTACTATCTGGTCCTTGGCAGAAGACATTTGCAACCTCTGCTCTAAAGCATCAGGTAGAATTTATTTTAAAATGTAATGTGCAGTTATTTCTCTTGCTATTTGATGGCTCAAGTGGAATTCTAGAGTTCAGCAGTGAACTTTCTCTTTACTGCTAGTAAAATATATGTTAAACTAAGTGCCCGTGACATCTGTATATAATTATCACTGCTAGCCACAGAGTAGGTACAATATTTGAAGACTGAATTTATATATTTTTCTCTGCTTTTTCAAGATAGCTATATTTCTTATATATTTCTTAGCAGATACTGTAGTGCTGGAAACGTATTTAATTGAAAGAGAAAGTGAGAGTGGGATGAGAAGAAAAAGAAAATAGAGTTCCTTGTCCTTACTCATTGAAGGTAGAGCTGAGCATGCTGGCAGGGAAAGAGATGGGGCCATGGCCTAGAAGCACCATAGATCTTCTCTTTGAGGAGCTCTAAGATTTATTTCGGAAACTATAGCCTCAGGGAAGTGGGAGCCAAGAGGGCACTCCTTTAGCTTTAAATAGTCTCTGTAAGAGTCATGATATCTTGTTGAGACATTTTCTCAGTCTTACTTCAAGGAAGAAGTCCAGAGACTTAGTTAACTTCTAACTCTTAAGGTATGTCATGCTTGGCATGTCAACACAATAAGTCCATGGCAAGGCTTTCTTTGTGTAATATCCTGAAACATTTTGGAATAAAAAATTCCTTTGGATACATGAAAACTTTAGAACTTTATCCTTAAAAAAAGTAAGGAAAAAAACTCATGTATGTGAAATAGTTTGTATTCCATTTCAAAGGACTTTTTTGTGGGATGATTTCATGTTAATTTGTTCAGAACTGGGCATGTATGGAAGTAATACCATTATTCACAGATCACTTTCTGTGAGTTCTTCTTATCTTCCCCATTTATTTCTATCTTCTGAAACCTCTCTAATGTACTCACAATTTCTGTTTTGACTTTATCACTTCCCCACCCCCCAGTTCCACATAAAACGTACCGTGATAAAAGGAGAAAAATAAGATGGTAATGTGCATATCTTGTTATTGTGGACCCTTGTGTCTATTTCTGGGGTGTCCCAGGCGGTGCTGGGGTAAAGTTCCTCCTGCCAATGCAGGAGACGTAAGAGATACAGGTTCAATCACTGGGTCAGGAAGATCCCCTGCCGGAAGGCATGACAACCCACTCCAGTATTCTTCCCTGGAGAATCCCTATAGATAGAGGGGCCTGGAGGACTAGAGTCCATAAGGTGCAGAGAGTTGGACAATACTGAAGTGACCACTGCACGCATGCACACACGTGTCTATTTCTAGCCAGGAGAAAAACCCTGGCAGATACTATTTTGTTTAACCTGTGACTTCAAGTAATGAGAAGGGTATTTTTTAGGTATAATTTTCACTTTTCTTGATGCAATTTGAAACCATTTGTTTATTTCTCTATGTAGGTGGAAAAGATCTGACCAACCTTTTAACAGAGATTCCTATATTCTTGATAATAGTTATTAACAACCTTCAGCTATTCTTTCTTCAATAGTAAACTAAATTTATGTCTCATATCTTCACAATGATTGGCTGCTCTTAAGTACAAAGCTGTGATTGTTAGAACATGAATGTCAGTTTTTTGCCAACTAAAGAATGTCACTTGCCATCTGCTTCTATAAGAATAGCATCACTAGCCACTGCAGTTTCTAACCTTTAACACACCCTGAAAGGAGTTCAGGGTGAAGGTCAGGAACTAGGTACTCTGTGCTCTGGGAAAAATTGGCAGAATAAGCCTTCAGATAGTGGTTTCAGGAGAAAATGTTATGAACCCAATTTCTTATATCTTCTCATACCTAGAAAAGCACTAAAATCATTAACAGAGATATCTGCTCCTTCTGACTAACAGCAACAATTTTGTGACTAGCAGCAACCTTCTACCAACAAGTATGCTTGATGGCACATATTCCTTTCACCAAAATCATATATACACTGACCTCCCCTAGCATTTTTAAAAGACAATTCCTCAAAACTATCTGAGACGTTATCTCCCAGACTATAGTCCTCAGTAACCCCCCAATAAACTGAACTCACAGCTCTCACGTTGTGCACTTTTTTCCTCCAGTCAACAGTTTTGGCAACCACAAAGGAAACCAGAGCAGACTTCTTTCTTTTGCCTGAACTCTGTGAAGATCTAATCCTTGGTATCAGCAGAGGCTTCTTGTGTCCATTCACCTCCTTGGAGAGTCCAGAAGAATTTCAGTGAGTCTTTCCTGGTTCTCTGATCTTCCTCTTATTGGCTAATGATTCTGAGTTTTATTTGGCCATGCATAACAGATATCTGGGCCCCCAGATGAAATGCTAGAGAATGACCCTCCAGTTGAAGGGTACTGCTCATTTGAGAGACAGTGAACAGTCTAAACTGGGTGATAGGTGAGGGGCTGGCCTAACATTTTTCCTAAATGTGGGTGTATCAGAAAGCCAGCCTCCAATAAACACTCCAGTCAGGTTTATGCATTTACAAAACTTACACTTACAAGTAGTTACTTGAGAATTAACAGGAAATCTTGCATTGAAAGTGGTCAAAATGGGGCTCTTTTATTGCATATGCAGTGAAGGAAAGTCAGCTTTGTAAAGCATCTTGGAATTCGGATCCTGAGGGAACAAGTCTTTATAGAAAAACTTGCATTTCTCTCCCCATGCTTTGTGATGTAAATACTCTATCAGCGCTTTCAGGAACATTTATATTACCTAGATCATCTCTAACTCCTGAGACTGAGGGGGAAAAACACAAAAACACAGAGAGAAACCTGTCTTTTTAAACTTGTCTTATTCCAACTGTTATTATAAACCTGTCTCTTATACACATCTAGATGTGTATAAGAGACAGTGGCAGAAGACATTTGCAACCTCTGCTCTAAAGCATCAGGTAGAATTTATTTTAAAATGTAATGTGCAGTTATTTCTCTTGCTATTTGATGGCTCAAGTGGAATTCTAGAGTTCAGCAGTGAACTTTCTCTTTACTGCTAGTAAAATATATGTTAAACTAAGTGCCCGTGACATCTGTATATAATTATCACTGCTAGCCACAGAGTAGGTACAATATTTGAAGACTGAATTTATATATTTTTCTCTGCTTTTTCAAGATAGCTATATTTCTTATATATTTCTTAGCAGATACTGTAGTGCTGGAAACGTATTTAATTGAAAGAGAAAGTGAGAGTGGGATGAGGAGAAAAAGAAAATAGAGTTCCTTGTCCTTACTCATTGAAGGTAGAGCTGAGCATGCTGGCAGGGAAAGAGATGGGGCCATGGCCTAGAAGCACCATAGATTTTCTCTTTGAGGAGCTCTAAGATTTATTTCGGAAACTATAGCCTCAGGGAAGTGGGAGCCAAGAGGGCACTCCTTTAGCTTTAAATAGTCTCTGTAAGAGTCATGATATCTTGTTGAGACATTTTCTCAGTCTTACTTCAAGGAAGAAGTCCAGAGACTTAGTTAACTTCTAACTCTTAAGGTATGTCATGCTTGGCATGTCAACACAATAAGTCCATGGCAAGGCTTTCTTTGTGTAATATCCTGAAACATTTTGGAATAAAAAATTCCTTTGGATACATGAAAACTTTAGAACTTTATCCTTAAAAAAAGTAAGGAAAAAAACTCATGTATGTGAAATAGTTTGTATTCCATTTCAAAGGACTTTTTTGTGGGATGATTTCATGTTAATTTGTTCAGAACTGGGCATGTATGGAAGTAATACCATTATTCACAGATCACTTTCTGTGAGTTCTTCTTATCTTCCCCATTTATTTCTATCTTCTGAAACCTCTCTAATGTACTCACAATTTCTGTTTTGACTTTATCACTTCCCCACCCCCCAGTTCCACATAAAACGTACCGTGATAAAAGGAGAAAAATAAGATGGTAATGTGCATATCTTGTTATTGTGGACCCTTGTGTCTATTTCTGGGGTGTCCCAGGCGGTGCTGGGGTAAAGTTCCTCCTGCCAATGCAGGAGACGTAAGAGATACAGGTTCAATCACTGGGTCAGGAAGATCCCCTGCCGGAAGGCATGACAACCCACTCCAGTATTCTTCCCTGGAGAATCCCTATAGATAGAGGGGCCTGGAGGACTAGAGTCCATAAGGTGCAGAGAGTTGGACAATACTGAAGTGACCACTGCACGCATGCACACACGTGTCTATTTCTAGCCAGGAGAAAAACCCTGGCAGATACTATTTTGTTTAACCTGTGACTTCAAGTAATGAGAAGGGTATTTTTTAGGTATAATTTTCACTTTTCTTGATGCAATTTGAAACCATTTGTTTATTTCTCTATGTAGGTGGAAAAGATCTGACCAACCTTTTAACAGAGATTCCTATATTCTTGATAATAGTTATTAACAACCTTCAGCTATTCTTTCTTCAATAGTAAACTAAATTTATGTCTCATATCTTCACAATGATTGGCTGCTCTTAAGTACAAAGCTGTGATTGTTAGAACATGAATGTCAGTTTTTTGCCAACTAAAGAATGTCACTTGCCATCTGCTTCTATAAGAATAGCATCACTAGCCACTGCAGTTTCTAACCTTTAACACACCCTGAAAGGAGTTCAGGGTGAAGGTCAGGAACTAGGTACTCTGTGCTCTGGGAAAAATTGGCAGAATAAGCCTTCAGATAGTGGTTTCAGGAGAAAATGTTATGAACCCAATTTCTTATATCTTCTCATACCTAGAAAAGCACTAAAATCATTAACAGAGATATCTGCTCCTTCTGACTAACAGCAACAATTTTGTGACTAGCAGCAACCTTCTACCAACAAGTATGCTTGATGGCACATATTCCTTTCACCAAAATCATATATACACTGACCTCCCCTAGCATTTTTAAAAGACAATTCCTCAAAACTATCTGAGACGTTATCTCCCAGACTATAGTCCTCAGTAACCCCCCAATAAACTGAACTCACAGCTCTCACGTTGTGCACTTTTTTCCTCCAGTCAACAGTTTTGGCAACCACAAAGGAAACCAGAGCAGACTTCTTTCTTTTGCCTGAACTCTGTGAAGATCTAATCCTTGGTATCAGCAGAGGCTTCTTGTGTCCATTCACCTCCTTGGAGAGTCCAGAAGAATTTCAGTGAGTCTTTCCTGGTTCTCTGATCTTCCTCTTATTGGCTAATGATTCTGAGTTTTATTTGGCCATGCATAACAGATATCTGGGCCCCCAGATGAAATGCTAGAGAATGACCCTCCAGTTGAAGGGTACTGCTCATTTGAGAGACAGTGAACAGTCTAAACTGGGTGATAGGTGAGGGGCTGGCCTAACATTTTTCCTAAATGTGGGTGTATCAGAAAGCCAGCCTCCAATAAACACTCCAGTCAGGTTTATGCATTTACAAAACTTACACTTACAAGTAGTTACTTGAGAATTAACAGGAAATCTTGCATTGAAAGTGGTCAAAATGGGGCTCTTTTATTGCATATGCAGTGAAGGAAAGTCAGCTTTGTAAAGCATCTAGGAATTCGGATCCTGAGGGAACAAGTCTTTATAGAAAAACTTGCATTTCTCTCCCCATGCTTTGTGATGTAAATACTCTATCAGCGCTTTCAGGAACATTTATATTACCTAGATCATCTCTAACTCCTGAGACTGAGGGGGAAAAACACAAAAACACAGAGAGAAACCTGTCTTTTTAAACTTGTCTTATTCCAACTGTTATTATAAACTGCTCAGTCACTTCAGTCATGTCTATTTGCAATCGCAAGGACTGTAGCCTGCGAGGCTCCTCAGTCCACAGGATACTCTAGGCAAGAATACTGGAGTGGGTTGCCATGTCCTTTTTCTGGTGATCTTCCCAACCCAGGGACGAAAGCTGTGTCTCTTGCTAGGTTTAAAAAATGAAGCTACGAGATCTCTGATTGTGTCTGTCTATGTGTGCATTGTAAAGATATGTCTTTACCTCCATCAGCTGCTGCTACTGCTGCTGCTAAGTCACTTCAGTCGTGTCTGACTCTGTGTGACCCCATAGACGGCAGCCCACCAGGCTCCCCCATCCCTGGGATTCTCCAGGCAAGAATACTGGAGTGGGTTGTCATTTCCTTCTCCAATGCATGAAAGAGAAAAGTGAAAGTGAAGTCGCTCAGTCTGTCCGACTGTTAGCGACCCCATGGACTGCAGCCCACCAGGCTACTCCATCCATTGGATTTTCCAGGCAAGAGTACTGGGGTGGGGTGCCATTGCCTTCCCCATCAGCTACTAATAGAATTTGTAAATGAGTGTTATTTAATTGTCTTAAAAAAAAAAGTAATTATATAAACTCTCAGAAATATAAAAGAAACTAACCCAAATGAATTTAAGTTTCAAATGAATTGGGAAATATTCAGTCTTAAATTAATGTTTGGTATTGAAGTTAGTTAAAATTTGTTGGCTTAATCAACACAAGCATGCCTTTAAAATCATCAATAATAAATACAATATTTTTATTGTAGCTAGGTTTATTGGAAGTCAAATAAGATCTTATATCTGTTGTAAATGTCAGCAAGAAAAATAAATTTGTATGATGAAAACTTTCATAACTATATGTAAGTGAGAAAAGACTTTTTAGGTAAGCTCTTTTGGAATAATTATGTTTTAGAAATGTATACTTAAAAACATTCTCTCCAAATATTTGTTAACTTGAAACTACAGCATTTTATCAAATTAAGTTAAATGACTGATGCTTATTAAATATCTAGGTCATTCCCAAATAAAATATACTGAAATATTAATCACTGAACACTAGCTTTCTTTTACAGCAAAATTAAAGATATTTAAGAATATTAATAAAAACCTTTGTGTTACACTGATATTTTTTCTAAGAAAACATGTGTGTTTAAAAAGTATTGATATTTATAAGCTTGATAATATATGAATGCTAATGTAAAATTGTTTACTTTTTAGTTTTCACTAGAAATTGTAAGAGTTGAAAATTCTAATTTAAATATGTAATTAAAGCTACTAGAAATAATATGGGAGACATTTCAGTAGACAAGGGAAGTAGGATGTGTGTTTCCAGTAAAAGAAGGTATGAGAAAAAACAAACAAACATTTCCTTAAAAAAAGCAAGTAATTTGCCTTAAAGCTGGCTATTTCTAAATAGGACAGAACATGCATTTGTGGTTAGTCATGTCCAACTCTTTGTAACTCCATGGACTGTACCCTGTCCATGGGATTTTCCAGGCAACAATACTGGAGTGGGTTGCTACTTCCTTCTCCAGGGGATCTTTCCAATCCACGGATTGAACCTATGTCTCCTGTTTCCTGCATTGGCAAGCAGATTTTTTACCACTAAATCACCTAGGAAGGCCATATGAGGAACAAATTAATGTGGATATAGAAAGCTGTAGAATGTTTGCGAGATGGAAAAAAGCCTTTAGGATGGAATTGTTAGGTAGTTAGAATAGGAAAAAGGAGTCCAGAACATCACTACCTCAGATATGAAGAAGAACTAAGAGCCTCTTGATGAAAGTGAAAGAGGAGAGTGAAAAAGTTGGCTTAAGGCTCAACATTCAGAAAACTAAGATCATGGCATCCGGTCCCATCACTTCATGGCAAATAGATGGGGAAACAATGGAAACAGTGGCTGACTTTATTTTGGGGGGCTTCAAAATCACTGCAGATGGTGACTGCAGCCATGAAATTAAAAAATGCTTACTCCTTGGAAGGAAAGTTATGACCAATCTAAACAGCACATTAAAAAGCAGAGACATTAGCTTGCTAACAAAGGTCCATCTAGTCAATGCTATGGTTTTTCCAGTAGTCATGTATGGATGTGAGAGTTGGACTATAAAGAAAGCTGAACACCGAAGATTGTTGCTTTTGAAATGTTTGTCCATGGGATTTTCCAGGCAACAATACTGGAGTGGGTTGCTACTTCCTTCTCCAGGGGATCTTTCCAATCCACGGATTGAACCTATGTCTCCTGTTTCCTGCATTGGCAAGCAGATTTTTTACCACTAAATCACCTAGGAAGGCCATATGAGGAACAAATTAATGTGGATATAGAAAGCTGTAGAATGTTTGCGAGATGGAAAAAAGCCTTTAGGATGGAATTGTTAGGTAGTTAGAATAGGAAAAAGGAGTCCAGAACATCACTACCTCAGATATGAAGAAGAACTAAGAGCCTCTTGATGAAAGTGAAAGAGGAGAGTGAAAAAGTTGGCTTAAGGCTCAACATTCAGAAAACTAAGATCATGGCATCCGGTCCCATCACTTCATGGCAAATAGATGGGGAAACAATGGAAACAGTGGCTGACTTTATTTTGGGGGGCTTCAAAATCACTGCAGATGGTGACTGCAGCCATGAAATTAAAAAATGCTTACTCCTTGGAAGGAAAGTTATGACCAATCTAAACAGCACATTAAAAAGCAGAGACATTACCTTGCTAACAAAGGTCCATCTAGTCAATGCTATGGTTTTTCCAGTAGTCATGTATGGATGTGAGAGTTGGACTATAAAGAAAGCTGAACACCAAAGATTGTTGCTTTTGAAATGTGGTGTTGGGGAAGACTCTTGAAAGTCCGTTGGACTGCAAGGAGACCCAACCAGTCCATTCTAAAGGAGATCAGGCCTTGGGTGTTCATTGGAAGGACTGATGTTGAAGCTGAAACTCCAATACTTTGGCCACCTGCTGCGAAGAGCTGACTCATTTGAAAAGACCCTGATGATGGGAAAGATTGAAGGCAGGAGGAGAAGGGGACGACAGAGGATGAGACGGTTGGATGGCATCACCGATTCAATGGACATGGGTTTGGGTAGACTCTGACATTTGGTGGTGGACAGGGAGATCTGGCGTGCTGCGGTTCATGGGGTCACAAAGAGTCGGACATGACTGAGTGACTGAACTGAACTGAAAAGACAAGGAAGGAAAAAGCCTGCAAAAACAGAACAAAGGAAGGTCCAAGGACTGGACTGAGGACCTCAGGTAGAGCAAACAGCACTCCTGGCTAGCCCGATTTACACAGGGCAGGCGCAGGGGGAGGGAAAACACATAAAAGGAGGAGCCAAAGGGCCGGGGTCTCTCCCGTGTGTGACTGTGCTCTCTCTCTTCTCGTTGCGTCTTTTGGGTCGGCACGCCCTCACGCCTCGAGGATGTGTTTTCCTTTACTTTCTAAATAAAACTGAGCTGTAACACCGAGCTGTAACACTGTCTGAGAGCTGTGCCACGCTGGGGGCTTTAATGTCCGTCGCTTCAAATTTTTGTTGTGACGAGACTGAACCAAGGAAATGACACACTCCCCTGACAGAATTCTATGTGTGGTGAGAACTGATTAAGAGTAGAATAACTTTAAATGAGTTTTAATGTTAAAGGCAAAGTGGTGCAAACCTGAATTTCATTTCCCTATTAAGAGGACAAAGTTTTCTTAAAATATTGATCTGTTTTTGATAGCAGATTTAAAGCTTTCTTTACCGTTAACTGGTAATCTGTTATAACATCCTATATTTGCCTTTGAAATCTTTTATTGTCACTTTGTTTAAGTGAATGAGCATTGTTTAACAGTGACGTATGATCCTATTTGACTAGTGTGTTAAATCATTTTGATTTTATTTCTTTGATGAATTTCCCCAAATCAAATTGTAATGAAGTTCCTTTGATCTCTGGCTAACTGGTATGCTTCAAACGGCCCCTAACACATAGCTCCAAAGGGACATATTAAGCTAATTAGGCTCAACAATCAAATCACATGGGAAGCATTGTCAAATGAGTGATAAATCTTAGGTTCTATTGTATGGGTAAATAGTATTTACCTAGATATGCTAGAAATTATATGGAATTTCTAACTATTTGGTATGTCCTAGAAAAATGTTGTGATCCAGTTATTGACATAGAATGTGTGTCACAGTAGTAACCAACTTTCTCCACCAATTGCATTGTAGTCAGGTCTTTGTCTTCTCAAGTTGTTGGTCATTCATACAGTTATTGTTTCACTCTGATGACTTTGCAAACATGCTTCCTCTTCAGGAAGATTCATAGCAAGGACTTTTTTTTTTTTTTTTTTTTTTAGTACAGGTTTCTTATGACTTTCAAACCATACAGCTGAATTGGATAAGATATAAAAGAATTTTAATGGGAAACTTGACTTCATTAAACAGTTAACTAAAAAGGATTAGTTATATAAGACTAAGTGCACTGGTGAATATGATTATCATTTTTATGTTTTCTGCCTGAAACATTACTGACTTTTAATCTATATTTTCCAGATATGAGGAAATCCTCCTCCTCAAATTAATTATGACTTAGAGCAATATGGTAAATTGCACCGTTGAAAGAAGAATTGAAATATGTATCTTTTCTCTCTACCCAATCTCTCTAGAGAGTTGAAACTCTTAGGTTTCCAATAGCCTTATCAAGTGAATAAAGAAGGCCACCTCCTGACAGGTGCAGGAATCTCAAGAGACTTTGAGAATCTGGAGAAGAGAGGAATCCATCTAAATCTGTAGCTGTCACAGGTAGCATCTGACGACTCGCCCTTGGCATGGCTTTCCTGGCCTTGAAAGGCCTTTTAAAAATTCAATCTGAGGTTCCTTATAAAAAGTTTCAGCAAAGCCAATTTTAAAGGAGCCAGTATGATTAATTGCACTTATGTAAAAAATCAGGCCAAGTTTATTGAAACTAGGCCTATTTTGCAAACAAATTAGTCTTAATTTGGCTCTGTTTAGTAGAAATTAGGGTGATTTTAGAGAGGAAAAGTTTATGTCAGTAGATATTAAATTCTAATTTTGTTAACCTGGATTTGTATTTGCTAACATTCACTTCCAAGATAGTTCCCTATTATTATGCTATATTATTGCAAATTTTAATCAAATTATTAAAAAAAGACTCTATTTTTTTTTTTTTCTGAAGCTTATCTCAGTAATCTATCTTTGGATGAAGATCAGATGCTCCATCCTGCAATGAGGAGATTATGCATACTGGAAAAAATGTAATTTAAAGGACTATCTCCAACCTAGATGGAAGGACAGGTACTCCTAACTAGCTCATGCATAGTGAAACTGAAGGGAATTGACTCTTGTATTAGTATTTCCCACTTAGGAAGGACCTCTGCACTGGACTGGTCATAGAGATAACTGTTGACCTTCAAGTCACCTTAAAACAACACTCAAACAGAGGAGTAACCATGCCAGGATAAGATCACAACATCAAAAGAAGACAGCTATCCCAAGATGCCAGATTTGACCCTGCTGATTATTTCTAGTGTTTTCTTAAATTCTTGGGCTTTCACAAATGTATCAAATGTTTTTTTATCATGAGCACAATCTTATGGAGAATACAAAAATTAATCCAGTTGTTGGGTTTATGATCAATTAACTATATCTAGTATTTCTGGGTTAGCTTTCTTTCCTCCAAAGCTCTAGTTAGATGTTCCTTAGGGAATTTATTCTAGAAGAAAGAAGATATAGCTCTACTGGGCCACTCTTGATATTACTATTAACAGATGGGACTCCCTCACTTGGCCAATCAATCATATTTGCTCTGACCATGGCCATAAATATGAATTTTCTTTAAGGTTACTTAAGTTCAATCAGAGCAAAACTAAGGTTTGGCCAAAGAATATAACCTCCTTCAGTTGCGGGGTAAATTTATATGGTTAACACCAGGCAACAGTCATTTAAGTTTAGGGCCCCTGTTTATTGGGGGCAATTAAACCATACTAAGGATAATCAGTCTAATACACTAGGAAATTGGGCTGGGTGCTTAAGGACAATGTCAACATCTCATTTGCCTTAAAGATAAAGGCTTGTATGGAACAGACTAAGTCAGACAACCTGGGGATACTGGGCTGCACTAATGAAAGTGGCTTAAATGTTAGCTATAATCTTATTAATGTTACTAGCTATAATACTTGTATTCTGCCTATTTTACAAAATTTTTGTTTCTTGCACAACCAAATGATTAACTGAGCCTCTGATAAATGATAACTAGGCAGCTTGAAACAACTGACCAAATGTATAGTTCTGTATAAGATCAATGATTGTATTAGTTTAACTCTTTTTAGAGTTAGGAAGAAGCAACAAGAGGAAAACTTATCCTGGACCATAACAGACTAGTAAGATAGGTATTCCAGAGACATTTGGCTCATGTTAACAGGGTTAGTCCAGTAATAGGGTTAGCAGGTTACTGGGTTAGTCCAGTAATAGCCCATCATGTGACCTATTCTCCCCTGACCTGGGAATGAGCATCCCTAGCATTGTGGGACAAATTGATCATGAATCGTCTCCCAAATCATGGTTGAATTTATGACTAAGAGATGGCAGTGCCAACTAAAGAATGTCACTTGCCATCTGGTTTTTTAAGAATGAAGTCACTAGCCAGTGCAGTTCCTAACCTTCAGAGTGATGATCAGGAATGAGGCACTCTGCACTCTAGGAAAAACTGGCAGAACAGGCTTTCAGATAGATATTTTCAGGAAAAAAATTTATGAATCCAATTCTTGCATCTTCTCATACCCAGAAAAGCACTAAAATAATTAATAGAGACATCTGCTTCTTGGAACTAACAGCAACAATCTCATGACTAGCAGCAACCTTATACCGATGTGTGTCCTTGCTTATACATACCTTCTCTGCCAAAGCCAGATACATAGTGACTTCCCACCCCCACCCCCAGGTAATTCTAGGCTGTCTTCTAAACTATAGTCCTCAGTAAAACCCATATAAAACTGATGTTATGGCTCTCACACTGTGTTTTGTTTTTTAAGTTGATATGTTTCATACAGTGGTGAAAGTTTCCATCCATCCAGTCATATCTGTTTTACTTCAGTCTCTACTGTGTTTGTGCATTTTAAAAGTGGGACAAGTACAAGTCTATAAATTCCAAAAAAAAAATGAGAGATTTATTAGATCATTGGATTCCACATTTCCTATCTCAACCAAAAATTCTTCATTTTAGAAGTCCTATTAAATATTGTATTAATCTTATCTGTATTCAGAGGATAAAATTCTACATTTCTCTTTAGAAAAAAAGAATCAGTGATCAACACAAATTATTAACTATTTGGTTATGAAAATGGATTTAAAAAATTTTAATGACCACAATGTGGTAATAAGTTTTATTTAAAGACTTAAAACTCTTAGTAATGCTATAAAATGATAGTAGATCTTATGAAATAGTAGTAGGAAAAAAAAGAAAATCTGTAGGATTTTTCTTTTAAATGTTTGTAATACATGTTAAATGATCATATTTGTAAGCATAAAAGACCAGGTGTTCTATCCTGCCAAATGCATACCTTTGTGAGAGAGATGCAAAAATATTTTTATTTCATAAATATTAATTAATTTTTCCTTTGTTTTAATGAACAGATTTTAAATGAAGCAAAACATAGTCAAGAAAACCTCTAGTGAACAAAGACTTTGAGAAAAGGACACACTCAAGCCCTACCTCCCATCAAGTTAATGTGGTTATATGTAGTAGACTCATCAATGAATTCAATACATATGATTTGTTACCAAGGTCATGTTGAGCACTATTCAAGCTGCTGTTGATACAGCAAATAAAGAAGATAAAGTCCTCTTCTCTCATGCTGCCAACACTTTAGTGGGGAATGATAGACAATACAATAAAGAGAAGTAAACAAGACAGTATCCGTTAAGGCAAGTTATTTGGAGAAAATAAAATATACTACTAGAGAGTGACTGGTGCCTACACAAATAAAATGATATCAAGATATTTAAGGGCAGACATATTAGAAGAATGGGGACAAGCTCTGCAGTGATCTGAAAAAAAGCAGCAGAGAACTAAAGGAAATAGAAAACGCTATTACAACTGGACAGAATGCTGTGTGTCTAGTGGAACTGTATTATTCTTCACAACAAATACATTTCCTGTCCCTCTCTACCAGTCCAAATTCATACTTCTCATTTTCTACAAATCCTTTTCCCAATTAATAAAACCATCTATTTTGTCTCCCTTAAAAAATTTTAAATATGTTTCAGTGGTACTGGAAAACCAATGCTAAATAAACCAATGCAAAAATAAATGCTTTTCCATGGCTCTCTGATGTCCTCAGGGTATTTAATCATCTCTTCAAGAATGAGAATTGTGTCTTTTTACTTATTTTGTCCCCATAGTGATAATCCTTACATATGACATAAACAGATTAAGAATCCTAAAACTTGTTTAAGATCTACTGGGATTTGCCATTTAATCCTGGAATTCTGATTTACTCATTAGATTTTCTACCTCTAAAACAGTTTTATAAAAAGAAGAAGGAATGCCTCTGGGGATAATAAGTGCAGTACCTTGCTCAATAGTGGTTAAAGTTAGTTCATAAGAGTACAGGAGTTGAAGCTACTCAGATTGGGCATATTTATTAGTGTATCCTAGAGACTTAATCCTTGGTGTAAGGACTTAAATTTGCTTCTTAACTGCTGTTGTCAGTTCTCAACCTTAAACTGTCAATGATTTTCTAGTGTTTTTCAATAGGATTTTCTTTCCTTTATTGTCGGTTTTTGGCAGCAATCCCTAAACATTGGTAGTTTTATGCAGAAACTTACATTAGAGGGTCTAATCTTCAAGAAAGATGGTTACAAAGGTTACAACCCCTGCAAAGGTTAGAGGGGTTTCATAGTTAATAAACTGAACATGCCTCAGTGATGTAGTGCTATTTTCTAAGTACAGAAACAAAACAATAATTTGAAATTGTATCCAGATCCATATTCAATCTTGAACAAGCATCTTGGCAGGAACAAAATGCATAAAAAGTGTGTATGGTAGCAAATGACAGTGTTCCTAAGAAAGACATTAATGTAAAACTTTCATTCCAGTTAGTTTCCAATGATGATTGAGGAGTTTTTTTTTTTAATCTTTAGAATTATCAAATGATAGTCAAACAAAAATAGTCTCAAGTATTAAAAATATTATTTATCCTGCTAGGTGTTTTAGAAGAGGATCTCAGGGATAGTTCTTTAAGTCACTTGTCTAATTGATAGGTTGGGATAAATAGGGGAAAAATCAAGAATAGGCATTCATTGAGTTGATGAGAGCCCCTGAATAAGGTAGAGGGATTCAAAATTTTGCTGTATGGACTCTCTTAAAAGGTGTATGTAGGTCTTTAGAGTTTTTAATGTGAAAGATATCTGCATTTTGTTTTTATCTGATTCCAGAAAAATAATGGCCATACATCTGTGATAAATATGATACTCTCAATATGCCAGAAATTTTGGAAAACTCAGCAGTGGCCACAGGACTAGAAAAGGTCAGTTTTCATTCCAGTCTCAAAGAAGGCCAATGCCAAAGAATGTTCAAACCACTGTACAACTGTGCTCATTTCACATGCTAGTAAGGTTGTGCTCAGAATTCTTCAAGCTAGATTTCAGTAGTATGTGAACTGAGAACTTCCAGACGTACAAGCTGGATTTCAAAGAGGCAGAGGAACCAGCGGTCAAACTGGCAACATTCACTGGATTACGGAGAGAGCAAGAGAGCTCCAGAAAACAACACCTACTTCATCCTCACTGATAATGCTAAAGCCTTTGACTGTGTGGATCACAACAAACGGTGGAAAATTCTTAGAGATGGCAGTACCAGACCACCTTACCTGTCTCCTGAAAAACCTGTTGTCAAGAAGCAATAGCTAGGACTAGACATGGAACCTCACCTGACATGAGGTTTGAGAATGAGAAACATTACTAGAGATTATCTTGGAACACAACACCAGTTCCAAAGTGGGAAAGGAGTATGACAAGGCTGTATATTGTCACCATGCTTATTTAAATTTTATGTAGAATACATCATGGGCTTCCCGAGTGGCACTAATGCTAAAGAACCCAGCTACCAATGCAAGGGACATAAAAGATGCAGGTTTGATTCCTGGGTCAGTAGGATCCCCTGGAGGAGGGCATGGCAACCCATTCAAATGTTCTTACCTGGAGAATCCACACTGATAGAGGAGCCTGGCTGGCTGCAGTTCATAGAGTCACACAGAGTTGGACATGAGTGAAGCAACTTAGCATGCACAAACACAAGTCATGCAAAATGACAGGCTGGATGAATCACAAGTTAGAATCAAGGTTGCTGGGAGAAATATCAGCAACTTCAGATATGTAGATCAGTTCAGTTCAGTCACACAGTCACGTCCAACTCTTTACAACCCAATGGACTGCATGCAGCATGATAGGTTCCCTGTCCATCACCAACTCCTGGAGCTTGCCCAAACTCATCTCCTTCGAGTCACTGATGCCATCCAACCATCTCATCCTCTGTCATCCCCTTCTCCTCCTGCCTTCAATCTTTCCCAGCATCAGAGTCTTTTCCAATGAGTCAGATCTTCACATCAGGTGGCCAAAGTATTGGAACTTCAGCTTCAACACCAGTCCTTACAATGAATATTCAGGACTTATTTCCTTTAGGATTGACTGGTTGGATCTCTTTGCAGTTCAAGGGACTCTCAAGAGTCTTCTCCAACACCACAGTTCAAAAGCATCAATTCTTTGGTGCTCAGCTTTCTTTATACTCAAACTCTCATATCCATACATGACTATTGGAAAAACAATAGCTTTGACTAGACAGATCTTTGCTGGCAAAATAATGTCTCTGTTTTTTAATATGCTGTCTTGGTTGGTCATAGCTTTCCTTCCAAGGAGCAAGTGTCTTTTAATTTCATGGCTGTAGTCACCACTTGCAGTGATTTTGGGGGCCCCAAAATAAATTCAGTCACTGTTTACATTGTTTCCCTATCTATTTGCCATGAAGTGTTGGGATCAGATGCCATGATCTTTGTTTTTTGAAAGTTGAGTTTTAAGTCAGCTTTTTTCACTCTCCTGTTTCACTTTCATCAAGATGCTCTTCAGTCCTGCTTTCTGCCATTAGGCAGAAACACAAAAACAGGGTGGCATCTGTATTTCTGAGCTTTTTATATTTCTTCCAGCAATCTTGATTCCAGCTTGTGTTTCATCCAACCTGGCATTTTGCATGATGTACTCTGCATATAAGTTAAATAAGCAGGGTGACAATATACAGCCTTCAACTACTCTTCTCCCAATTTGCAACCAGTCCGTTGTTCCATGTCCAGTTCTAACCATTGCTTCTTGACCTGCATACAGATTTCTCTGGAAGCAGGTCAGTGGTCTGGTATTTCCGTCTCTTTGAGAATTTTCCAGTGTTTGTTGTGATCCACACACTCAAAGGCTTTGGCATAGTTAATAAAGCAGAAGTGGATGTATTTCTGGAACTCTCTTGCTTTTTCTATGATCTAATGGATGTTGGCAGTTTGATCTTTGGTTCCTCTGCCTTTTCTAAATCAAGCTTGAACATCTGAAAGTTCTCAGTTCACATACTGTTGAAGTCTCACTTGGAGAATTTTGAGCATTACTTTGCTAGCGTATGAGATGAGTGTAGTTGTACAGTAGTTTGAACATTCTTTGGCTTTGTCTTTCTTTGGGATTGGAATGAAAACTGAACTTTTCAACGTCTATGACCACTGCTGAATTTTCCAAACTTGCTGGCATATTAAGTGCTGCACTTAACAGAATCATATTTTAGGATTTGAAATAGCTCAGCTGGATATCCATCAACTCCACGAGCTTTGTTCATAGTGATGCTTCCTAAGGCCCACTTGACTTCACACTCCAGGATGTCTGGCTCTAGTTGAATGATCGCACCATCGTGGTTATCTGGGTCATTAATATCTTTTTGTTATAGTTCTCATGTGTATACTTGCCACCTTTTCTTAATATCTACTGCTTCTGTTAGGTCCATACTGTTTCTGTCATTTATTGTGCTCATTTTGCATGAAATGTTCCCATGATGTCTTTAATTTTCTTGAAGAGATCTCTAGTCTTTCCTGTTCTCTTGTTTTCATATATTTCTTTTAACTGATTACTGAGGAAGGCTTTCTTATCTCTCCTTGCTATACTTTGGAACTCTGCATTCAAATGCATATATCTTTCCTTTTCTTCTTTGCCTTTAGATTCTCTTCTTTTCTCAGCTATTTGTAAAGCCTCAGACAATTATTTTGCTTTATCCATTTCTTTTTCTTGAGGATGGTCTTGTTCACTACCTCCTGTATAATGTCACAAACCTCTGCCCATAGTTCTTCATGCACTTTGTCTACCAGAACTAATCCCTTGACTCTATTTTTTTCACTTCCACTGTATAATCATATGGGCTTTGATTTAGGTCATACCTGAATGGTCTAGTGGTTTTCCCTACTTTCTTCAATTAAGTCTGAATTTGGCAACAAGGAGTTCATGATATGAGCCATTCAGCTCCCGGTCTTGTTTTTTCTGACTATATAGAACTCCATCTTTGTCTGCAAAGAATATAATCAAGCTGATTTCAGTATTGACCATCTGTTGATACCCATGTGTAGAGTTTTCTCTTGTGTTGTTGGAAGAGTGTGCTTGATATGACCAGTGCGTTCTCTTGGGAAAACTATGTTTGCCTTTGCCCTGCTTCATTTTGTACTCCAAGGCCAAAGTTGCCTCTTCCTGTAGGTATCTCTTGACTTTCTACTTTTGCATTCCCACCTCCCATGATGAAAAGAACTTTTTTTTTTTTCAGTGTTAGTTCTAGAAGGTCTTGTATGTCATCATAGAACCTTTCAATTTCAGCTTCTTTGGCATTACTGGTTGGGGCATAGACTTGGATTGCTGTGAGAAAGGTTTGCCTTGGAAATGAATAGAGATCATTCTGTCATTTTTGAGATTGCATCCAAGTACTGTATTTCAGACTCTTTTGTTGACTATCAGGACTACTTAATTTCTTCAAAGGGATTCTTGTCCACAATAGTAGATATAATGGTCATCTGAATTACATTCAGATAATGCCACTTTAATAGCAGAACTGAAGAGAAACTAAAGAGCTTGATGAGCATGAAAGAGAAGAGTGAAAAAGTTGGCTTGAAACTCAACATTTAAAACATAAAGATCATGGTATCTGGTCCAAGCACTTAATGGCAAATAAAAGGGGAAAAAGTGGAAACAGTGACAGATTTTATGTTCTTAGGTGCCAAAGTCACTGAGGACAGTGACTGCAGCCATGCAATTAAAAGATTCTCGCCCCTTGGAAGGAAAGTTATACAAACCTATACAGTGTATTAAAAAGTAGAGACATCACTTTGCTGACAATGTCTGTATAGTCAAAGCTATGGTTTTTCCCAGTAGTCATGTACAGATGTGAGCTGGGCTATAAAAAAATCTAAGCACCAAAGAACTGATGATTTCAAACTGTGGTGCTGGAGAAGACTCTTGAGAACCCATTGGATAGTAAGGAGATCAAATCTGTCAACCTTAAAGGCAATCAGCCTTGAATATTCATTGGAAGTACTCATGCTTAAGGTGAAGCTCCAAAACTTTGGACACCTGATGTGAGGAAACAATCTATTGGAAAGGCTCTGATGCTAGGAATTATTGATGGCAGAAGGAGAAGGGAGCAGCAGACGATGAGATGGTTAGATGCATTAGTGACACTGTGGATGTGAGCAAACTCCGGGAGATAGTGGAGGACAGAGGAGCCTGATGTGCTGCAGTCTAGGGGGTCACAGATATTTGGACACAATCGAAGTAACTGAACATCAGCAACAATAACGTTTGAGTTAAAATCACAGTGGTATACAGAGACTGTCATAATGAAGTGTTTGGGAGCCCTTGTCATGGACCCTTAAAGGAGTATAGACTGCATGGGGAAGCTGTGTGTCCCAGACAACTCTAGTTCCACACTTCACTGTGCTCTGAGCCCCACCTGGCACTCAACCTCTGCTACAGTGAGGTGACCATCTCTATGCACCCTTCCATTGGCTCTGGTAGATGCAACCCAACAGTTTCTTTCCTCGGGTCACATAACTACCAATTACTGCTCAGAGACTTCAACATGTTGTAAAGTAAAGTAAGTAAGTAAGTAAAGTCACTCAGTCGTGTCTGACTCTTTGTGACCCCGTGAACTGCAGCCCATCAGGCTCCTCAGTCCATGGGATTCTCCAAGCAAGAATAATGGAGTGGGTTGCCATTTCCTTCTCCAGGGGATCTTCCCTGACCCAGGGATCAAACCCAGGTCTCCCGCATTGGAGGCAAACACTTTAACCTCTGAGCCACCAGGGAAGTCCCGAGTGTGGGATATTCTTGTTATCCTGCAAAGCATTCAGAAATGCTGGACACTTAATATCTGAGGAGTCAGCCCGTCCAAAAAGTGATGGGAACTGACAGATTGAAAGGCTTCTGCCTTTCAATCCCTAAGCAAACAGCTCTGACATTTCATAAAACTTCTGTGAATGTGTCATAGGCTGAGAAACAGTCACCTGTTTTGTGGCCAAATTGATAATACACCCTAGAATCAACTTTTGCATTTGTCCTTTTTCATCTCCTTTCCTGTTCCTTAAGCCCAGATGCTCCTCACAACTGCTGTCTTTGTCTCAGGCTCTTCAGGAGAACTGGAAGTAAAACAGTGGGATTATAGGAAAAGAAAAAAAAAAAAGGAAGCGGAACAAACCATGTATTGCCCTTAAAAGACTAGACAATTGATTTATGCCCTAAATTAAGGCAGTGAGTAACTTAGAGCAAGTGAGAGGGTTTTATAGGTAACTGGGAATTTTTTTTTTTTTAATTTCTAATTGACTCAGAGCACAAGCTCCCAATGCCCCATTCTGCAGGGTTTCAAATGTGTGGCCTGAATGGAGACCTAGAAAAGTATATTTCCTTCTAATCCCAAGATTGTTTGTCATTATTATATACATCATAAATTTTATTAATTTACAATAGAAACCATAAGAGCACCATTATCTTCAATCTTTGAGGCAATGATTCTGCCAGTAATATTATTTTCTTGTTTTATTCCTATGCATCAGTGTGTGTTTGTGTGAAGAGAGAGAAACAGAGAGAGATTTGGTTCTTGTTTAACTGTTTTTAACTAGTTCATTGGCTATTCTTTGTTTTTAAGAAAAAAAGAGACAGTTTAATTTCAATACAATGTAGTTCATGACTCATATATAATGTGATCTATTTTCAGTTTATGGTTGATATAAATCCCTTAATAAATATTAAGATTTATTAACATTAAATTGTATTTATAACCTATTTTAAATTTTTTCAAAAGGTAATTTTAGGTTTCTGCATTTATTGAATAAATCATTTAGTTGTTATGGATCACAACATGAGTTTGACCTACTGAGGACATTGCCAACTACTTATACTCCATTCCCACGAAATTTAGCATCTCCATGAGATTTGTGTGGAAGTTTAATTTTCCTGTATTATTCCATATCACTGACTTTTAAGTAAGATAAATCTTAAAATGGCAGGGTGAAGTTGAGTTTCTTAGGATATGATATATGCACATATGTTCTATGAAATATTTTCTTTGTAATTCCATTAAACATTTCAAAACACATCAAAATGAAAACATTTTTCAGTATCTAGTTTAATTGGAACTGCAAATGAGTCCTATTTGTTTTCAGGGTTGGTTTTCTTTCATTAAGTCAGAATTACTTGTTTTATAATTACATGTGGAAACAATTAGCCTTTTCAAAAGCTAATGAAAAAAATCACTCACTCGACCTTATTCCATATTTATATGGCTGTCAGAAAGAAGGAATCTTTCACTAACCTTCACCATAAGAAATTCATTTCTCAGTCTCAACACAATGAAAGCTTTAATATAAATTTTTTCAAATCAGTCAAAATCATAAACATTTTGAAGAGTAAACAAAAAAATGTTGTAAATTTACAGCATTAAATCTGAACACGAGAGAAATAAAGTTTTATTTACAATGCCTACCCATTTTAGAATAGTTCTTCACATAAAAAATCTAACAAAAAAATCAGATGTCTAAATTTAAAATGATTGTTTATCTAGAAATTCTTCCCAAGAAATAAGTCTAATTCTAATCTTGAATAGAAAGAAACAAACCAAAGCAAAACAAAATCATAAACAAAAATAAAACCAAATTTCTATCTCTGTCTCTTACAAACTCACACACACACACACACACACTTAGCAATAGTAGAAAAAAACCCGTGACTGTCTATGAGCTATAATGTTGCTCTTTATTTAGTTTTACTTAGCTTGCATTTATTAAGTACTTATTATAGATCTATACTCTGCTGAGTATTTTATTTAGACTGTTTCACTGAATCCTCAAAGAACTCTATTCTCCATGATAATGGTATTATTTTATTATACTTAACTGGGGGTGAATTTAAAATGCAACTGAAACCATCAGCACAGCTTAATTTGAAATTTGAATGGACATAATTATACTTGCTCCATGTTCATCAGAATTTCCATGGGCAATAAAACTAAACTGCCCCTTGGCAGATCAGTGGTTCACTAGCACAATATAGCAGTTTAAAATATCCTTATTCAGCACTTGGTGGGTCATTGTAGTGAACACTGTGGGATATCACTCAGCATCCTCCTCTAGTAATCCTGGCATTCACTTACTTCCCTTGTTGCTGGGCCTGTTGGCTACTGGCAGCTCATGGCAGAATCCGTCCACAGCTGAAAACTTCTCCCAAATTTGCTCCTGTCTCTACTGTCTTATCAAGGCAAGAGTACAAAAACCCCTTCCAATTCAGGCCCTTTTGAAGGGCTATCCCATCCCTAGAGCTACAGCTTACCTGTATGCCATCAGGACTGAAGATATAAAATGAGTGGACTGCAGCTGAAAGAGCTGCAGGATGCAGGATCCATCTAGTAACAGTTCTAAGGGAACTCTAAGAGAAACAAGCACAAAGACAAAAGAGGAGGCAAAACTAGGACACTTGCAGAATGTAAATACTCTGGAGCTATAGCAGAGTATAAACACCTACGGCTGTAGCAATCACCAGGCTTCCCTGGTGGCTCAGATGGTAAAGCGTCTGCCTACAATATGGGAGACCCGGGTTCGATCCCTGGGTCAGGAAGATCCTCTGGAGAAGGAAATGGCAACCCAGTCCAGTACTCTTGCTTGGAAAATCCCATGGACGGAGGAGCCTGGTAGGGTACAGTCTATGGGGTTGCAAAGAATCGGACACGACTGAGCGACTTCACTTCACTTCATAGCAATCACCAAACGGTCAACTCCAAGCCAGACAGACATGAAACTTCACACCAAAGACAGATAAATAGGTTCAGTGAAGCTAGAGTGGTTAAAAAATAGCTTACTTATTAAAGAAAAAAAAAAGATAATAATTAGAATGCACTTTATACCAAAAACCTGATAAGCATGAATCAAAAGGAGTGAAATATTTAGTACTGAAAAAATAAACTCACCATCCTAGAATTCTAATTCCTGAGAAATTATTTTTTAAAAAGTGATAAAGACATAAAGATTTTCTCAGACAAACTAAAACTAAGGGAATTCTTTGCCAGTAGACCTGCCCTTCAAGATATGTGAAGAGTGCTTTCAAGATTATAAAAAATGATTATGCTGGAAACTTATACCTACATAAGGACAGGAAGAGTGCTGAAGAAGGAATAAATGAAGGTAAAACACAATTTTTAATTTGTATTATTCTTAAGCTAAAAGATAACTGTTTAAAGTAAGAATAGTAACAATATATTGGGTGATTTTAGCATGTGAGTAGGTGAAATTAATGTCAATTGTGTCATGATGGACAGGAGGGAGGACTTGGTAGTGCTCTTATAAGTGATCTTCACTGCACATGAACTGGTATAGTGCTATTTGAAAAGTGATTTATATTATTTTAAAATGTATAGTGCAAATTCTAGGACAACTACTAAATTGTTTTCTAAAGACGTAAAATTGATATGCTAAGAAAAGAGACAAAATAAAACCATGTCCAATTAAAACCCAAGAAAAGCAGAAACTGAAGAGATGGAAAAAGAAACAATGGGCAAATGTAATGAATAGAAAACTGTAGCAAACACAGTAGATATTTACCCAGTTATATCAATAATCACCTCAAATGTGAATGTTCTAAATGCACTGGTTGAAAAAATGAGATTCTATATTATGTTGCTTACAAAAATCCTACTTTAAATATAAAGACTCAGCTTTAAAGTAAAGGAATGGAGAAACACATACCAAGCTAACAATAATTAAAAGAACACTGAAGTAGTTATCTTAAGTTCAAATATAGTAATTGATGTTATTATGGTTAAAGATATATGTTACGTAATGATAAACTTCCCTAGTGACGATAAATGGCTTCCCTAAATATAGATGATAAATGATAAAGGGCTTCTTTAGTAGTTCAGATGGTAAAGAGTCTGCCTACAATGAGAAGACCTGGGTTTGATCCCTGGGTTGGGAAGATATTCTGAAGAATGAAATAGCAACCCACTCTAGTATTCTTGCCTTAAAAATCCCATGGATGGAGGAGCCTGGTGGGCTACAGTCTATGGGGTCACGGAGAGTTGGACATGACTGAGTGACTAACACTGGGATGATAAAGCAGTCAATTCACCAAGAAATCATAACAATCCTAAACATGTATGTGGCTAACAATGAAGCATCAAAATACATGAGGCAGTAACTGATAGAACTGGAAGAAGTAAACCAACACATGTTTATTCTTGGGGACTTGAATATCTTTGTTTCAGTAATTGATAGATTAAGCAAGTAGAAAATCAGTAAGAATGTAGTTGATCTGAATAGCACCATAAATAGACATGCGTGGCTGTTCTGTATAGTAGAGTTCTATTCTCTTGCTACTCAAAAAATGGTCTTTGGATCAGCAGCATTGCATTGCTCTGGTGCAGGCAGAGTTGCTCAGTTACGTCTGACTCTCTGCAACCCTTTGAACTGTAGCCAACCAGGCTTCTCTGTCCATGGCATTTTTCAGGCAAGAATACTGGAATGGGTTGCCATTTTCCTTTTCCAGGGGATCATACCAACCCAGGGATTAAACCTGTATCTCTGGTGTCTCCTGAATTGCAGAAGGATTCTTTACCTGCTGTGCCACTGGGGAAGCCCACTTTGCTATGTGGCTTGTTAGAAATCCAAACTCTCCAGATGTATTGAATCAGAATTTTCATCTTTAGCAAAACACTCAGGTGATTTGAATGCAGGTTAAAGTCTGAGAAGCACTGATTATGAGAAAACTGAAACATTCTCCAGGATTAGACTAGGAATCATTACTGTGAATCACTGTAATGATTATTTCTATCTATTGGTAAATATAATTGGATCACATTTAGAGATAAGAAACAGTAATAACAAGGAAGTATTGGCATCTTCTGGAAGTGTTAAGCAGTACATCTTTATTTCTAAGGGCAATCATATTTGCAAGCTTCTAAAAATACTTTCATGCTGTTCATGGGGTTCTCAAGGCAAGAATACTGAAGTGGTTTGCCATTCCCTTCTCCAGTGGANCTTACTTGGGTTTCTCTTACCTTGGGCATGGGGTATCCTCACCACCGCCCTTCCTGACCTTCAACATGGAATAACTCTTCTAGGCCCTCCGGTGCCAGCGCAGCCACTGCTCCTTGGACGTGGGGTTGCTCCTCCTGGCCACCACCCCTGACCTCGGACATGGGGTAGCTCCTCCTGGCCGCCGCCCCTGGCCTGGGGCGCGAGATGGCTCTTCCCGGCCGCCCCGGACCTTGGAAGTGGGGTAGCTCCTCTCGGCTGTTCCTGCGCCCTCGCAGCCTGGCACTCTGAGCCGCTGCCCCTGACCTCGGACGTGGGGTAACTCCTCTTGGCCCCCGCCCTTCGAGCATGGGGTCCCCCTGGCTTCAGCCCCTGACCTTGGATGTGGGGTAGCTTCTCTCGGCTGCACTTAGTGCACCGGTCGCAGCCGCCCGTGCTTATGGTAGTGAAGGGTAAAAATCAACACATTGATTTCTGAAAATGAAGAAGGGCTCAGTCTAGGAACTATCTTCTATTTTTAGATTTTTGTCATCATTATTCTTAGTCCCACCAGAAATGTGTTCGTTCTGTGAGCATGTTGTGTTCATTACATGTTCAGATGCTAACAAGTGTGTGTTTGTGTGGAGTTGGAATGTACTTTCTCTGTGTGCCTCTAATGTTCATCATCCAAATTTACCTGTAGAAATACACAACCACATCCTCTCCACACCTTAGACTTCCCTCTCTTTGAAAACAGTAGTGTCTGTAGAAGTTTCAATGGGGAACTATATGGTTCCACAAATGACAGATATAGTAGATTGGTTTTGTTGTGGTAAATTTTTTTTCTAAAATTCTTAATATGTCAGTTTCTGAAGAAGGAGAACATTGTGCTACATGACTTTAATATCAATTTTACTCTACTTGGAGGTATGTTTCTAATTATGTTATATATAGGTTAATATTTTGTAAAAGTTTGAAGTTTTCACTGTTAGGATGCATTGAGAGCCAGTTTAGAAATGCCTTAATTGCTGTCATTACTTTACATGTGGATTATGGATTAATCAAAGTGTGCTGTGATACATATATATCACATACATACACATATACATACATATATACACACACAATCACTTTCAAATTGTAACATTTTGTAAATTTGTCAAGTTTTAAAAACTCAGACTCTTCCCCTCTTGGGTGTGTATAAAGTTGTGGTTTTATCTTTGAGAATAGAGTTGGTCTGCTGTGCTGACTTCATCTCTGTCATTCCAAGAATTTGATTATATCTATTTTTTCTTCAGAGATAAAAAATGCAATTGAAATCCAGTTTACAGGATCATGTATTAGACTTAGTTGAGTTCTAGAAGAATTGACTTGGTCTGCATTTGTAAGCATTTCATGTAGATAGAGTAATATATTTTTGTACAACACTGTATTTCTACATTTATTTCAAGTCTGTTTTCAGTGACTTTTTAAGTACATGTGTTAAGAGAAGATGGTTTGGAATGAGAGCACAGTGGCCTTCATTACCAACTCAAAAGAAGTGTATAATACATGTGATTATAGAAAACCAGAATGTGTTTATACTGTACACTGAAACCTAATGCCTCTTTTCTAAAGCTTTGTACATTTTTTTTTCATGAAATAGATTATTTTCCCTCTAAAGCTATGTTTCTCTTTTGTATGCTTTCTGTTTTAAGTATACCATGAGATCATCTTACTGCTTAGAATCCTATCATCCAGATCAAAAATGGTGCTTAGTTTGGGTGGGAGGAGGCAGGGAGGCAAGATGAGCGTGACCAACAGATGTGTCACATGATCCTAGCTTTTGTGTTAAGTGATTCAGGAGTTTTAGGGAGAGGGGTTAAAACCAGGGGTTATGGATAATACAGCTGCATGTACTTCATTCCATTAAAAAAGAGAAGGCAGTGAGGCTGGTACAAACTTGCTGCACTGGATGGGAGTCAGGAGGATGGGGACAATGTCAAGAGGGTAGGCGGCGCCAAAACTGAGTGATGTGCATCCTCTAGCATTTCAATAAGCTAGAAGCCATTAGGAATTTTTAACAGGGAGTCCTGGAATCTAGTTTGTTTTTAAAGATCTCTGTGCCTGCTATGTGAAAAACGGCTTATGAGAAATGGGGCCAAGAGAGAGGAAGCAGTTAGAATGCTATTAGTCCAAGCAATAAAGAGTTAATTATGCAAGGCACTATGGTCCTGGCACAAAAACAAAAATACAGATCAGTGGAACAGAAGAGAAAGCCCAGAGATAAATCCACACACCTGTGATCACCTAATCTATGACAAAGGAGGCCGGAACATACAATGGAGCAAAGCCTGCCTCCTTCAATAAGCAGTGCTGGAAAAACTGGACAGCTATGTGTAAAAGAATGAAATTAGAACACTCCCTAACACCATACCTAAAAATAAATTCAAAATAGATTAAAGACCTATGTGTAAGGCCAGACACTATAAAATTCTTAAAGGAAAGCATAGAATACTCTTGGACATAAATTGCAGCAAGATCTTTCTTTGATCTTTCTCCTAGAGTAATGAGAATAAAATTTAAAAAACCTAATTAAACTTAAAAACTTTTGTTTTTAAGCAAAGGAAACCACAAACAGCAAAGGAAAGGAAAGGAAACCATAAACAAGGCAAAAAGACAGTCCTCAGAATGGGAGGAAATATTTGCAAATGAAAAAGATGAGTTTCCAAAATATACAAACATGCAGCTCAATATCACAAAAACAACCCAATAAAAAAGGGTGGAAGGTCCAAATAGACATTTCTCTGAAACAGATGTACAGATGGCCAAGAGACACATGAAAAGATGCTCACTATCACTTAGAGAAATGCAAATCAATACTACAATGAGGTATCACCTCATACCTGTCAGAATGACCATCATCACAAAATTCTACAAACATTAAATGTTGGAGAGGGTGTGGAGAAAAGGGAACCCTCTTGCACTGTTGGTGGGAATGTAAATTGATACAGTCACAATGGAAAACAGTCTGAAGGTTCCTTTCAAAACTAAAAATAGAACTACCATGTGACCTAGTGATCACACTACTTGACATATACCCAGGAGAAAACCATAACTCGATATGCACCCCAGTGTTCACTGCAGCACTATTTCCAATAGCCAGGACATGGAAACGGCCTAAATGTCCATCAGCAGAGGAGTGGATGAAGAAGATGTGGTACATAAATGCAAGGGCTTCCCCAGCAGCTCAGCGGCAGAGAATCTGCCTGCAACACGAGAGATGTGGGTTCTATCCCTGGGTGGGGAAGATCCCCTGGAGAGGAAAATGGCAACCCACTCCAGTATTCTTGCCTGGGATATTCCATGGACAGAAGAGCCTGGCGGGCTACAGTCTGCTGCATTACAAAAATCAAACACGACTTAGCAACTAATCAACAACAACATATATACAGTGGAATAGTGATATTAAACATAAAAAGGAATGACATTGGGTCATTTGTAGAGATGGGGGTGGACCTAGAGACTCATACAGAGTAAAGTAAGTCAGAGAAAAACAAATATTGTATTTTAACAGATATACGTGGAATCTGAACAGATCGGTATAGACAATAACAAAGCAGAAGCAGAGATGTAGACATCGAGAACAAACATGCAGATACGAAGTGGGGGAAAGGGGAATGGAGTGAATTGGGAGGCTGGGGTTGATGTATATACACCGCTATGTATAAATTAGACAGCTAATGAGAACCTCCCGTATAGCATGGGGAACTCTACTCAGTGCTCTGTGCTGACCTAAATGGGAGGGAAATCCAAAAACAATTGGCTTCCCTGGTGGCTCAGAGGTTAAAGCATCTGCCTCCAATACGGGAGACCCAGGTTCAAGTCCTGGGTTGGGAAGATCCCCTGGAGAAGGCAATGGTAACCCACTCCAGTACTCTTGCCTGGAGAATCCCATGGATGGAGAAGCCTGGTAGACTATAGTCCATGGGTCTCAAAGAGTCGGACATGACTGAGCGACTTCACTTTCACTTTTACTTATAGCTGATTAACTTTGCCGTGCAGTAGAAACTAAAGCACTATACTCCAATAAATATTTTTAAACTTTTTTGAAAAGTTAATTGTGAGTTGGGTTAGTATGGGAGAACTGGATAGAACTGACACATGGAGGTAAACCCATTAAGATTTGCTGGTAGACTTGACTTTTTTGCTCATGAAATTGGCAAGATTTAAGAAGACTTGGTGAGGTCACATGGAAATGGGCACTTTTATAATGGCTTAAAGGAATATAGATTATACATCTCTTTCAAGGGCTATTTGGCAATGTCTATCAAAGTTTTAAATGCATAAATGTCTTGACCCAGTAGTTGCACTTACAGAAATTCATTCATTAGAGTACTTGTCTACGTGGACAAAAGAATGTCAGCAACCTTAATGGTGAAAAACTTAAAACAACCTAAATGTCCATCAACAGAGTGTGGTAAGGTAAATATCCTATTATGTTTTTTTAACTACATATATTACCAAAAAGACAAAAAACTGTTGGTGACAATGTAGACAAAGGGAACCCTTGTGTGTGTACTGTTGGTGAAGAGGTAAATTGGTGCAGCCACCATGGAATCATGGAAAACATTATGTGCTTAGTTGTTCAGTCATGTCCAACTCTTTGTGACCCCATGGACTGTAGCCCACCAGGCGCCTCTGTCCATGGGGATTCTCCAGACAAGAATACTGCAGTGGGTTGCCCTGCCCTCCTCCAGAGGATCTTCCCAACCCAGGGATCAAACCCAGATCTCCCGAATTGCAGATGGATTCTTTACTGTCTGAGCCACCAGGGAAGCCAAGAATACTGGAGTGGGTAGCCTATCCCTTCTCCAGGAGAACTTCCAGAGCCAGGAATCAAACTGGTGTCTCCTGCATTGCAGGGAGATCCTTTACCAGCTGAGCTACCTGGGAAGTCCTGGAAAACAGAATAGAAGTTCCTAAAAAAAGCTAAAAATAGACCTATCATATGATTTAGTAATTCCATTTCTGGGTATTTATCTGAAGAAATTGAAAACACTAACTTGAAAAGATACATACACCCTCATGTTCATTGCAGCATTATTTACAAGAGCCAAGATATGAGGGAGAAAAAAAACCCTGTGTCCATTTATGGATGAATGGATTAAGAAAATGTGATACATGTATGTGTGCATAGTATATGTATATATGTGTGTATATATGAATATATACAGTAGAATATTATATAGCCACAAAAAGGAGATCTTGCCTTTTGCACCAACTTGAATGGACCTTGAGGGAATTATAATAAGCAAAATTAAGTCAGACAGACAAATGCCATTTGATCTCACTTTCATGTTAATCTAAGAACAAATAAAACACAAACCAAAAATCTGAGCTCATAGATGTAGAGTACGGATGGGCGGTTGAGAGGTGAGGAACAGGCAAAATGGGTGAAGGGTCAAAAGGTACTAAGTTCTACTTAAACAGCTAGCTCAATTGCACTCATCTCACACTCTAGTAAAGAAATGCTCAAAATTCTCCAAGCCAGGCTTCAGCAATACGTGCATTGTGAACTTCCTGATGTTCAAGCTGGTTTTAGAAAAGGCAGAGGAACCAGAGATCAAATTGCCAACATCCGCTGGATCATGGAAAAAGCAAGAGAGTTCCAGAAAAACATCTATTTCTGCTTTATTGACTATGCCAAAGCCTTTGACTGTGTGGATCACAATAAACTGTGGAAAATTCTGAAAGAGATGGGAATACCTCCTGACCTGCCTCTTGAGAAATCTGTATGCAGGTCAGGAAGCAACAGTTAGAACTGGACATGGAACAACAGACTGGTTCCAAATAGGAAAAGGAGTA
>SJYX01003532.1:526568-549829 GCA_006410675.1 Oreotragus oreotragus
GGACACGACTGAGCGACTTCACTTCACTTCATAGCAATCACCAAACGGTCAACTCCAAGCCAGACAGACATGAAACTTCACACCAAAGACAGATAAATAGGTTCAGTGAAGCTAGAGTGGTTAAAAAATAGCTTACTTATTAAAGAAAAAAAAAAGATAATAATTAGAATGCACTTTATACCAAAAACCTGATAAGCATGAATCAAAAGGAGTGAAATATTTAGTACTGAAAAAATAAACTCACCATCCTAGAATTCTAATTCCTGAGAAATTATTTTTTAAAAAGTGATAAAGACATAAAGATTTTCTCAGACAAACTAAAACTAAGGGAATTCTTTGCCAGTAGACCTGCCCTTCAAGATATGTGAAGAGTGCTTTCAAGATTATAAAAAATGATTATGCTGGAAACTTATACCTACATAAGGACAGGAAGAGTGCTGAAGAAGGAATAAATGAAGGTAAAACACAATTTTTAATTTGTATTATTCTTAAGCTAAAAGATAACTGTTTAAAGTAAGAATAGTAACAATATATTGGGTGATTTTAGCATGTGAGTAGGTGAAATTAATGTCAATTGTGTCATGATGGACAGGAGGGAGGACTTGGTAGTGCTCTTATAAGTGATCTTCACTGCACATGAACTGGTATAGTGCTATTTGAAAAGTGATTTATATTATTTTAAAATGTATAGTGCAAATTCTAGGACAACTACTAAATTGTTTTCTAAAGACGTAAAATTGATATGCTAAGAAAAGAGACAAAATAAAACCATGTCCAATTAAAACCCAAGAAAAGCAGAAACTGAAGAGATGGAAAAAGAAACAATGGGCAAATGCAATGAATAGAAAACTGTAGCAAACACAGTAGATATTTACCCAGTTATATCAATAATCACCTCAAATGTGAATGTTCTAAATGCACTGGCTGAAAAAATGAGATTCTATATTATGTTGCTTACAAAAATCCTACTTTAAATATAAAGACTCAGCTTTAAAGTAAAGGAATGGAGAAACACATACCAAGCTAACAATAATTAAAAGAACACTGAAGTAGTTATCTTAAGTTCAAATATAGTAATTGATGTTATTATGGTTAAAGATATATGTTACGTAATGATAAACTTCCCTAGTGACGATAAATGGCTTCCCTAAATATAGATGATAAATGATAAAGGGCTTCTTTAGTAGTTCAGATGGTAAAGAGTCTGCCTACAATGAGAAGACCTGGGTTTGATCCCTGGGTTGGGAAGATATTCTGAAGAATGAAATAGCAACCCACTCTAGTATTCTTGCCTTAAAAATCCCATGGATGGAGGAGCCTGGTGGGCTACAGTCTATGGGGTCACGGAGAGTTGGACATGACTGAGTGACTAACACTGGGATGATAAAGCAGTCAATTCACCAAGAAATCATAACAATCCTAAACATGTATGTGGCTAACAATGAAGCATCAAAATACATGAGGCAGTAACTGATAGAACTGGAAGAAGTAAACCAACACATGTTTATTCTTGGGGACTTGAATATCTTTGTTTCAGTAATTGATAGATTAAGCAAGTAGAAAATCAGTAAGAATGTAGTTGATCTGAATAGCACCATAAATAGACATGCGTGGCTGTTCTGTATAGTAGAGTTCTATTCTCTTGCTACTCAAAAAATGGTCTTTGGATCAGCAGCATTGCATTGCTCTGGTGCAGGCAGAGTTGCTCAGTTACGTCTGACTCTCTGCAACCCTTTGAACTGTAGCCAACCAGGCTTCTCTGTCCATGGCATTTTTCAGGCAAGAATACTGGAATGGGTTGCCATTTTCCTTTTCCAGGGGATCATACCAACCCAGGGATTAAACCTGTATCTCTGGTGTCTCCTGAATTGCAGAAGGATTCTTTACCTGCTGTGCCACTGGGGAAGCCCACTTTGCTATGTGGCTTGTTAGAAATCCAAACTCTCCAGATGTATTGAATCAGAATTTTCATCTTTAGCAAAACACTCAGGTGATTTGAATGCAGGTTAAAGTCTGAGAAGCACTGATTATGAGAAAACTGAAACATTCTCCAGGATTAGACTAGGAATCATTACTGTGAATCACTGTAATGATTATTTCTATCTATTGGTAAATATAATTGGATCACATTTAGAGATAAGAAACAGTAATAACAAGGAAGTATTGGCATCTTCTGGAAGTGTTAAGCAATACATCTTTATCTCTAAGGGCAATCATATTTGCAAGCTTCTAAAAATACTTTCATGCTGTTCATGGGGTTCTCAAGGCAAGAATACTGAAGTGGTTTGCCATTCCCTTCTCCAGTGGACCACATTCTGTCAGACCTCTCCACCATGACCTGTCCGTCTTGAGTGGCCCCACACGGCATGGCTTAGTTTCATTGAGTTAGACAAGGCTGTGGTCCATGTGATCAGATTGGCTAGTTGTCTGTGATGGTGGTTTCTGTCTGTCTGCCCTCTGATGCCCTCTCTCAGTGCCTACCATCTTATTGGGTTTCTCTTACCTTGGCTTACGCTGGGCTGGAGGAAGCATAAGCTGGAATCAAGGTTGCCGGGAGAAATATCAATAACCTCAGATACACAGATGACAGATAACATCACCCTTATGGCAGAAAGTGAAGAAGAACTAAAGAGCCTCTTGATGAGAGTGAAAGAGGAGAGGGAAAAGGTTAGCTTAAAGCTCAACATTCAGAAAAGTAAGATCATGGCATCTGGTCCCATCACTTCATGGGAAATAGATGGGGAAACAGTGGAAACAGTGACAGACTTTATTTTTCTGGGCTCCAAAATCACTGAAGATGGTGATTACACCATGAAATTAAAAGATGCTTACTCCTTTGGAAGGAAAGTGATGACTAACCTAGATAGCATATTGAAAAGCAGAGATATTACTTTGCCAACAAAGATCCGTCTAGTCAAGGCTATGGTTTTTCCAGTGGTCATTTATGGATGTGAGAGTTGGACTCTAAAGAAAGCTGAGCACTGAAGAATTGATGCTTTTGAACTGTGGTATTGGAGAGGACTCTTGCAAGTCCCTTGGACTGCAAGGAGATCCAACCAGTCCATCCTAAAGGAGATCATTCCTGGGTGTTCATTGGTAGGACTGATTTTGAAGCTGCAGCTCCAATACTTCGGCCACCTGATGCGAAGAGCTGAGTCATTTGAAAAGACCCTGATGCTGGGAAAGATGGAAGGCAGGAGGAGAAGGGGACGACAGAGGATGAGATGGTTGGATGGACATGGGTTTGGGTGGACTCCAGGAGTTGGTGATGGACAACGAGGCCTGGCATGCTGCGGTTCATGGGGTCACAGAGTCGGACATGACTGAGCAACTGAACTGAACTGAACTGAAAAATACTTTCTACCCAAGACTACTTATGGCTGTGCCTAGAGTAGATGATGCACAAATATTATATACATTATCCTTGCTCAAATCATATTTTATTTGTGGCAATAGCTCAGATATATTAAGTGCATCTTCTGCATAATCAGTCAGAGGAAGAGTGACAAGGGTGGGAGAACGATTTTCAAAAGTCATAGATTGTTGAGATCATGTCTATAATTGAGAAATGTGGACGAGTAGATGGCCTACACAATACAATATGATATCAGCAAACTAAAAAGGAGGATATTTTTAATGAGTGGTAGCCACTGAAATGCCAAGCCACTCAGAGAACAGAGCCCATGAAATATAGGGAAGAGGGTAAAATCAATAAATGGTGGCATTTGGGCCTCACTAACAGATACAACTACAAGAAAGAATAAACAGCATACACTCTGAAGAGCTCTGAAGAGAAAAATTGAAAACATTTACAGTAGAGCAAAGTGTCCTGAAAAACCCCAGCATCCTCAGAGGAACTGCAGAATCTTAAAGTTCTGCAGTGCCTAAATGGTCCTGAAAATATTTGGTGAAGCAAGCAAACTACATCCTAATGCTTGTCTCAGAGAACATCACTGCCTTTAGCAGGTGGCTTTTGTGACTGATTCCCAAGCTGAACACACCACTGTAGTACAGCCCCAGACTCTGCCATTTATCAAGGTCCCAGCCTTGATAAGGTCCCTTACTACCAGGGAGCCTACACATGCAGCAAAGCCTAGCCAACTCTCCAAAGGTGCCACAGGCTTACAACCTTTCTTTCCTGCTGAACAGATGAAAAAGTCCCTCATGTTTGTGTACTGTCCCATTTTGTCAAGTATTTTAATAACTGATGAACTGAGCCTATTTTGCTGGGTCTTGATGGTTTTTGTGTTTTACATTGAGATTTCCTTTAGATTGTTGGATGTACTTGCTAAGAAACCATCAGCAAATCATCATACTATTGAATGATATTAGACCTTCTTAGACAGAACTCATTGCTAAACAGTTTCCCTGAAGATTAGTGTAATGCCAGATAAGCCAGTCTGGAAAAAAATCTTTAAACATTCAACCGAACAAAGATTTGCAAATCAGTCATAAGTT
Organism: Oreotragus oreotragus; assembly: GCA_006410675.1. Taxonomy (NCBI): domain Eukaryota; kingdom Metazoa; phylum Chordata; class Mammalia; order Artiodactyla; family Bovidae; genus Oreotragus; species Oreotragus oreotragus. The sequence continues at coordinate 531,027 of SJYX01003532.1, forward strand.
TAAGCAGAAGAAGGACTTGTTTGATTTCTTGATCATGATCATATTTTTTATTTTCCTTAAAAAAAAAACACATTTATTGTTTGGAAACATTTCCTTATCTTAGATTTTTGGCATATTTTACTTGAGCTGTAGTGGATATAAGCAAGTGCTTTGAATGATAAAGGCATTGTTTTCTAAGTGGTATTGCCAGTTATTTGTGTTCCAAATACAAGATTCTGTCAGTAGAATGCTCTTCCTGTTTCAATTTGGCAAGTCCACACTTTTGCTGCATCAACTGGTGAACTTGCTCAGAGGAAACAGTGCTAGTCCTTTGTGATATTTCACTATCTTACTGTGTGACCTCCTTGGCTTTGGATATCACTAAGAACATAAAATTTTATTACAAAAGAGACTCTAAAAGAAATGTAACATTTTATGCAGACAATATATAAAAATTTAGAGCACTGCAGTCATAATATTCAAATATTGCTTGTACGTGATACAATTTTTTTAAGTCAAGTGTTTTCAAAGTTTGGAGAATCCTATGATCTTCTCGGGTGTCAAAGGATGACCATTTTTATGATTAAAAATGGACAAACTGGATTAAAAGATGCAGAATTTCAACAATTAGAATGCATTAAAAAAGACCAAATTCTAGACCAACATTCTACAAAAACATACTATTTGAAATTAAAAACTCATTTGATATGTTTGAGTACACTGTGTTTGGAGTAAAAAACTAAAAAAATAAAAATAAAAAAATCTGCCAGTACAAATTCTTGGAATGGTGAACACCTCTCTTTCATATCCCATAATAAAAGGCATAGAGGAGTGGGTGTGTTTTCTCAGAGATACCTGGCATTCACTGTAATGTAGAAATGATAGAGACTACTCTATTTTGTCTATATATTGTAGCTTTTATTTAACAGAAATATGAATTCATAATGTAGCTAAGTATGTTGTCTTTAGATCCTATAAATATTTTTATGGTCCACAAATATTCCTGTTCACATTCCAGTAGTCATCTCCTGTACTGAAGCTATTTACTCTTCTTTCCAAGTAAGTTAAATCCAATATGTCCATGTCTGTATCTATATCTGTATATTCATATCCAAACCTATCTATATTTATATAGTGATAGGAATAAAACCTCTTCCTTGAGCTTGATCTTTCTTGTGTTAATTATGGTTTCTCTTCTGTGTCACAAAATTAAACTAATCCAGATTTGCCTTTACTGAAAGAATATATCCCTTAAGTATATATTCCTTCTATATACCCTATAGAAGTAGATGGAAGTTATCTGGGGATTTATAGTTTGTCTTTCCACAATCATAATTTGGGAACATTAATATTGTTTTTCTTTAACTTTCCTCTCCTTCCATTCTTTCTTTTCTTTCATTGTCTCTTTTTTCCCTTTCTTCTTCCTTCCCCATCTTCCTTCCTTCTTTACTTCTTCCTCTCTTTCTGTCTCTCACATACACACAGATTCTCACACTCATGAGCATCATCATCACACTAAGTAAATAATACACAGTACTTGAGAAAAATCCACATGTATTTTGGATTTTTCCAAACACATGGAAAGGGATAATATTTGTAATAATGCATTTATAGATAGATCTACATTTTTATTTTCTCATGGTATTTAATACCATTAAAGCCCATTTCCACAAACAATTAAGAGCTAACTATCTATGATGGTGAAATTATTAAAACTTATTAAAAATCATCAATACACATTATTAGGTTGTCTTTCCCACATTTTTCACCGATCTGTGACAATTCAGTGAATTATCAAGCTGAACAAATTTTTATCATTACATATGAGAGACTTCACTTTCACTTTTCACTTTCATGCTTTGGAGAAGGAAATGGCAACCCACTCCAGTATTCTTGCCTGGAGAATCTCAGGGACAGAGGCGCCTAGTGCCCTGCCATCTGTGGGGTCACACAGAGTCAGACGTGACGACTTAGCAGCAGCAGCAGCATGAACAATCTAATAAATAATGCCTTAAAATTTTATAGCACTGAATACTTTTTGAAAGCTTTCATATATATTATTCCAACTACAATGACCAATTAGTAAACAAAACTTTTGGTATTAAACTAGAAATACAGTCAGTGATAGAAATTAAAGCTATTTATCCTGCAAATGCAGACAGCCTAAATATATGTCTTTCACTAAATAAACAATTAGTTGCTTCAAGGACAAGGTAATCCATAATCTTATACAAAATTTCCTTCCCACTTCCAATATTTCACAGAGACACAATCTCATCACTGACACAAACTTCAGAATTCTCAATTTTAATCCAACATGCCCCAAACTAAATCAGTACTACTCACATCATTTTAAGCTTGAACCATCTTTTAAGTTGGAAACACAGTATGCCATTATTTTTAAAAGATAAGTCAGAAAGCCTGTATAGATAAAACTAAATCTTTTATCTCTAGGTAATTAAGAAGTATCCCCATGATTCTTCTACCCTTCTCTAATTTTATATAATTTTCAACCTATTTTGTCTTTTTAAAAATTATATAAATTTAAACTTGTGAAAATATGTCCAAGGAATGATCAGTGAATATAACATAGAACAGTAACTAGTAGCTAAAGCAGTAACAAAAAATACATGCTTACCTTTATTGCTTTATGTTTAAACCATAAGTTAGTAGTGCAATTCACCAAGACTATCCATTACTTCTAAAGCCAGCAGTAAATGTATTTGGAATCCTGTTGATGTAACTCTCACTTAAGAAACTATAATGACTGATTCATCCAGTCATTCATTCAACAGATACTGGCCTTCTGTTAAGCCCTAAAGCACTATGATAGGGACTGAGATAACAGAGAGATGACGTAGGTTCTGGCTCCAGTAGAAGACAGTTTAAAGCATAGAGTAATTTGAAATGCCATGGGAAGACTTTGTATGAATGAAAGAGAACAAGTCAGAAAGATTTACTCAGCATATTTAGCCTGGATATGAAAGCCTGTTTGAGGGAGGCATTTCTACAAATTATACATATTGAAGGGGCTTCCTTGGTGGCTCAGTGGTAAAGAATCTGCCTGCTAATGCAGGAGACATAAGAGACCTGGGTCCAATCCCTGGTTTTGGAAGATCCCCTGGAGGAGGAAATGGCAACCCACTCCAGTATTTTTGCCTGGAGAATCCCATGGACAAAGGAGCCTGGTGAGCTACAGCCCATGGGATTGCAAAAAGTCAGACACAACTGAAGCAACTTCACATGCACGCATACATATTTAAAACATCTTACAGACAAATAGTTTTAGCAATGCATTTGGACTTATAGAACCCATCTTAATAACTTATACTTTAATTGTTCATGTCCTATCCCATTCTATGATTTTGGAAGGAGATTCTTGAAAAGAGTGGTTTTTAATTATTATTTTTTCCTTTTGGCTCAACTTAATGGTTGAGTGCTTTTGAACTGTGGTGTTGGAGAAGATTCTTGAGAGTCCCTTGGACAGCAAGGAGAGCCAACCAGTCCATCCTAAAGGAGATTAGTCCTGAATATTCACTGGAAGAACTGATGCTGAAACTGAAACTCCAATACTTTGGCTACCTGATGTGAAGAACTGACTCATTTGAAAAGACCCTGATGCTGGGAANGTCCATCCTAAAGGAGATTAGTCCTGAATATTCACTGGAAGAACTGATGCTGAAACTGAAACTCCAATACTTTGGCTACCTGATGTGAAGAACTGACTCATTTGAAAAGACCCTGATGCTGGGAAAGATTGAAGACGGGAGGAGAAGGGGACAACAGAGGATGAGATGGTTTGATGGCATCACTGACTCGGTGGGCATGAGTTTGGGTAAGCTCCAGGAGTTGGTGATGAACAGAGAGTGCTGCAGTCCATGGGGTGGCAAAGAGTTGGACATGACTGAGTGAACTGAACTGAACTGAATGGTTGAAAGCAAAACCAAGTATGTGCAAAGCCATTCAAAATGCAAAGCCAAGGATGCTGCAGATATTTATGAATAAGTGCTTAAAATAAGTTTAACAAATGATACTAACATTTGGAGGATTCAAGTGTATGTAAGGAGAAACGAGGGAGAACTTGAGTTTTATTCTTTAATGGTAGAATAAAGTCAGGGGTGATGTGTGAGGGTGTCACTAGGGGTGATGAGCCAGAAAATCTAATGTCATGGAAACAGTAGACATCATTAGAGATATTTCAAATCTTCCTGGAATATTTGATCATCAAAAGGTAAGAGCAATCTCCTCATCTGAGAGCTGGTCTCACAGTCAAATAAGTAGTGGTTATGGAAATGAAGAGCAATCTCCTTTGCCTTGTTAGTGGTTCCCACCTGAGAGACATTAATACCTCTTTTGTGAGGTCATAAATATTACTAGATTGATATTTAATATATAAACATAGAAAGATTAACCATCATTGTACAGTGTTTACTAGTTAAGTATCACACACTTACAGAGTGAACAAAATTCTTCTCTCTGGCATATACATTATGATATGGGGATGATTAATGACTATCATGATTTCACTCTGTCTTGAAAATATATATTAGAAATGGAATCTGCTAGAGTATGCCTATTTATTTAGAAACACAATACATGAAATATAAAGTTAAGGTAAATAGTATTGTGAAAATTGTGATAAACACTAATTGCATTTTTTTCTGAACAATAGGCTACAGAAGTACTATTTAAAAGTCACCATTAATAAGGTCATGTCTCATTATCTTTTTAAATAATATTTATTTTATGAGTGATACTTAAACATTGGATAATGTTATTGATACAAATGAAATTTCAGATTTGGAGAGAAAAAGAAATATTCATAGAAATCATATTTGTTATATATTTCTTTCATCTGCATTATATCATTATGGGAAAACCTGTATATTTCCTTAATGAGCTTGCCTCTAGAGAGAAGGCAATTTGAAAAGAAGCAATCTTTGGATTATCATAAGAAAAAAAATTGTCTATATTAATAGGGTATTAATTAAAATTATAATTGCAAGACTGAATAGTTCTCACTAAGAAGAGGATTCATTTCCTGTTTTGGAAAATATCTATATAAAAATACATAATATTTAAAAAAATAAAAAATAATCATTTGAATTAGATATCTAGTCATCATTGGCATTTATGAGGTTTAAATATTTAAATCCTTCTATACCATTTTTGCTTCATTTAAGAGTTATTAAAATCTTGAATGATTTTTAAATGTCATCATTTGTCTAGAATAAATTCTAAATAAATTCTATTAAAAAAAACTAGAATTTTAAAAATAACTGACATAAACAGACTCAAATCAAAGGACTTTGTTCAGCCTGATTCATAGCACATTCCCCAAGTAGTTATTAGGCAAGCCCTTCCAAGAAAAAAGACACAAAAAGAAATTCACTAGAATAACAGAAAAATTATAAAAGACCCAAACATCTTTACATTTTTGCTTATTTAATACCTACTTAACAGATTTTGAGGAGCTCAAAGACCTCCTCTGAGATACTTTCAGTGATTTTGGTAATAGGCTACTATTAGTGCAGACAGACCTTGCACATATATTTCATAATTCCACAAGAAAATGAAGGCTAAGGTATTGATAATATTTTATGGAATCAGAGAATGAATATCAATAACAAGATCTTGTTTAACCTTATAGCTAGTCATGCTTTCTCTAGGGATAAGTATAGTTAAATCAGTTCTTTGGGGAACAAGGTTTTAGGTAGAAGCTTTGTCTTTAAGTTTTCTCTCTCTTTTCTTTAACAACAAGCCAATCCAACTTAATGGGAGCTGAGGGAATAAAAGAACATTTCAAACTGGCATTTCCTGCCCATAATTTCATTTAATAGTAACATACTTCAGTTCTTTAGATATAGGCAGTCACAATTTAAGATCCAAATCATGGTACACAGTAAAAAGGAGATCTTTCATTTCTATTTTACAAGAACTGAGCTTATGATGAGCTGAAATGAAAAGATATAGTAGTTAAAAAGAAACAAAAAACAACAAGAATGTTCCCAAGAATCCATAGAGAAAAGAAGCTAGTAACAACAAAATTAGAAAGAGATCTTTGTTACAGGTATGATAACTCATAGATCTGATCCTCAAAATATTTGCAGGTTGGAGTGAAAACTACCAGTCCTGGACCAGGATAAAAACTTAAAAACTTTCTAGGAGCATTACATATCCCATTGGTGAAGAGAAATGTAACAGCCTCACCAAGAATGAGAAGTATCACTTGAATAGCAGCAAAGTAATTACTTCCTTCTGTAAAATTAGCTCCCCTCACTGCAACCACAAGACACTAAATTAAACAGAGGGAAGAGACAGCTTGGTTTTATAGTCTCTTGTTACATAAAAAAGGATAGCCAGCTTCAGGAGAAAAGTCCTAGACCAGAAATGGTTAGAATGCACCTAACAAAGGCATGTTAAGCAACAAAGCTGGAAATTAACTGCTTTAACAATCAGATACAGAAAGTAAATAACACTTCTATGTTAGTTTCCTAGAGCTGCCACAACAAAAGGCTAGAGACTTAATGGCTTAACCAACAGAATTTAATTTTCTCCCCATTCTAGAGACTAGAAGTCCAAGCTCAAGGTGCCAAGAGGATTGGTTCTTCTAAGGCCCCTCTTCTTGGCTTGCAGATGGTCACCCTCTGCTGCCTCTTCACATGGTTGTTCCTTTGTGGGTGCCCTTGATGTCTCTTCCTCATCTTCTAAGAACAGTAATCATATGGGATTAAGGCCTCACCCTAATGACTTCACTTTAATACCACTTTAAAGACCTTATTTCTGAAAAGGTTCTCTAAGTGGAACAGGGGATTGAGACTTCAACATATGAATCTGGGGTAGACACAATATAGCCAGTAACACCTTCTTCAAAAGACAAGAAAAATTTTTTATAGTAAATCATTTGACTCGTAAGCTTTCTTTTCTCTCCTAACTCCCAATTAGTAACTTTCCAGATTTCAAAGAAATCTAGGAACAAGTTTTTTAAAATCTTTATAAGCTTGCTAAGAACATTAAAAAAAAAAAAAAAAAAAGATGCTACAGGTAGGAAGGGCTTCCCAGGTGGCACAGTGGTAAAGAATCCACCTGTCAATGTAGGAGATACAAGAGACATTGATTTGATCCCTGAGTTGAGAAGATTCCCTGGAGTAGGAAATGGCAACCCATTCCAGTATTCTTGCCTGTAGAATCCCATGGACAGAGGAGCCTGTGGGGCTATAGTTCACGGGGTCACAAAGAGTTAGACATAACTGAGTGACTGGGCACATAGATAGGAAAGTGAACCTCAACTGCTGTAGCATTGAGAGATTCTCTGCTCTGCTAATTGTAGGCAATTTTTCTGTATAACAGAACTTTTTGTGATAAAAATGAGCCTATAGAAATATTAAGCAAGTGTGGATAAGTACTGAGACTGTCATGGACTTCACACTGCATTGCAGACAAGCATTTTGGAGGAATGACCCCCACCCCATGGGACAATTTCTATGAAGTCTAATCCTATTTTACAATCTGTATATATAGGACTTATTTAGTTACAGTGACTCATTCAGAAATAGACACATGAACTACTTTGGTCCAAGCAGGATGAAGCCCAGTATTTCTGGCTACAGGAAAAGAGATGTTCTTTCTTTCTGAATAATATGTTGGGTGGAAGTAATCTTTACAACTGCAGTAACCATTTTGCAACCACTGGAAAAGTAAGTCTAAGAATGAAAATTAAGGTAGAAGAAAAAAGAACTGATAGAATTATTAAAACCAAAACAAAATACTGAGTTAGACTTGATCAGACTGTACCCAAAGACCTCACCTCGTGATTCTTGTTATGGTGGTTCGATGGTAAAGAATCTGCCTGCAATGAAGGAGACCTGGGTTCTAACCCTGGGGCAGGAAGATCTCCTGGAGAAGGGAATTTCTACCCACTCCAGTATTCTTGCCTGGAGAATTCCATGGACATTGGAGTCTGGCAGCCTTTGGGGTTGTGAAGCCTTAGACTGCACCCAAAGAGCTCATATCTTGATCCCTAAGTTATGTAAACTAGCAAATCCTTTTTACTTTTTAAGAGTGCTTAAGAAGAGCATTCTGTTATTTGTAATCAAAACCATCTTTACTAATATACATTATAATTTCCAACTAAAACCTAAGAGTTGTTTATTTTCTTTTTTATCTCTGTTGCATCCCAAGAAGGACTATAATTTTTAAAAATAAAACTTGGCTAGATGATTATAGCTTTATAAACCATTAAGAGAACCAGAACTGAAAACTCAAAGAATTAACAGTGGGTCATCATTTGGGAAAATGATTTACTACCCTATGCCCTTGTACTTCTTTTATTTTTGCCAATATCCAACTCCAATGAATGTGATAAATATTAAAGTGCTAGCTTGTAAACTACTTTAAGATATTTATAATTAAAATTTACAGAGTAATACAAAGTATAATATTAGTATATGGAAGTATAAATACTGTGACAAACAAGATTAACCACTGGATTGAAAAGCCTCTATTAGACTTTCTTCCACCATTCACATTGAAAATGAGTCCTGAAATAAGGTTAATGAGGTAGAAATATAGTGTTTGATAATCAAATCCAGAAATGAAACATAAACATAGGAACTCCCCCTCTAGGAATATTAAGAATACAATCATTCTATTTCTAGATTGAGACTGCTAATCATTATTAGTAAAAAAAAGGTTTCTAAAAGTGGGAAGAAATAAATAGCATGGCATATAGACATAAAGACATTTTACATGGATAAAGTCATGTCCGACTCTTTATGACTCCATGGATTGTAGTCTGCCAGGCTCCTCTGCATGGGATTTCCCAGGCAAGAACACTGGAGTGGTTGCCATTTCCTACTCCAGGGATCTTCCTGACCCAGGAATAGAACCTGGGTTTCCCTCATTGCAGGCAGATTTTTTACCATCTGAACCACCAGGGAAGATCCATATATTACAAAAAGATCACCAAATTAGGTTAGTTAACACATCTACTACCTCATATCATTATAATTTTTTTTGGTATGGTGAGACCTTTTAAGGCCTACTTTCTTAGAAAATTTCAAATATATAATATAACTAAATACTTTTGTGGAGTACCCCCATTTGATATCCAAGTAATAGGGAAAAAAAGACACGTTTATTTTAAGGCACCCTATTTTATAAATGAGAAGTACTAATGATCTCTCTATTATGTATAGAGCTCTGTGTTGATTTAACATTCTTCCTAACTAGATTTATACAGTTTGCCCAGAAAGTATTCAGATGCACTTTGCCTATCCTCTGTAAGGCAAAGCTCAGCTTTCACTGAACCATATATATGGGAATAAAAACACTTTTCATACTATTCTTCTCAGGTATGGCTTTGAATGCATTTCTAGCAACATTCTTCTGAAAAAGCAATAATTTCCTATTTACAACTTTATCAACTGAATGGGCTATAATAGTAAATTATTTGTAATTGGTAGATTATTCATAGACAGAGCCACACAGCAAATCACAGTCTAAAAAGACCATATAGAATGACTCAGAGTGCTGTGACCTTAGGTAGACAGGCACACAGGTAAGTCCTAATGCAGCCACACAGGTAAGTCCTAATGCAGCCCTCCATCTTAAATAGCAGTGTCTAAAGAGCAGACTGGGGCTTCCCTGGTGTCTTAGATGGTAAAGAATTCATCTACAATGTGGGAGACCCACATTCAAAAAAAGAGTAGATTGTTTCAGGACATTTAAAGATACTGTATGAAAATGGTCTTAATGACTTGGATAACCATGATGGTGTGATCACTCATCTAGAGCCAGATATCCTAGAGTGTGAAGTCTAGTGGGCCTTAGGAAGCATCACTACGAACAAAGCTAGTAAAGGTGATGGAATTTCAGCTGAGCTATTTCAAATCCTAAAAGATGATGCTGTGAAAGTGTTGCACTCAATATGCCAGCAAATCTGGAAAACTCAACAGTGGCCATGGGACTGGAAAAGGTCAGTTTTCATTCCAATGCCAAGAAGGGCAATGCCACAGAATGTTCAAACTACTGCACAACTGCACTCATTTCACATGCTAGCATGGTAATGCTCAAAATCTTTCAACAGGGCTTCAATTAGGCTTCAACAATTTGTGAACTGAGAACATTCAGATGTATAAGCCGGATTCAGAAAAGGCAAAGGAACCAGAGATCAAACTGCCAACATCCGTTGGTTCATAGAAAAAGTAAGGGAATTTCAGAAAAACACCTACTTCTGCTTCATCGACTACACTAAAGCCTTTGACCGTGTGGGTCACAACCAACTGTGGAAAATATTTAAAGTGATGAGAATACCAGACCACTTTACCTATCTCCTGAGAAACCTGTATGCAGGTCAAGAAGCAGTAGTTAGAACCGGACTAAACAAAGGACTGGTTCAAAATTGGGAAAGGAGTGTGTCAAGGCTCTATATTGTCACCCTGCCTATTTAACCTATATGCAGAGTACATCATGCAAAATGCTGATCTGGATGAAGCACAAACTGAAGAAACATCAATAACCTCAGATATGCAGGTGACATCACTCTAATGGTAGAAAGTGAAGAGGAACCAAAGAGCCCCTTGATGAAAGTGAAAGAGAAGAGTAAAAAAGGTGGCTTAAACTCATCATTCACAAAACTAAGATCATGGCATCTGGTCCCATCACTTCATGGCAAATAGATGGGGAAAAAATTGGAACAGTGACAGGCTTTATTTTCGTGAGCTCCAAATCACTGCGGATGGTGACTGTAGCCATGAAATTAAGATAATTGATTCTGGGAAGAAAAGTTATGACAAACCTGGGCAGCATATTAAAAGGCAGAGACATCACTTTGCTGACAAAAGTCTATGTCGTCAAATCTGTGGTTTTTCCAGTAACTATGTACAGATGTGAGAGCTATACCATAAAGAAGGCTGAGCGCCAAAGAATCGATGCTTTCAAACTTTGCTGCTGGAGAAGACTCTTAACAGTCTCTTGCTCAGCAAGGAGTTCAAACCAATCAGTCCTAAAGGAAATCAACCCTGAATATTCATTGGAAGAACTGATGCTGAAGCTCCAGTAATTTGGCCACTTTATGCAGAGTGCTGACTCACTGCAAAAGACCCTAATGCTAGGAAAGAACAAGGGCAGGAGGAGAAAGGGATGACAGAGGATGAATGGGATGGTTGGATGGCATCATTGATTCAATGGACATGAGTTTGAGGAAACTCTGGGAAGATAGTGAAGGACAGGGAAGCCTGGTGTGCTGCAGTCCATGGGATCACAAAGAGTCAGACACTACTGAGCAACTAAACAACAACCAGCCCTCCCAGGGCTGTGGTCCAGTGAGAGAGAAGGGCAGTGAAATAGCCCAGTGAAATTATTATGAGGAGTTCCAGGAGTAGAGACAGAGTACTGTGGAAGACAAGGACATCTGCGCGAATACCTAGGTCACTATTGTCTACTGAAAAAAAGGCACAACCTAAGAGTTGAGAGTTGTGTTTTATTTGGAGAACAAATGTGAGGACTCAAGCCTGGAACACAGCATTTCAGATAACCCTAAGAAACTGTTCCAAAGAGGTAAGGGGGAGAACCAGGATATACAGGAGGTTGTTTATTGTTGTTGCTGTTTTTTTTGCAACAAAAGACCAGATTGATTACTGTTAATAAAGGAAAACCAGATATTTCAAGTTAAGGAATTTAGTGCTTTTCCATATATGGTAAGATGTAAGAGTCTGGGGCCACTGAAATCATTCCTTTGACATGCAGCGCAGCTATCTGGGGCCAGTGTCCTAAGTTTTCTCATCCTGAGTCTTCTCAGGGTGTACTGTCAGGGGTAGCTGCAGTGGTTGACTGCTAGATGGGCTTGGCAGTGGCAGCCCATTTGTCCCCATCCTGAGTTCCCTCAGGGATTACCCTCTGGACAGCTATAATGCAATGGACTGATGGCTGCAACATCCTTCCTTACTGATATAGCAGGCAAAATTTTGCTCACTATTCAAATCTTAACTTCAGGGGTCAGTTCTGAACTGAGTGTACAGACTTTGGTGTCAGCAGCATATACACTGTGTAACAGTTATAACCGTGACAGAGGAAGAGGATGATCCACTGAAGGGTCAGTATCCAAAGAGAGAAAACTGGGTGACATCAGGCTTTAAAATGCAGGCTGCTTCCCTGTAGTTTCTCACAACATTATACTGATCTCAGCCTAAGCAAAGATGGGAACAGTTTCAACAGCATTAAATATATCTAATAAATTTTCAACAGGCTTTGGCATCAAGTGGACCTGTGAATAAGAGTGCCCTTTGATCCTTTTTTGAATGCTTCTCAACTTCAGCTCTCTAATTCATTGCTCGTATTTTTTCAAGATTGCCATTGTTTTCTATTTCCAATTATGAAGCTTAAGCAATCCTTTTTTTTTTTTTTTTTAGAAACTGGCTCTGGTAATGAAAAATATTTTCAAAGTTCACAGTTATGTCTTAATTGTGTAGCTCCTTTATATCTCTGGTTGCTTCCTGGAGAAAGAAAAGGGATAAAAATTGCTCCTTAGGTCCCAAATCTCCTGGCTGTAATCAAAGCTCATGATTGATGATGATAGTGAATCTGTATATAACAAAACTCTCTTCATTGCTTTGTGTAACAGGTCTCTTGAGAATTTAGGGGAATTTTGTTCTACATAACTTTGTCAAGAGAACTAGCATATGCATTTGCTCTGAGGACATTTACAGTGCCCCGAAGCAAACAGGAAGGCAAGACTGATGTCTTTACCTAATAAAATCTTTCAGGAAGACTAGTCTCCTTAAAACATGTCTACATTTGATCTGATAACAGGCAAACAATTTCACTTCACCTTAGGCAGTGAAGACAAGAAAGGAAAGTATAATTTCTCCCATTCTCTTTGATGGATTTTCTTTTCTCTCTGTTAAAATTAGATTATCTCCTTTAGACAGTGTAATACATCTGGAGGGGAAAAGCTCTAAATTTCTATTATTTATAGTCTAAGCCCTGACCCATGGAGTGAGGCTCATCTGAAGTAGAAGTTACCCCAAGTATTACTCGATATCTAGTTTATTCAAGGCAAGTAAGCCTCAAGGAAGCAGGAGTCTCCTCAGTTTCCTTTAGAGTCCAAATTTCACGTCTATATTAGCCTTCAAATGACTTTTAGGTTAAAACATTTTCTTGCTGTTACCAAGTCTTTGAAAATCGCATAACCAAAATATCAATTAATGTTCTATGTGCTATCTGCAGATCTAAATTATGAAATCAGACTTTTCCTTTCTGTAGCCTCATTCATAAAGGTAGGAACATCAGAGAGCTGCTATCAGTGACACAGCTCAAGTTCCAAGATGAATTAAGTAACTTACTATTATAAAACTTCAAAATCTAAAATAGGAACAAAGAAAGAGTTGTTTGAATCTTCTCTTGCCTTTTATCCCAACCCTAGGAAATTACATGCTCCAACTCAAGCATAGAAAGATTTTAACCGTTCATGAATTTGGTGTATTTTGGAAAGAGGCAGGTGGTCTTTCTATTGTGTGCTACGACGTGGAGGGCAGGTCAGTTTTTGGTGGCTTGACGAAAAGGTGCAACTCTGAGCTCTTTAGCACCACCTCCTTCAATCCATCCTACACATAGCTGCCAGAATAAATCTCCAAAGCACAGTTCTTGTGCTGTCATTCCCCTTCTCAAAATCCTCTATGCTTGGCCAAGTCTGATGATTACAGGCTGTGTCAAGTATCCAAAGAGCACCATCATTCGGTGCCTTATTGCCTACTGGCCTCTGACATATATGGGTGATCCTCTCAGTACATGCCTCACATGTCCCTCATCCCTGGCTTCCCCTCACATTGCTCTCTACTTGGAATACTAGATCTAACTCCACCCTCTGATTCCCACATTCTGATAGTCCAGGCCTATCAAAAATGCTACTTTCTAGACAATAATTTCTTTTTTAATATAAAACTGCAACACCTTTCATTCAGATTTTGCCTAGCATAATGAAATACATATTTTACAATGTAACAATGAATATGCCCTCTAACTATGTATAATTATATTAGGTGCATCACTCTTTACTTGGTTAAATTGTTGTTTTTGGTTTTGCTTTTACAACTTCTTGATCGTGCTTCATCTGAAAGTTTCTGCTGCTGCTACTGCTAAGTTGCTTCAGTCATGTCCGACTCTGTGCAACCCCACAGATGTCAGCCCACCAGGCTCCGCCGTCCCTGGGATTCTCCAGGCAAGAACACTGGAGTGGGTTGCCATTTCCCTCTCCAATGCATGAAAGTGAAAAGTCAAAGTGAAGTCGCTCAGTAAGTGTCTGACTCTTTGTGACCCCATGGACTGCAGCCCACCAAACTCCTCCGTCCATGGGATTTTCCAGGCAAGAGTACTGGAGTGGGTTGTNGTCAAAGTGAAGTCGCTCAGTAAGTGTTTGACTCTTTGTGACCCCATGGACTGCAGCCCACCAAACTCCTCCGTCCATGGGATTTTCCAGGCAAGAGTACTGGAGTGGGTTGTCATTGCCTTCTCTCTAGCTTACATTATTTCTTTCCTATATTGAGGTTACTACTGGATATGTCTTGTCTCTCCTAAAAGAGTCAAGATCCAGGTGGGCAGAGATTATCCGTTGCTCTATAATTATAAAAAATTCAAGCTAAGAAAGGTTTGCTTTTGATGGGACTCACAGCTGTATTTTTTCTAGCAATGCCCATATTCCAATAAGGTTTATTCTTGGCTCTGCTGAGGGTTGTGAATAACTGAGTTATGCCTGATGTTGATAATGCAAATCTGATTTTAGGCAATCAAATTAGGCAATAAAATTAGTAAAGGAAGAGTACTTTTTCAAGAAGGGTTATTAAGTGAAGACATTTGTTTTAGGCATTAAAAAATTTGCCTATTTTTGGTTGTAAAGCATGGTGGGATAAATTTTAAGTCAATATTTCCATGTTATCCCCCAACTGTTTCAATGTAGTTTCCAGCAGAGTGGTTTTTTTTTGTTTGTTTCTGTCTATCTTAAATTCTTGCATGTCATCTAAATTCATAATCATGTTGTTCATTAAACCAAAAGCACTCTGGTGGTGGTGGAAGAATTAAATTCAATTTGGCAAAAAAAGCTTAGAATACTGACTGTGTAAGATGATGTTAGGGAATTATATAATGAAAGTAGTCTATTTGCTCAAGTGGTTCAAAATTGAACCACCCAAGTTTCAAGTTAGTCACACAAAAGCAGCTGGAGAACATTTGCTCAGAATTTGTGGAATGTATTGCATTAGAATGAAGACATTAGGTTTGTTTAAATTTTCATTTATTTATACCACTGTGTACGTGTGTATGTTTATGCGTTAGTTCCTCAGTTGTGTCTGACTCTTTGCGACCCCATGGGGTGTAGCCTGCCAGGCTCCTCTGTCCATGGAGTTCTCAAGGCAAGAATGCTGGAGTGGGCTGCTGTGCCCTCCTCCAGGGAATCTTCCTGACACAGGGACTGAACCTGCATTGCAAGCAGATTCTTTACTGTTTGAGCTATCAATAGGAGTACTTATTTAATTGTTTCATATTTAAATGTCTTTTCAACTCTATTGCAAAATATATACCCAGAGCAATCCAGATTTGGGCAATATAAAATTGTTACAACCTGATCTTCCCCATGGCTACTTTGGGCTTTCAAATATTGTGTTTTACCATCCCTGGTGGCTCAGAGGTTAAAGCGTCTGCCTCCAATGCAGGAGACCTGGGTTCGATCCCTGGGTCGGGAAGATCCCCTGGAGAAGGAAATGGCAACCCACTCCTGTACTCTTGCCTGGAGAATTCCATGGACGGAGGAGCCTGGTAGGCTACAGTCCACAGGGTCGCAAAGAGTCAGACACGACTGAGCGACTTCACCTTCACCTCACCATCCTCAGAGAGTCAATGAAAGCATCAAGAAGCCAGGAACCGAGAGCCTTCAGAGCACCTTTCCTTAGCTCAACTGATTACTAAAAGCAAGATATAATTTCTAGTAAAAGCAAAATGGTAAAATCTGAAAGGGCTAGTATTCTAAGTCTGCTTTTACTGTGCTACAGAGCACTTACACCTTATCCACTTCAGTGGTGGGGCTTTTCTTGATGACTGTTTTCTCAGCAGTTTCCCCAGTGGCTCACCAGGTAAAGAGTTCAGCTGTGATGAAGGAGATTCAGGAGATGTGGGTTCTATCACTGGGTTGGGACAATCCTTTGGAGAAGGGCACAGCAACCCACTCTGGTATTCTTGTCTGCTGCTGCTGCTAAGTCACTTCAGTTGTGTCCGACCCTGTGCGACCCCATAGATGGCAGCCCACCAGGCTCCGCCGTTCCTGGGATTCTCCAGACAAGAACACTGGAGTGGGTTGCCATTTCTTTCTCCAATGCATGAAAGTGAAAGGTGGAAGTGAAGTCACTCAGTCGCGACCCCATGGACTGCAGCCCACCAGGCTCCTCCATCCATGGGATTTTCCAGGCAAGAGTACTGGAGTGAGGTGCCATTGCCTTCTCCAAGTATTCTTGCCTGGAGAATCTCAAAGAACAGAGGAGCCTAGCGGGCTACAGTCCATGGGGTGACAAAGAGTTCGATATGACAGCTTCTTTACTTAAGTTTTGATTATTTGGTTTTGGTGGGGGTTGTTGATTAGCTCTTATCCTTCAAACTTCACAGAGCTCTATGGAGCCCTTAGATTTGAAATAATTTTGGAGATAGGAAGGACTTGCTGATCTATTTAGCCCTAGTTTCTCACTCTCCAGGTAGGATTCTGAGACATAGAGTGGTTAACTGCTCAAGGTCATTTTGTAATTGACCATGACTAGAACCTCTCTTTTCATATTTCTAACTTAGTAACTGATTAGTCTACTAGGAGAAGCAGTGAGAAACAATTCTAGTTACCATCAGCTCCCTGAGGTATGTGGTAGGTTAAAAATTGTTTTTAATGGAGGACCAGCCTTCAATTAATTTCACATATGTTGCTCAGCTTCAATACTTTCTTTTTCTTCCCCCCAACATAAATGTTTCTTTTGAAGGCTTCTCTTTGTAGTTGTCTCTAAAACTAATTTTCCCTTCAGTGCTCTTTATCACATGTTCAGTGGTCTTTTAGCTTTATCTTTTGTGTAAAACCATATCAAATGTACTTTTTTTGCCCTAAAATATTAAGTGTATCTTAGCCACAGAATATCTTTTATCTAGCGCAGCTGTGATATCTTCAAAGTATTCCTGCAGATTAGTTATGTAAGCCTGGATCTACCTTGACTAGCCACCTTCAAGTGATGCTTTAGCATTTTGCATGAGATGATTGCTTGACGAACACCCTGGTGTCGTCATCATTTCAATTAGTACAGAAGGGTTGGAGAGAGAAGAAATTTTCACTGGAGATACTACTAGTTGTGAATCTTTATATTGTTTTCAGATGTAAGAAATCTTCTGTCTTCTGCTTAAAATTTATAATTATATATATTCCGTAGCTTGGTTTTTCTCAGAATTGCTAGTATTTCTGTATCCTAGAGTTGCTAATCCTTTTGTTTTGCTTTTGCATAAAGATGAGAATAGTAGGTACTTTTACAAGTTTGGGAGAAAAGACTGCTATTCTGATATTGGGAAAAAAAAAAAAAGGAGCATTGCTTTATCTCCTATGTGAGAAGGTAAATGGTATTTGTACTGATTGTTACTCTTTGGCCTGTGAATCCTTTCCTCTCTATTTAATTTCTGGAAGACAAGCATTTGCTTGTAAGATACTTTATATTTCATTATGAAATAATAAGAGAGCTCAAGCAAGCTTGATTAAATTACAGCTATCCAAAGAAAGAGAATTTTCAGTTCCAAATTTAGTGTTGTACAATAGGGCCTGTCAATTAAGAACAATAACACCATGGTTGGCGCAGACCCATGAGCATATTTAGCTGGCTCCTGGATGTATCCTTTGACGTACATTTTAACTTCATTTTATCATTTTATAAAAAAATAAAACTTTCACCAAGTAGTAATCCTGTTCTATGGTGACATGGAAATGTATGAGAAAGTTCATAAAACAGATATTTGGAGATATCCCTTTGGCTTCTTTCTGTAACAAAGTGGCTCCAAAATCAATTTATTCCTCTTTACTATAGTTCCAAAGAGGTAAAAACAAAGAATATTTACCATATGCATGCTGCATCAAGAGAGTTTTTTTTACTAAGATCAAATGAATCTATTCTTTAGGCATTTAAACTGGATTATAAAGAAAAGATCCCTTGTGTTTTCTTTTGCAGGTTTCAAATTTGTCATTTTTGTGTTTTAATTAGAGCCATATTTTAGTTTTGCTCTATAAAAGTTAAGCACTATTATAAATTCTTTCCAGTGTTGATTGCAACTAAATAATAAAGTAGACAAAAAAGCTTTTGAGTTGTCTACAAACCAGCAAAGTGATAGGATACAAACAAAAAGGAAACTGGAATTGTCTTTGGAACTATGATTTTCTTGTAAAAGAATGAAACTAGATCACTTCCTAACACCACACACAAAAATAAACTCAAAATGGATTAAAGATCTAAACGTAAGACCAGAAACTATAAAACTCCTAGAGGAGAACATAGGCAAAACACTTTCCGACATAAATCACAGCAGAATCCTCTATGATCCGCCTCCCAGAATACTGGAAAGAAAAGCAAATATAAACAAATGGGATCTAATTAAAATTAAAAGCTTCTGCACAACAAAGGAAACTATAAGCAAGGTGAAAAGACAACCCTCTGAATGGGAGAAAATAATAGCAAATGAAGCAACTGACAAACAACTAATCTCAAAAATATACAAGCAACTTATACAGCTCAATTCCAGAAAAATAAACGACCCAATCAAAAAATGGG
>SJYX01003532.1:551019-598781 GCA_006410675.1 Oreotragus oreotragus
ACTGGGACTTGGGAATCTGAATGATCTAAAATCAGGATCCTCAAACTTGGTACTATTCACATTTTGGGCCAGCTCATTCTTTCCTTGGAGGGGCCTGTTCTGTGTATTTAAGATATTTAGCAGCTTTTTCAGCCTCTGTGCCATAGGTACCAGTATTGCCTTCTGCTTGAGTTCGACAACCACAAACATCTCCAGACATTGGTAAAGATCCCATGGAGGAAAACACTGTCACCAGCTGAGAATCACTGGCTTAGAGATTAATAGCATATACTGCATAGGTTCAAATTCTGTCACTTTCTGGCTGTGTGAACTTGAGCAAGTTATTTCAGTCTCTGTACTTGAATTTATTTATTGATCTAATGAGGATTATACCAGTATCTACAAAATAAGGATATTCTGATGATTTGTTATTGTTGAGTTCAGTTCAGTCGCTCAGTTGTGTCTGACTCTTTGCAACCTCATGACCTGCAGCACACCAGGCCTCCCTGTCCATCACCAACTCCCANATATATATATATATATTTCTGAATCCTATTTAAAAGCTACCATGTTGGGCTACTTAGAGAAATGTATAAGCTATCTGGTCCACAGTAGTGCCTCCATTTAGAAGCATTTAGAGAAATATATCCTTTCTCTTCTGTTCAGAATCAGCTAGTTTCCCAAGTCACTATGCTTAGAAATCAAATCCTTAATGTGACCTAGAAGGTCTAACAGAATAGCACCTCCCCCACCCACGTTCTATCACATCCTTGCATCTAACTGATGTGCTCTTTCAACACAAACTTCCCAGGCATGATCATGCCTCAGGGCCTTTTCACATCTGCCTAAGGGCTTTCTTCTGATAGCTACAAGGGTAGCTCCCTTCAGTTCAGTTCAGTCGCTCAACTGTGTCTGACTCTTTGCGACTCCATGAATCGCAGCACACCAGGCCTCCCTCTCCATCACCAACTCCCAGGGTACACTCAAAATCATGTCCACTGAGTCAGTGATGCCATCCAGCCATCTCATCCTCTGTTGGCCCCTTCTTCTCCTGCCCTCAATTCCTCCCAGCATCAGGGTCTTTTCAAATGCGTCAACCCTTCGCATGAAGTGGCTAAAGTATTGGAGTTTCAGCATCAGCATCAGTCCTTCCAATGAACACCCAGGACTGATCTCCTTTAGGATGAACTGGTTGGATCTCCTTGCAGTCCAAGGGACTCTCAAGAGTCTTCTGCAACACCACAATTCAAAAGCATCAATTTTTCGAATCTCTGTTTTCCTCACAGACTCTCACATCCATACATGACATCACTGTCAAAACTCTCACATCCATACATGACTACTGGAAAAACCATAGCCTTGACTAGATGGATCTTTTTTGGCAAAGTAATATCTCTGCGTTTCAATATGCTATCTAGGTTGGTCATAACTTTCCTTCCAAAGAGTAAGCGTCTTTTAATTTCATGGCTGCAGTCACCATCTGCAGTGATTTTGGAGCCCCCCAAAATAAAGTCTGACACTGTTTCCACTGTTTCCCCATCTATTTCCCATGAAGTGATGGGACAAGATACCATGATCTTAGTTTTCTGAATGTTGAGCTTTAAGCCAACATTTTCTCTCTCCTCTTTCACTTTCATCAAGAGACTTTTTAGTTCCTTTTCACTTTCTGCCATAAGGGTGGTGTCATCTGCCTATCTGAGGTTACTGATATTTCTTCTGGCAATCTTGATTCCAACTTGTGTTTCTTCCAGTCCAGCGTTTCTCATGATGTACTCTGCACAGAAGTTAAACAAGCAGAGTGACAATATACAGCCTTGATGTACTCCTTTTCCTATTTGGAACCAGTCTGTTGTTCCATGTCCAGTTCTAAATGATGCTTCCTGACCTGCATACAGGTTTCTCAAGAGGCAGGTCAGGCGGTCTGGTATTCCCATCTCTTTCAGAATTTTCCACAGTTCGTTGTGATCCACACAGTCAAAGGCTTTGGCATAGTCAATAAAGCAGAAATAGATGTTTTTCAGAAACTCTCTTGCTTTTTCCATGATCCAGCGGATGTTGGCAATTTGATCTCTGTTTTCTCTGCATTTTCTAAAACCAGCTTGAACATCTGGAAGTTCACGTTTCACGTATTGCTGAAGCCTGGTCTGAAGAATTTTGAGCATTACTTTACTAGCATGTGAGATGGGTGCAATTGTGCGGTAGTTTGAGCAGTCTTTCTTTGGCATTGCCTTTCTTTGGGATTGGAATGAAAACTGACCTTTTTTAGTCCTGTGGCCTGCTGAGTTTTCCAAATTTGCTGGCATATAGACTGCAGCACTTTCACAGCATCATCTTTCAGTATTTGAAATAGCTTAACTGGGATTCCATCATCTCCACTAGCTTTATTCATAGTGATGCTTTCTAAGGCCCATTTGACTTCACATTCCAGGATGTCTGGCTCTACGTGAGTGAGCACACCATCGTGATTATCTGGGTCGTGAAGATCTTTTTNGGCATATAGACTGCAGCACTTTCACAGCATCATCTTTCAGTATTTGAAATAGCTTAACTGGGATTCCATCATCTCCACTAGCTTTATTCATAGTGATGCTTTCTAAGGCCCATTTGACTTCACATTCCAGGATGTCTGGCTCTACGTGAGTGAGCACACCATCGTGATTATCTGGGTCGTGAAGATCTTTTTATACAGTTCTTCTGTGTATTCTTGCCATCTCTTCTTAATGTCTTCTGCTTCTGTTAGGTCCATACCATTTCTGTCCTTTATTGAGCCCATCTTTAAATGAAATGTTCCCTTGGTATCACTAGTTTTCTTGAAGAGATTTCTAGTTTTTCCCATTCTGTTGTTTTCCTTTATTTCTTTGTGTTGACCACTGAGGAATGCTTTCTTATCTCTTCTTGCTATTCTTTGAAACTCTGCATTCAGATGCTTATGTCTTTCCTTTTCTCCCTTGCTTTTCACTTCTCTTCTTTTCACAGCTATTTGTAAGGCCTCCCCAGACAGTCATTTTGATTTTTGTATTTCTTTTCCATGCAGATGGTCTTGATCCCTGTTTCCTGTACAATGTCACGAACCTCTGTCTATAGTTCATCAGGCACTCTATCTATTAGATCTAGTCCCTTAAATCTGTTTCTCACTTCCACTGTATAATAGGCATTGCCTTTCTTTGGGATTGGAATGAAAACTGACTTTTTCCAGTCCTGTGGCCACTGCTGAGGTTTTCAAATTTGCTAGCATATTGAATGCAACACTTTTCATTCTTAGTAGAAGAAACTGCCTTCTACTCCAAAGAGAATATAAAATCTGACAGATGAAAAATACTTTGATATTATGCATTTAAACTTAAGTTATATGCTGAACTTATTTGCAAAGCAGAAACAGAGACACAGATGTAAAGAATAAACTTATGAATATCATGGGAGGAAGGGGAGATGGGATGGATTGGAAGATTGGGATTGACAAATATATAGTATGTATAAAATAGATAACTAAGGAGAACCAAAGACAGGGAAGCCTGGCATGCACAGTCCATGGGGTCACAAAGAGTCAGACAGGACTGAACGATTGAACAACAAGAACCTACCGTAGAGCACAGAGAACTCTCCTCAGTGCTCTGTGGTGACCTAAATGGAAAGACAACCTGAAAAAGAGGGAGTATATGTATATGTATGACTGATTCACTTCTATGTGGAGCAGAAGGTATCAGAATATTATAAAGCAACCATATTCTAATAAATATTAATTTAAAAACTAAAACAAAGTACAGAATGGGGGGGGGAAACACCTAAGTTATCTTTATGTGTATTTATCACTACCCTTTTTCCTTTAGTCATTGTGAAAGGTAAATCCCCCTAGATCTTGTCCCTTCCTGCTTTCTCATATATCTGAGTTAATCAAAGACCCCTTTGCCTATTTTCAGTGTTTTCCCTCTTTACAGGCCCTCTCCCTTCTTAACTATAAGATAAAGGAGGAAGAAAATAATATTCTCTACCTATGTCTCTGCTATTCACTATCTTGTCATTGTCTTTCCTAAGTAAATAATGCTGACATTTACTTTCTCCACTCCCTCATCTCCTACCTAATCATTTATCTGGCTTTTGCCTGGTTGTGCTGGCCATGATCACTAACAAGTGATTCATTACTAAATCCAGTGCACATTTTTCATATATTTCCAACTTAACCTTTCTGTCTTATTGATAATCACTCCCTCTTTCTTGATACTCTCCCTACACTTAGGTTCTATGACTCTGCTCACTTATGTCTTTCCACCTGAAGAGTCTACTTAGTTATTTAAGACATTTGTTGCTGTTGTGTTCCCTACTGTTCACATTCTGACTACTGTCTCTGAGTGCCTTCATCCATTCCAATTGCTTTACCATCTATTTGCTGGTATACATTTATAGTTTGGGTCTTTTTCTGGAATCCTCTGGAATTCTATATACAACTATATATGGGGAATATTTTTCTTGATTTTCTGCAGGTAACTCAAACTCAACACACATTTAACAGATTTTCTATTTTAGTCTGTTTTCGATGATCCATTTTATGTGCCTAATAGTAAGTGGCTCTAATGTCCACTAAGAACCAAAGTACCATAAAGTAAAAGTGTTAGTCACTCAGTTGTGCCCGACTGTTTGCAACTCCATGGACTGTAGTCCGCCAGGCTTCTCTGTCCCTAGAATTCTCCAGGCAAGAATAATAAAATATTCCCTTCTGCAGGGGATCTTCTAGACCCAGGGATCAAACCTGGGTCTTCTGCATTGCAGGCAGATTCTTTAGCATCTGAGCCCTAAGGGAAGCCCAAAGGATCAGAAATATCACATAAACTTGACTCGCTCTTGAACTGTAATCTCTGACATTCAGCCAATCTTTAAATTCTGTTACAAAAGTATATTTCCTTTCTAATATACTTTTAATCTTTTACATCTTTGCAATATGATTGTAATTAGTCTGTTCATTTCCTTTTTTTTTGATTACTGAAAAAATTCCCTAAATAGGTCTTGAATCCATCCTTTACATTGCTGCCAAAGTGGTCATCCTAAAAAGAAATTTTGGAAAAACTCTAAACTTATCACAGAAGCACAAAAGGATATTTCATAATTAGAATGCTGTTTGCTCCTGCAGTCTTATTCATATTGCTCTCATAATATTTTTGTCAGGCATTTTTTCTATATACTTCACTAGAAATCTTTATAAGCTAATAGAAACTTAGAGGATACCATGGTAGGAAACATTCCTGAAACTTATTTGATAATGGAACTTTTTTTTTTTTTTTAACGGAAACATAGGTAAAAAGTCTCAGAACTACCAGTTTTCCAATATTTGAGAAAATGATCCAGTAGTCTATATATTTTGTCTGGACTTTATCATCAGGATAAAGATTGTTAAAAGATAAAAACCAATAAGAAAAAAACATTTCAGAAGAAACTTTTAAATCATTGCTTCCATATTGTGTTATAGGTAACCCGTCATAAACATAATACCTTTGTGTTAATCTGAAAATCACTTTAATTCTAATCAAATAAACAAAAATAAAACTGTGTTTGTCTTTATTTAACAAAAAACATATTGTAGAAAAGTTCTTCTTTATTGTTCAAAGACTGACATTTTGACTTAATTATTACCTTATTTTTAAGGTCAATATAAGATATGGTATATTTATTTTATCATTCAAATATAACTGCATTTCTGTAAAGATTTTAGGTGTATAATGCATAGTATACCTTAGATATTTGAGCACTACATGAAGAATGAGACCATTCTCAGTGGTGAAAGTAACTCATAAAGTCCTGTCTAGCGCATAAAGACTAATTTTAGCCACTGTGTAATTTTTTTTAAACTTGGAGGTTGAGATTTACATTTTCCACACGGAAGGCAATCAATAACTGGTTGAAGAATTTTTTTGACAGGATGACTTCTACTTTCATGGTGTTTCATTTCTGTTATACTTTTTCTCTGAAATTTTATCTGAATGTTTTAAACTAATATGAAATATTCCTGAAAGAGAAAATTCTACTTTAAAGGAGATAACATGTGCCACAGAAAGGACAGGCTTTCTAGATTAGTAGAATTCATTTGAAGATACTTAAGAATGCCTGTATATTACAAGGATAAGTGATGTAAGAGGTAGACAGAAAGGACGTGAAAGGATAGCTTATTAATGAAGCCAACTCAGTCCTATCTCTGGTTGCCAGAGCTTCTGGATTGCTGAGATACTATACAATGATGTCATTTCAGCCTGTTAATTGTATCCTCAACACTGCTAACCATTTTGATAACAGTTTTTGTTGTCTCTCTCTTTGTTTAGGAAGTACCATTGCAATCTCCCTTTTTTTTGGGGGGGGGGGGTAACATCAAAGCTGGTTTTAGAAAAGGCAGAGGAACCAGAGATCAAATTGCCAACATCCGCTGTATCATGGAAAAAGCAAGAGAGCTCCAGAAAAACATCTATTTCTGCTTTATTGACTATGCCAAAGCCTTTGACTGTGTGGATCACAACGAACTGTGGAAAATTCTGAAAGAGATGGGAATACCAGACCACCTGACCTGCCTCTTGAGAAACCTGNTGTTTGACCACTTCCAATTTGCCTTGATTCATGGACCTAACATTCCAGGTTCCTATGCAATATTGCTCTTTACAGCATTGGACCTTGCTTCTATCACCAGTCACATCCATAGCTGGGTATTGTTTTTGCTTTGGCTCCATCCCATCACTCTTTCTGGAGTTATTTCTCCACTGATCTCCAGTAGCATATTGGGTACCTACCGACCTGGGGAGTTCCTCTTTAGTATCCTATCATTTTGCCTTTTCATACTGTTCATGGGGTTCTCAAGGCAAGAGTACTGAAGTGGTTTGCTATTCCCTTCTCCAGTGGACCACATTCTGTCAGACCTCTCCATCATGACCCGTCTGTCTTGGGTGGCCCCAAATGGCATGGCTTAGTTTCACTGAGCTGGACAAGGCTGTGGTCCGTGTGATCAGATGGGCTAGTTTTCTGTGATTATGGTTTCAGTGTGTCTGCCCTCTGATGCCCTCTCACAGCACCTATCACCTTACTTGGGTTTCTCTTACCTTGGACGTGGGATATCTCTTCATGGCTGTTCCAGCAAAGCACCTCCACTGCTCCTTATCTTGGACGAGGGGTATCTCCTCATGGCCGCCCCTCCTGACCTTGAACGTAGAGTAGCTCCTCTCAGCCCTCCTGCGCTCATGTAGCCACTGCGGGCTGCATAAGTAAGTAGCTCCCTTACTGCATTCAAATCTTCACTCAAAGCTCTTCTTGGTGAAGTCTTCTTTGACCATGATCTTGAAAATGAAAACCCATCCCTAATTCACATTTTCTACATATTTACCCTCCCTCACATTTATTAACACAAAACATACTATATATTGTACGTATATATTTTTTCATTAAACTTTTTCAAATAGTTTGCAAGATCCTTGATGGAAAGTTTGCCTTTCATATTTTCTACTATGTTCCCAGTGCCTGAAATGCTCCCTGCCACACAGTAGGTGCTCTGTAAATATCTGTTTAATGAATGAAAAATAAGACAAAAAAGGTGTTTCACTAACAGCTATGACACAATAAATAATTATGAAGGTACAAAAAGAGGATGGACTTAGTCCATTAAATTATGGAATTCTATTATTCTGTGTTTGGGGACAGCCTTTAGCAAATGGAATTCTTCAATCTCTGTTGTATTTCTGTGAAATGGGATTATGCGATTAATAAAGTGCCTTCTCCTTTCGATAAATACTGATGGCAGAGTGCTATNATTATGAAGGTACAAAAAGAGGATGGACTTAGTCCATTAAATTATGGAATTCTATTATTCTGTGTTTGGGGACAGCCTTTAGCAAATGGAATTCTTCAATCTCTGTTGTATTTCTGTGAAATGGGATTATGTGATTAATAAAGTGCCTTCTCCTTTCGATAAATACTGATGGCAGAGTGCTATTATTTCTTTAGATTTTTTTAAATTTAAAGTGAAGCTAGGAATATATCTATTCTTTTCTGAGAGTAATTATGAAAATGCATCTTCAATTGTTATGAATAATTCTACTTTAAAAATATACATTTGATAATAGATCTTAAATATGAAATTAATTTCTTCTTTTCTAATCAGTCTCTTCCTATTTGGAGTCTTAATAGCTGAAATAACAGAGATCCATCGTGTTTTTAATCAAATTAGCAAGCAGATTTCCTCCTTTATTGCCCTTCCATAAAAATCTATTTAGCATAAAATAAGGATGCTGTAACATTTCCAGGCAATATTTGATTATGTACAGAATTAAATGCTTCCAATTCTAAACAATTATTGGAGGGTGCATCTAATTATATCTTCACTTCTAATTCAGCAATCTGTTTTTCCAGTTGTTTCAATCTGGCATATCACTCTTTTTTTCCTCTCAGCAAAAAAACCTTTTAATAGCCTGGCATAGCATTGATCAAGCAATTTCCCTAAATGAATAACTGGTGTTCTTTATAGGCAACACTGGAAGCTGCAAACAAATACCATCATTTGTTCAACTGATTGGAAAAACTATCACAAAGGAATAAAGAGGATTAGAAACCTACTGCCCACAGTAAAAGTCACAGATGTGACATGTGTACATGCATGTGTAGGTGAGAACACATGTGTGCAATACAGGCTAAGGTCCTCTGTTGTGAAAACATAGTCAAGTGAGAGTACAGAAGGACAGTGTAGTAAACAGGAGAATCAGATTGGATGAGAAGAGCACACTGAATAAGAGGTTCATTTCACTGTTTATGTGAAAACCATCAACTCTTCACTGGCTAAACCAAGATTTTCTGAGACAAGTGCACAACCAGAGTTAGCTATTGCCAAGAGGCAAATAGCAAAGTGGAGAAGATGGGGAGGTGGGGGAGGAATCTGCTGAAATTATTTAGATGATGTCCTTTCACTAACCTCAGTCATAAGGTTCCTTCTTGGCTTCTAACAGGGCAGTATGGTTCCCTGGAAATGATAACCCTCTCCAGACCTCTTGCCTGGGAAATACCATGGACAGAGAAGCCTTGTGGACTATAGTCCATGGGGTCTCAGAGAGTTGGACATGATTGTGCGACTAAACAACAGCAGTCCAGAATGCTGAGTTCTAGGAAGCACTTCCTAAATCTCCAGACCTTTCCTGCCCACTCCAGCTTAATTTCTATACCATCTATGCTTAATGTTTCTATCTTAATTATTGAGATAAATTTAGTTTTCAGGTTCCTCTGGAACTGTTGCCTTAAGTTCTAGGTTCGTATTTGAGGCTCCTCATCCTCCTACACACTACCAGCCTTAGAATCCTTTCTCCTCAACACCACTCTATTTTTTATCCTCTATTTTTGGGTAAAACCTTACGTATCTGATGCTCTGGCTATCCAGGTAGATTACTTTCTACTTTTTTTCCTTCTACCACCTACTTTCCTACTTCCTATTTTTTCCAATGACCTCTGAATTCTTTGGCATGTGACTCTCAACTTTAACTGTAATAACCTATAATTCCTCAAATAGGTTATTACAATAGATTGAATAGAGCACCCTGTGCTATACAGCACTACTTACAACAGCCCATCAATAGATGACAGGCTAAAGAAGACATGGTAAATATATAAACTTAAATATATGTATAAAATGGAATATTACTCAGCTATAAAAAGAATGAAATTACCATCTGCAGTAACATGGATGGACCTAGAGAATATTACACTAAGTCATAGAAAAATATCATATAATATCACTTTTATGTGGAACCTAAAAATAATACAAATGAATCTATAGACAAAACAGACACAGAGACATAGAAAAGAAACATATGGTTACCAAAGGGAAAAGGAAGTGGAGAAGGACAGATTAGGAGCGTAGGATTAACCACATATACACTACTACACATGAAATAGATAATCATCAGGTTTTTCATGTAAACTAATCCTGCCCCAATTGAGGGCAATATCAGTGTTCACAAAGATAATATATTCAACCTGATAACCAATTTACTGCTTAACCATGTCACCTCTGATGACATCCATCTGCAAGCTCTTTCTACCAGCATCTTCAATGGCCAAGGACCATGACCTGTAGCTTTACTTTGGAAATCTTAACACTGAAATATCCTATAACTTCTTAGACTCCCACCTTTCTCACTTTCTCACTTCCACTATATGTGCTATTGAATTTGCTTGAGCTGTAAACCTTCTGATTTCTACTTATTCCTTCCTTTCTTACACATTGTCTCATCAAAACTCTCAGCTCCTTGGTACTGTGATCTTGGAGAAATCTAATAGGTTTTTCATTTCCTGAATTCAGACCACTGATTATTTATAGAGACAATCATGCAACTAAGTAGTGTCGTGTCAATACAGATCTATTGTTCCTAACTCAACTGGGTCCTCAATAGCCTGAAAAACAAAAAGCCCCTAGTCACTCATCCATTCCTCAAAGTGGCTCCTTTATAAACCTCAAAACTTTTCTAAAGCCTCTATGATTTAAACTTCTTTTCATTCTTCACTCAGTTCAGTTCAGTCACTCAGTCATGTCCGACTCTTTGCAACCCCATGGACTGCAGCATGGCAGGCCTCCTGGTCCATCACCAAATCCCGGAGATTACTCAAACTCATGCCCACTGAGTTGGTGATGCCATCCAACCATTTCATTCTCTGCTGCCCCCTTCTCTTCCTGCCTTAAATCTTTCCCAGCATCAGGGTCTTTTCAAATATGTCAGCTCTTTGCATCAGGTGGCCAAAATATTGAAGTTTCAGCCTCAACATCAGTCCTTCCAATAAACACTCAGGACTGATTTCCTTTAGGATGGACTGGTTGGATCTCCAAGGGACTCTCAAGAGTCTTTTCCAACACCACAGTTCAAAAGCATCAATTCTTTGGCACTCAGCTTTCTTTAGAGTCCAACTCTCACATCCATACCTGACTATTGGAAAAATCACAGCTTTGATGAGACAGACCTTTGTTGGCAAAATAATGTCTCTTTTTAAAATATGCTATCTAGGTTGGTCATAACTTTCCTTCCAAGGAGTAAGAGTCTTTTAATTTCATGGCTGCAGTCACCATCTGCAGTGATTTTGGAGCCCAGAAAAATAAAATCAGTCACTATTTCCCCATCTATTTGCCATGAAGTGATGGGCNTAATAGTGTATGAAAGAAAGTAGAGAATAAAAATAAAGTGAAACTCCACCTTTGCTTAGATTATCCTGCCTCTTTTATGTAAAGACTTTAAATACATCTTTCCTTCTCTGCCAAGTCATTTTGCCCAAGCACACTGTATTGCCCAGTTCTGTGTTAGAAAACTATTGCTACCCTATTGTGTAGTCAAGAGAGGGCTGGACTGATTCAAAACTGATGAGGTCTGTGCCTTTTATTAGCATATCACTGAAAGAGACAATAAGACTGTAGACAAGTATGTAGAATTTCCATTAACAGAATAAACTGAGAGAATAGTTCAGTTCAACAGATGAGCAGTCATGAGCACACATTTTCCTTTTTTGTTGTTGTCTCTGGGATGCTCCATAGATCTTCTTAGATTACAGCTTTTAGTAGCCCATTACATAGACTTTCCAGGTGGCACCAGTGGTAAAAAATCCACCTGCCAATGGAGGAGATGTGGGTTCAACCCTTGGGTGGGGAATATCCCTTGGAGGGGGAAATGGCACCTCACTCTGATGTTCTTGCCTGGGAAATCCCATGGACAGAGGAGTCTGGCAGGCTACAGTTCATGGAGCCACAAAGAGTTGGACATTACTGAGCACATAGCTCATTATATACAACTTTTTAAATAAACTTTTAAATTCAGGGTGGTTTTACATTTATATAAATGTCACAAAAATAGTATAGAGATATTCTGTACCAATATACTCCAAATCCAGTTTCCCTTCATTAATGTCTTATATTACTATGGTTCAGTAGTCAATCAGTATTGAACCAATATTGATACACTGTCATTCATTAAATTTTATATTTTATTTGAATTTCATTTGTTTTTGCCTAAAGTTCTTTTTCTGTTTCAAGATCTCATCTAGGATACCACATTACATTTAATCATCCTGTTCCTTTAGGCAATTCTTTACTATGACAACTTCAAACTTTCTTTATTTTCAATTATCTTGACAGTATTGAAGAGCACTAGTCAGATATTCTGTGGAACATCCCTTAATTTGGATTATTTGATATTACTCTCCTGGTTAGACTGAGGTTACAAGGTTTTGGGGAGGACGAGCAAAGAGGCAAAGTATCATTCTTATCACATCATTTTGATGATATAGGCTATCAACCTTACTTATCACTATTGCTGTTAACCTCTATCAACTGGAAGCTCAGATGGTAAAGAATCTGCCTGCAATGCAGGAGACTTGGTTTTGATGCCTGGGTTTTGAAGATCCCCTTGAGAAGAGAATGACAACCCACTCCAGTACTCTTGCCTGGAGAATCTCATGGATAGAGGAACCTGTAGGGGACTCCTGTCCATAGGGTCACAGAGAGTAGGACATGACTCAGCTGCAGGTAGGCTTGTCAGGTTTCAACACAGTTAAGTTCCTTTTCCCCTTCACCACACTATAATGTTTGGAAGGAAGTCATTACAGCAGCTCACACTTATGGAATTGGGAGTTATACAGTCTCTCCTTGAGAATGCAGCATCTATAATAAATTATTTGGAATCCTTCTGAACAGGAGATGTCTTTTTTCCCTTGTTTACTTACTTAATCATTTATTCATATTAGTATACACTCAAAGATACTAACTTTATATGCTGGGTTATACTGCAAGAGTCCTTTGGACTGCAAGGAGATCAAACCAGTCAATCCTAAAGGAAATCAATCCTGAATATTCATTGGAAAGACTGATGCTGAAGCTGAAGCTCCAATACTCTGGCCACTTGCTGTGAAAAGCCAACTCATTGGAAAAGACTCTGATGCTGGGAAAGACTGAGGGCAGGAGGAGAAGAGGGTGGCAAAGGATGAGATGGTTATATAGCATCACTGACTCAATGAACATGAGTTTGAGCAAACTCTGGGAGATAGTAAAGGACAGAGAAGCCTGGCATGGTGCAATCCACGGGGTCGCAAAAAGTCAGACACGACTTAGTGAGTGAACAGCAACACCACACTGTGATACCACAGTATTTCTTTTGTTAATAAAACTGCTCCATTATATGCTACTCAAAACTGGCCATGGGGATATCTTTCGGTTGGCTCCTTTGTACCTTTGATAGGTCCCCATTAATTTTTTTTTAGCAGTTCCTTTTTAAATTGGAGAATGTATTAGAACCTCTTTACATTTTGAATGAACAAGCATTGATTAGATATTGGAGTATGAAAAGTATCTGGGATCGGTTTTTAATCAAGGAATACAATCGACAAAGAAACATGTGCCTTGACAAATGATCTGTTAGTCAAGGAAATGGCCTATTATGGGATACATTAAAATTACAGTACTTTCCCAAATGAAAACATATATGAATGGAAGAATTGAGGACAGAAGTAAAACAGCAAATGAGAATACTGGCACTTTGAGAAAATAAGTCATGTCTCATGGTTTCTATCACTACAGCACCTCAGACTGTGCCTTAAATTAAGAAGTTCTTGATAAATATTTGCTGATCAACCTAAGCAAGAATCTAAATATGTGCTTGATGCATACAGAAAACAAGAAAAGGTAAATGTCAAAAATTTATAAATGCTGTCTTACATTTCCAAGTTCCTGTAGTTTATTCTATTTTTCTGGTATGTAGTATGTATTCTGTAAAGATAAAATCTGGTTCATAGGTTATATTTAAACTTTATACTCATAAGTCATATGAAAAGTCACACTAAAATTTTTACATTGATTGGTCACAAATTGATTATTTGTGAAATGTGAGAATAGCTTTTGGTTTGAGAGTACCATCATAATTATTTCTTTTTTCCTATCATTCTAAAACCTCCAAATGTTCCCAAACTCCTACACAACTCTGACACAGTTAAGTGATTTTCTACACTTCTTGGAATAAAATTTGCTCTCCTCTGAATTGAAAAAGCATGGGGATAGCATTCAAGGGCTGTGAAGAAAATATTTCTAAGCATGACATCAATCTTTCAGCATCTGTAGACCACTTAACGGATACTTAGCAGGCAAAAAGACTGTCATTCTGTAAAGATAAAATCTGGTTCATAGGTTATATTTAAACTTTATACTCATAAGTCATATGAAAAGTCACACTAAAATTTTTACATTGATTGGTCACAAATTGATTATTTGTGAAATGTGAGAATAGCTTTTGGTTTGAGAGTACCATCATAATTATTTCTTTTTTCCTATCATTCTAAAACCTCCAAATGTTCCCAAACTCCTACACAACTCTGACACAGTTAAGTGATTTTCTACACTTCTTGGAATAAAATTTGCTCTCCTCTGAATTGAAAAAGCATGGGGATAGCATTCAAGGGCTGTGAAGAAAATATTTCTAAGCATGACATCAATCTTTCAGCATCTGTAGACCACTTAACGGATACTTAGCAGGCAAAAAGACTGTCAATTTTAGATACATGAAGATGCTTATCATAATTAAAACACAAAGGTAAAATATAATAGAACATAATACAATTATAACTGCAATAAGGGTGATGCCATTCATTTCTATCTCAAGGATAAATATGTTCTAGAGCATTTAATTTCTTAGTATTAGATCTAAACTTTCAATTATATCTATTAAGATTTACAGCAAGCATTCAGAGGCCCTGTTAGATAGTTTTGAATACTGAGATCCAACCTCCTGTGTTTCATCTAATATTAAGTTAACAACATGCTCAAAACTAAAAGGTTAAATGATTCAACTCATTCAACTGTTAGGAGGTCAAGGTTAAGTAAATGAACTTTCTAAATTACTCTTTGATGGTACTTGAGTCTGAAATAATTTCTTTATGATTTAATGCAGCATATGGATGTCATTTTTAAATAGGCCCAATAAAATACCATCAATATAATTCTCAGGTGATAAAGATATAGAGAGGATAAGAGACAAAGGAAAGCATCAAGTTTTAGGGAAAAGTTGATCTACAAGTGATCAGGTCTTTTGCATGATTTTCTTTTGGTCTTGTTAAGAGATCCTGTTATCGTCATCTTAGAAAAGTCATTTTTCTAGCAATAAGTAATTGGTTCTGGCTATGCTAGATACTGAATATATCATTAAGATGTGCTGCTCAAGCAAGTCACAAGAAATCACAGAGACGGTAATACTAGCCATGGGAAGAAATGTTTGTTCCACCTCTCTCATTTCAAAAGAAATTCTCTCTTCAACAAACAGTACACTGCAGAAGAGGAAAACCAGGGTTTTAAATTTACTGTGCATATCTTTAGACAATACATATAATGCCCTTAATCTTATTATACTTCCAATGCTCATTATTACCATTATTATTGATGTTGAAGTATAGTCAGGATTAATTAGGCTGGTTGGTCAACTGGTCTCTGGCCGAAAGCAGTTTAAGTATTGGCATTAATGTGCAACCTCTGGCATTTGCTTATTAGCACCCTTCCCTGGGACACAATAACTGGTACTTATTCATCTTATTTATTTCTAATCCCAGTAAAATTTTGTCTGAGGCTCCAATATTTCTCCAAAGAATAATAAGTAGGAACTAAAGATATATCTCTTCTCTACTAGTGCATACTTTTGGTGAACAAAATGTCCCTCATGTATATCAACCATATATCTACTAACAATCTATTATACTACCCACATCTGAGCTTTCATGTAATTGCAGAGAAAACTATCAACTAGCAAACTCATTTCTCTCTTCAACAAACAGTACACTGCAGAAGAGGAAAACCAGGGTTTTAAATTTACTGTGCATATCTTTAGACAATACATATAATGCCCTTAATCTTATTATACTTCCAATGCTCATTATTACCATTATTATTGATGTTGAAGTATAGTCAGGATTAATTAGGCTGGTTGGTCAACTGGTCTCTGGCCGAAAGCAGTTTAAGTATTGGCATTAATGTGCAACCTCTGGCATTTGCTTATTAGCACCCTTCCCTGGGACACAATAACTGGTACTTATTCATCTTATTTATTTCTAATCCCAGTAAAATTTTGTCTGAGGCTCCAATATTTCTCCAAAGAATAATAAGTAGGAACTAAAGATATATCTCTTCTCTACTAGTGCATACTTTTGGTGAACAAAATGTCCCTCATGTATATCAACCATATATCTACTAACAATCTATTATACTACCCACATCTGAGCTTTCATGTAATTGCAGAGAAAACTATCAACTAGCAAACTCAGACAATGAGAGTTTCTCTTCAACACTGTCTGCAATTTCTGATATGTGATATTTAACAAAGTCATTTGATAAAGAAATTTTACCAATAATTTGTCCTGCTTTCTTTCCAAGAAACATGTAGGTTCTTAATTTTGCAGCTAGTTTTATAAATACCTCAGCAATTGTGTGATTTGTCTTTTTTTTTGCAAATGCCATGAAATGTAAATCTGTCATGTGGCTATTGATGAGTTTTCATAATAGACCATGCACTAGAGACTAGAGACAAAATGAATAGCAACTGTCTAATACAACAGAATTTAGATTATTCATTGAAAATTAATTAAAATTTCTGTAAACATTAATAAACAATATAAAAAATTAAGATGTACATATAAGAGCAGGGTACTTATATGAAGAGTACATCATGAGAAATGCTGGACTGGAAGAAACACAAGCTGGAATCAAGATTGCCAGNACACGGCTGAGTGACTGAACAAAACTGAACTGAACATCAAAGTGTAAAAAAAAGTAGGTGCTTGGACTCTGTTCCCTAAGAATATTCTTTAATAAACCTTTCTTTAGAAGCTATCTTTTTTCATTTCAATATTCTGCTCTATTTTTCTAATGCAATGAAAGAAAATAATAGTGTATGAAAGAAAGTAGAGAACAAAAATAAAGTGAAACTCCACCTTTGCTTAGATTATCCTGCCTCTTTTATGTAAAGACTTTAAATACATCTTTCCTTCTCTGCCAAGTCATTTTGCCCAAGCACACTGTATTGCCCAGTTCTGTGTTAGAAAACTATTGCTACCCTATTGTGTAGTCAAGAGAGGGCTGGACTGATTCAAAACTGATGAGGTCTGTGCCTTTTATTAGCATATCACTGAAAGAGACAATAAGACTGTAGACAAGTATGTAGAATTTCCATTAACAGAATAAACTGAGAGAATAGTTCAGTTCAACAGATGAGCAGTCATGAGCACACATTTTCCTTTTTTGTTGTTGTCTCTGGGATGCTCCATAGATCTTCTTAGATTACAGCTTTTAGTAGCCCATTACATAGACTTTCCAGGTGGCACCAGTGGTAAAAAATCCACCTGCCAATGGAGGAGATGTGGGTTCAACCCTTGGGTGGGGAATATCCCTTGGGGGGGGAAATGGCACCTCACTCTGATGTTCTTGCCTGGGAAATCCCATGGACAGAGGAGTCTGGCAGGCTACAGTTCATGGAGCCACAAAGAGTTGGACATTACTGAGCACATAGCTCATTATATACAACTTTTTAAATAAACTTTTAAATTCAGGGTGGTTTTACATTTATATAAATGTCACAAAAATAGTATAGAGATATTCTGTACCAATATACTCCAAATCCAGTTTCCCTTCATTAATGTCTTATATTACTATGGTTCAGTAGTCAATCAGTATTGAACCAATATTGATACACTGTCATTCATTAAATTTTATATTTTATTTGAATTTCATTTGTTTTTGCCTAAAGTTCTTTTTCTGTTTCAAGATCTCATCTAGGATACCACATTACATTTAATCATCCTGTTCCTTTAGGCAATTCTTTACTATGACAACTTCAAACTTTCTTTATTTTCAATTATCTTGACAGTATTGAAGAGCACTAGTCAGATATTCTGTGGAACATCCCTTAATTTGGATTATTTGATATTACTCTCCTGGTTAGACTGAGGTTACAAGGTTTTGGGGAGGACGAGCAAAGAGGCAAAGTATCATTCTTATCACATCATTTTGATGATATAGGCTATCAACCTTACTTATCACTATTGCTGTTAACCTCTATCAACTGGAAGCTCAGATGGTAAAGAATCTGCCTGCAATGCAGGAGACTTGGTTTTGATGCCTGGGTTTTGAAGATCCCCTTGAGAAGAGAATGACAACCCACTCCAGTACTCTTGCCTGGAGAATCTCATGGATAGAGGAACCTGTAGGGGACTCCTGTCCATAGGGTCACAGAGAGTAGGACATGACTCAGCTGCAGGTAGGCTTGTCAGGTTTCAACACAGTTAAGTTCCTTTTCCCCTTCACCACACTATAATGTTTGGAAGGAAGTCATTACAGCAGCTCACACTTATGGAATTGGGAGTTATACAGTCTCTCCTTGAGAATGCAGCATCTATAATAAATTATTTGGAATCCTTCTGAACAGGAGATGTCTTTTTTCCCTTGTTTACTTATTTAATCATTTATTCATATTAGTATACACTCAAAGATACTAACTTTATATGCTGGGTTATACTGCAAGAGTCCTTTGGACTGCAAGGAGATCAAACCAGTCAATCCTAAAGGAAATCAATCCTGAATATTCATTGGAAAGACTGATGCTGAAGCTGAAGCTCCAATACTCTGGCCACTTGCTGTGAAAAGCCAACTCATTGGAAAAGACTCTGATGCTGGGAAAGACTGAGGGCAGGAGGAGAAGAGGGTGGCAGAGGATGAGATGGTTATATAGCATCACTGACTCAATGAACATGAGTTTGAGCAAACTCTGGGAGATAGTAAAGGACAGAGAAGCCTGGCATGGTGCAATCCACGGGGTCGCAAAAAGTCAGACACGACTTAGTGAGTGAACAGCAACACCACACTGTGATACCACAGTATTTCTTTTGTTAATAAAACTGCTCCATTATATGCTACTCAAAACTGGCCATGGGGATATCTTTCGGTTGGCTCCTTTGTACCTTTGATAGGTCCCCATTAATTTTTTTTTAGCAGTTCCTTTTTAAATTGGAGAATGTATTAGAACCTCTTTACATTTTGAATGAACAAGCATTGATTAGATATTGGAGTATGAAAAGTATCTGGGATCGGTTTTTAATCAAGGAATACAATCGACAAAGAAACATGTGCCTTGACAAATGATCTGTTAGTCAAGGAAATGGCCTATTATGGGATACATTAAAATTACAGTACTTTCCCAAATGAAAACATATATGAATGGAAGAATTGAGGACAGAAGTAAAACAGCAAATGAGAATACTGGCACTTTGAGAAAATAAGTCATGTCTCATGGTTTCTATCACTACAGCACCTCAGACTGTGCCTTAAATTAAGAAGTTCTTGATAAATATTTGCTGATCAACCTAAGCAAGAATCTAAATATGTGCTTGATGCATACAGAAAATAAGAAAAGGTAAATGTCAAAAATTTATAAATGCTGTCTTACATTTCCAAGTTCCTGTAGTTTATTCTATTTTTCTGGTATGTAGTATGTATTCTGTAAAGATAAAATCTGGTTCATAGGTTATATTTAAACTTTATACTCATAAGTCATATGAAAAGTCACACTAAAATTTTTACATTGATTGGTCACAAATTGATTATTTGTGAAATGTGAGAATAGCTTTTGGTTTGAGAGTACCATCATAATTATTTCTTTTTTCCTATCATTCTAAAACCTCCAAATGTTCCCAAACTCCTACACAACTCTGACACAGTTAAGTGATTTTCTACACTTCTTGGAATAAAATTTGCTCTCCTCTGAATTGAAAAAGCATGGGGATAGCATTCAAGGGCTGTGAAGAAAATATTTCTAAGCATGACATCAATCTTTCAGCATCTGTAGACCACTTAACGGATACTTAGCAGGCAAAAAGACTGTCAGTTTTAGATACATGAAGATGCTTATCACAATTAAAACACAAAGGTAAAATATAATAGAACATAATACAATTATAACCACAATAAGGGTGATGCCATTCATTTCTATCTCAAGGATAAATATGTTCTAGAGCATTTAATTTCTTAGTATTAGATCTAAACTTTCAATTATATCTATTAAGATTTACAGCAAGCATTCAGAGGCCCTGTTAGATAGTTTTGAATACTGAGATCCAACCTCCTGTGTTTCATCTAATATTAAGTTAACAACATGCTCAAAACTAAAAGGTTAAATGATTCAACTCATTCAACTGTTAGGAGGTCAAGGTTAAGTAAATGAACTTTCTAAATTACTCTTTGATGGTACTTGAGTCTGAAATAATTTCTTTATGATTTAATGCAGCATATGGATGTCATTTTTAAATAGGCCCAATAAAATACCATCAATATAATTCTCAGGTGATAAAGATATAGAGAGGATAAGAGACAAAGGAAAGCATCAAGTTTTAGGGAAAAGTTGATCTACAAGTGATCAGGTCTTTTGCATGATTTTCTTTTGGTCTTGTTAAGAGATCCTGTTATCGTCATCTTAGAAAAGTCATTTTTCTAGCAATAAGTAATTGGTTCTGGCTATGCTAGATACTGAATATATCATTAAGATGTGCTGCTCAAGCAAGTCACAAGAAATCACAGAGACGGTAATACTAGCCATGGGAAGAAATGTTTGTTCCACCTCTCTCATTTCAAAAGAAATTCTCTCTTCAACAAACAGTACACTGCAGAAGAGGAAAACCAGGGTTTTAAATTTACTGTGCATATCTTTAGACAATACATATAATGCCCTTAATCTTATTATACTTCCAATGCTCATTATTACCATTATTATTGATGTTGAAGTATAGTCAGGATTAATTAGGCTGGTTGGTCAACTGGTCTCTGGCCGAAAGCAGTTTAAGTATTGGCATTAATGTGCAACCTCTGGCATTTGCTTATTAGCACCCTTCCCTGGGACACAATAACTGGTACTTATTCATCTTATTTATTTCTAATCCCAGTAAAATTTTGTCTGAGGCTCCAATATTTCTCCAAAGAATAATAAGTAGGAACTAAAGATATATCTCTTCTCTACTAGTGCATACTTTTGGTGAACAAAATGTCCCTCATGTATATCAACCATATATCTACTAACAATCTATTATACTACCCACATCTGAGCTTTCATGTAATTGCAGAGAAAACTATCAACTAGCAAACTCAATGAGAGTTTCTCTTCAACACTGTCTGCAATTTCTGATATGTGATATTTAACAAAGTCATTTGATAAAGAAATTTTACCAATAATTTGTCCTGCTTTCTTTCCAAGAAACATGTAGGTTCTTAATTTTGCAGCTAGTTTTATAAATACCTCAGCAATTGTGTGATTTGTCTTTTTTTTTGCAAATGCCATGAAATGTAAATCTGTCATGTGGCTATTGATGAGTTTTCATAATAGACCATGCACTAGAGACTAGAGACAAAATGAATAGCAACTGTCTAATACAACAGAATTTAGATTATTCATTGAAAATTAATTAAAATTTCTGTAAACATTAATAAACAATATAAAAAATTAAGATGTACATATAAGAGCAGGGTACTTATATGAAGAGTACATCATGAGAAATGCTGGACTGGAAGAAACACAAGCTGGAATCAAGATTGCCAGGAGAAATATCAATAACCTCAGATATGCAGATGACACCACCCTTATGGCAGAAAGTGAAGAGGAACTAAAAAGCTTCTTAATGAAAGTGAAAGAGGAGAGTGAAAAAGTTGGCTTAAAGCTCAACATTCAGAAGACGAAGATCATGGCATCCGGTCCCATCACTCCATGGGAAATAGATGGAGAAACAGTGGAAACAGTGTCAGACTTTATTTTGGGGGTCTCCAAAATCACTGCAGATGGTGACTGCAGCCATGAAATTAAAAGATGCTTACTCCTTGGAAGCGAAGCTATGACCAACCTAGATAGCATATTCAAAAGCAGAGACATTACTTTGCCGACTAAGGTCCGTCTAGTCAAGGTTATGGTTTTTCCTGCAGTCATGTATGGATGTGAGAGTTGGATTGTGAAGAAGGCTGAGCGCCGAAGAATTGATGTTTTTGAACTGTGGTGTTGGAGAAGACTCTTGAGAGTCCCTTGGACTGCAAGGAGATCCAATCAGTCCATTCTGAAGGAGATCAACTCTGGGATTTCTTTGGAAGGAATGATGCTAAAGCTGAAATTCCAATACTTTGGCCACCTCATGCAAAGAGTTGACTCATTGGAAAAGACTTTGATGCTGGGAGGGACTGGGGGCAGGAGGAAAAGGGGACGACTGAGGATGAGATGGCTGGATGGCATCACTGACTCGATGGATGCAAGTCTGGGTGAACTCTGGGAGCTGGTGATGGACAGGGAGGCCTGGTGTGCTGTGATTCATGGGGTTGCAAAGAGTCGGACACAACTGAGCGACTGAACTGAAGTGAACTGAAGCATATGTAATGGTTATATACTTTTTTTAAAAAAATCAGCCTCTACTTGTTCTAATTCTAGTTTTGTGTAGACTTTTATAAAATTATTCAACTGAATTAATCTTTAGTTACTTTACTTGATATGTCTGTTCAGTCGTGTCTGACTATTTGAGACCCTATGAACCCTAGCCGGCCAGCCCATGGAATTTCCAGGCAAGGATACTGGAGTCAGTTGCCATGCCTTCCTCTGGGGGATCTTACTGACCCAGGGGATTGAACATTGAGTATCTTACGTCTCCTACATTGGCAGATGGGTTCTTTACGACTAGAGCCACCTGGGTAGCCCACTCTATTTGATAAAACAGAGTTAATGCTGGTACGTGTCTCACAGGATTTTTGTAATTAAAATGAAATGCTCTTAATACTGTGATTATCACATAGTTGCCATTCAACAATTGGTTCTGACAGTTGGGAACTAGAGGAAAAGTATTTGAAGAATACAGAGCTTTGTAAAAGGATAGAAGCGTTGTTAACAATGTTCTTGAATGAGTGATTGATTAAAATTATGTCCAACAAAGAATAGAATACTATATAATGCTAATACATCATAATACAAGTCTATTGGATATAGAAAATATCCAAGATACAGTAAAAAGACAAAAGAAATGTATAAAACTCTATGTTATAATCCTATCAAAAGAATCTATTAGCTCTATCTATAGACCAAAATACCTTTAAAATCTAGACCAAGATATTAACTTTGTTCTCTTTATTTTTCTACTAACTGCATTTTTAGAATGAGCATATGTTAATTTTATAATCAGAAAAATACTCTATACATATTTTTCTTTCTATCATTTATATCCCTTTCTTTTTCTCTTGTAACTCTCTCTAAAACTTATGTGTCTGATATTTTTAAATTTGACAATCTCATATTTTGTGGTCCTTCTCTACTTAGAAGCTATGCTAATACATCATAATACAAGTCTATTGGATATAGAAAATATCCAAGATACAGTAAAAAGACAAAAGAAATGTATAAAACTCTATGTTATAATCCTATCAAAAGAATCTATTAGCTCTATCTATAGACCAAAATACCTTTAAAATCTAGACCAAGATATTAACTTTGTTCTCTTTATTTTTCTACTAACTGCATTTTTAGAATGAGCATATGTTAATTTTATAATCAGAAAAATACTCTATACATATTTTTCTTTCTATCATTTATATCCCTTTCTTTTTCTCTTGTAACTCTCTCTAAAACTTATGTGTCTGATATTTTTAAATTTGACAATCTCATATTTTGTGGTCCTTCTCTACTTAGAAGCTGTGAAAAAGAAAGTACTTAAACATATTAGCCTGAAATCATATAAAAGTTACTCCTGTTTAGTTCAACTATCAAGTTTTTACAGTAAAAATTTAAGTGAAACTATTACTATCCACACTGGATCAAAACTTACACAAAATAATATCTCTTCAAAGATCAAATATAAAAATTTATTTTTCCCTTGTTGTTATATATGCCTTGTTCCCTTGTTGCTCAGTTGTGTCTGACTCTTTCTGATCCCATTGATTACAGCATACCAGACTCCCCGTCCTTCACTATCTCCTGGAGTTTGCTCAGATTCATGTCCACTGAGTCGGTGAGATTTCTAATTTTGCAAATAATATTAACAGCATATATAAACTATACAAGCATACAAAATCAGGTAAAACAAAACAGAATCTTAGGTCAGTCTATAAATTAATACTTTGTATTCCCTCCTGTAGAGATGTAGAACAGTTAAAAGTTGTTGAAAAGTTATTACCCGTGAGGCACTATGTATGAATTATACAACTTAATTCTGTTAACTGCCTGAAGATACAGGGGTAGATTAATAATCATTTCATAGATAGGATGTATAGCCTCACGTGGTTAAATAACTATCCAGGTTTCCTCAATCAGAAAGTTGCAGAGTTGAGGTCTGAGCCCTACCAATCTGCCTTAATCATTTCCTAAGTGAATTTTAAGGAATGTTTGTATTATTTTTAAAAAAATCAACCAACTACTCAAGTGTTTGCAGTGATTTCAGTTTTTTCCTTTCCTAGGTTTCACTTTATCCAATACTCTTCTTATAGCAACTTTCATAGTTATTTAAGTAAAGTGTCACACAGTAAAGGTTGTATTTAAAGCAAAGGATTGGCTTCTCTATATGGGAAAAACTTCCTAAGAGTTCTTCTTCTTCAGTGCTAGTTTTAGGGGGGTCAATGGCATTTAAAGTTTATGACTATGACCCATAATAAGATGTACATTTTTTATCAGTACTCAGTATATGCATATATACACACCCCAACACAAACACAAATAGTCCATGCTATCCATCAGTTCAGTTCAGTTCAGTTGCTCAGTTGTGTCCGACTCTTTGTGATCCCATGGACTGCAGCATGCCAGGATTCCCTGTCCATTACCATCCCCTAGAACTTGCTCA
The DNA here is from genome assembly GCA_006410675.1 of Oreotragus oreotragus. NCBI lineage: Eukaryota > Metazoa > Chordata > Mammalia > Artiodactyla > Bovidae > Oreotragus > Oreotragus oreotragus. The sequence goes on from SJYX01003532.1 coordinate 575,854, forward strand.
ACTTATTTCTTTCAAGTTAGTGATGCCATCCACCCATCTCATCCTCTGTCATCCTCTTTTCCTCCTGCCTTCAATCTTTCTCAGCATCAGGGTCTTTTCAAACAAGTCAGTTATTTGCATCAGATGGCCAAAGTATTGAGGCTTCAGCTTCAGCATCAGTCCTTCCAATGAATATTTAGGACTGATTTCCTATAGGATTGACTGTTTGTATCTCCTTGCTATCCAAGGGACTCTCAAGAGTCTTCTCCAACACCACAGTTAACAAGCATCAATTCTTTGGCACTCAGTTTTCTTTATGGTCCAACTCTCATATCCATACATGACTCATATCCATACATGACTATTGGAAAAACCAGAACTTTGACCAGACAAACCTTTGTCAGTAAAGTCTCTGCTTTTTAATATGCTGTCCAGGTTTGTCATAGCTTTTCTTCCAAGGAGCAGGTATCTTAATTTCATAAATGTGCAAGAATATTAATAAAAAGGAAAATGCTAAGAACCAAATAGAATTACTTTTTTTTTTTTTTTTTTGCATATGTGCTTTTCATTGTGGAATAAGAGTCTGCAAAAAAGTTTTGTTCAGGGTGATGTTCCGCCACATTTTTAAGAGAACTTTTAAGGTCCGATACATGCTTCTTACATTTTAGCACAAATTCTACTAAAGTATCTCAAAACACATTATAAAGTATTTCCTTCCATCAAAAGTATGTCCAAATCCCTCAAAACAGAAGATAACAAAACAAGTTTGACTAAGCATAAGTGACCAGCAAAGTCGTGATAAGCCTTCCAACTGTCACCCCTCCCCATTCTCCAGTCCAGGAATAAGTTCAGCTTTTTTGAGAAGATATTGAAGACATTCTCCCATATTATGTATCTTCAACATTTTAATTCATCTTCCTCTATTATGTGAACAATGGTTCTGCGATACACACATACGACAAATACGCTGTGACATGCAGCTGAAATCAGAGAACTCATTCTATTTGAGGCAAAGGACCTGACATTTTGCTCATTTTCAGAAACAGATTATAAACTCTTGTTAGGAAAAGAATAAGCAGATATGTAAGACCTTGAAACACTATATTTTGCTTAATGCCCTTGAATGATGTTTGATATTAACAAAAAATGTATAATGAAGAGGAAAAGAATTCCCATCCCAAGCAAATTATTAAAGCTTGTAGAAAAATATGTGACAAAAATATAACATAAAACAAAAGACCTTCATCTTTCTTCAAATATCAAGTGATACAAATGCTAGGGTGGAGAAACACAATGAATTATAGGGAATTTGGGGATTTTGCAGGGAGGAAGGAAGGAAACACAATTGATAGATGGCATCATTTGCTTTGCTCCATTTCATGCTGAGAAACAGGCAAATCTCCAGCATTTCAGAGGCTTGCTCAGAAGAGATGGAGACTATGATAACCTCTCCATAAGACTATGGTGATAGTCAAAAATAATTTAGTGACATGTTTTTAAGCAATTAACAAATTTTTGATCACCAACCCTTTCCTAATGTCTCTCCATACAAGAAGGAAATGGTTACTTCCTTGGGAACTGGAGAGAAAATTTTCCCTGTGTTATAGGGTAGAGGAAAAAGATGATTTCTTTTGGTTTCTGTGGTATCTGAAAAGTAATAGGAAATTTTTTCTCAATATTGATTTCTTCGGGGGGATTTGTGGGAGTGACTCTCAGAAGACTCAGGAAATGAATTTATGGAAACTAGGACTCCCTGAAGCATCCTGAGGTTAGAAAACAGCCACATACTTCTGTTGAAGGTCAAGAAGCAGTAGAATGCAAAGCTGTGTTGATTGAGGTTTTCCCTAGAGATGGGAATCTGGAGCAAAGGCCTGATTTCTTATTTTGGTTAAAGAATTATAATTAAGCTCAACAATAATCTAAAACAAAGGTGTGTGTGTGCATTTGGGGGAGTGTAATATCACCATCAAATTCAGACATCATCACCAAATTCAGACTTAAATTGAAGAAAGTACGGAAAACCACTAGACCATTTAGGTATGACCTAAATCAAATCCCTTATGATTACACAGTGGACGTGACAAATAGATTCAAGAGGTTAGATCTAATAGACAGAGTGCTTGAAGAACTATGGATGGAGGTTGTATGCTGCTGCTAAGTCACTTCAGTCGTGTCCGACTCTGTGTGACCCCATAGATGGCAGCCCACCAGGCTCCCCCATCCCAGGGATTCTCCAGGCAAGAATACTGGAGTGGGTTGCCATTTCCTTCTCCAATGCACGAAAGAGAAAAGTGAAAGTGAAGTCGCTCAGTCTGTCCAACTGTTAGCGACCCCATGGACTGCAGCCCACCAGGCTACTCCGTCCATTGGATTTTTCAGGCAAGAGTACTGGGGTGGGGTGCCATTGCCTTCCCCGGAGGTTGTATAGGAGGTGGTAATCAAAACTATCCTCAAGGAAAACAATTGCAAAAAGGCAAAATGGTTGTCTGAGGAGGCCTTACAAATAGCTGAGAAAAGAAGAGAAGCCAAAGGCAAAGGAGAAAAGGAAAGATACATCCATCTGAATGTAGAGTTCCAATGAATAGCAAAGAGAGATAAGGAAGCCTTCCTTGTTGATCGATGAAAAGAAATAGAGGAAACAATAGAATGGGAAAGACTAGAGATCTCTTCAAGAAAATTAGATGCTAAGGGAACATTTCATGCAAAGATGGCCACAGGAAGGACAGACTAACAGAAGCAGAAGATATTAAGAAGAGGTGGCAAGAATACACAGAAATATACAAAAAAAGATCTTAATGAGTCAAAACCACAATGGTATGGTCACTTACCTAGAGCCAGACATCCTGGAATGTAAAGTCAAGTGGGCCTTAGAAAGCATCACTACAAAAAAAAACTAGTGGAGGTAATGGTATTCCAGTTGAGCTATTTCTAATTCTAAAAGATGATGCTGTGAAATGCTGCACCCAATATGCCAGCAAATTTGGAAAAATCAGCAGTGGCCATGGGATTGGAAAGGTCAGTTTTCATGCCAAACCCAAAGAAAGGCAATACCAAAGAATGTTCAAACTACCACACAATTACACTTATCTCACATGCTAGCAAAGTAATGATCAAAATTCTCCAAGCTAGGCTTCAACATTATGTGAACCAAGAAATTCCAGAAGTCTAAACTGGATTTAGAAATGGCAGAGGAACCAGAAATTAAATCCAACATCCATTGGATCATAGAAAAAGTGAGAGAATTCCAGAAAAATATCTACTTCTGCTTTATTGACTACTCCAAAGCCTTTGACTGTGTGGATCATAACAAACTGTGGAAAATTCTTAAAGAAATGGGAATACCAGACCACCTAACCTGCGTTCTGAGAAAGCTGTATGCAGGTCAAGAAGCAACAGTTAAAACTAGACATGAAACAACAGACTGGTTCCAAATTGGGAAAGGACTACTTCAAGGCCACTTCAAATATAAATAGGGAAGAAGAAGGAAAGGAAAAAAAGTTGAAAATGAGGAAAATGAAGCCACCCTTTTTCTGTTATTGTTCATTTATCTTTTTTAGATTCCACATGTATGTGATAATATAGAGTATGTGTCTTTCTCTGCCTGACTGATTTCAGTAAACATCATACCCTATAGGTTCATCCATGTTGTTGAAAATGGCACAATTTAATCCTTTTTTATCCTTGAAACCATTTGTTGGTTTAGGGATACTTAGACTGCTTCCATATTTTGGCTATTGTAAATAGTGTTATGTGAACAATGGGTACACGAATCTTTTATTTTTTAAGCCACAGTGTTATCTGTACAATTCTGGATAGCTGAATTTTGGGAAATAGTCATTCATGGTATGTTATCTTCATCTTTTTGGTCATTTGGCTTCATACAGATTTTTGGTTGGCAACTGAAGCAATATAAAGTTTAAACTGGAAAAGGAGCAAAATATAGAACTTGTAGTGACATTTTTGAATAGAAGGAAACTAGGAACTCATGGAAAGAAATGTTAGCAACTCATATTTATTGAAGATTTCATGTAAGATCTTCCCTGGTGGCTCAGATGATAAAAATCAGCCTGCAATGCAGGAGAAAAGTGAAAATCAAGTAGCTCAGTTGTTTCCAACTGTTTGCAGCCACATGGACTGTAGCCTACCAGGCTTTTCTGTCCATGGGATTTTCCAGGCAAGAGACCGGAGTGGGTTGCCATTTCCTTCTCCAGGGTATCTTCCCGACCCAGGGATGGAACCCCTGTCTCCCACATTGTAGGCAGATGCTTTACCCTCTGAACCACCAAGGAAGCCCCACAATGTGGGAAACCTGGGATCAGTTCTTGGGTTGGGAAGATCCCCTGCAGAAGGGAATAGTTACCCATTCCAGTATTCTGACCCGGAGAATGCCATGGACTGTATAGTCCATGGGGTCGCAAAGAGTTGGACATGACTGAGTGACTTTCACTTTCACTTTTCATGTAAGTTAGGCAGTGGGCTTTGTATTAATGTCCGTCATTTCATATAATTCTCAAATCAACACAGTGAAGTTGGTACTATTATCGACTCAGTTTTACAAGCAAGGATAACCACTCTGATGTACTGATTCCTGAATAGAGTCAGGGTAAAAAAAGATTAAATTTTGAGGAATTTCTCAATCAGTGAGTCCAGAAGTAGCTGGAGAGTAACACATGTAAAGGTTGTATTATCAAGGGAGAAAAAAGACAAAGTTCCAAGGGCTCCTCCGACACTGCACAAGAGACAGCTTTAGAATGAGTCAGAAAGATAAGACCTGTCTTATCCTGATACTAAGTTTGAAAACTTGCTTCTGGTGGCTCAGCGGTAAAGACTCTGCCTGCAATTCAGGAGACACCAGAGATGTAGGTTCGATCCCTGGGTCAGGAAGATCCCCTAGAGGAGGAAATGGCAACCCAAACCAGTATTCTTGCCTGAAGAATCCCATGGACAGAGGAGCCTTGTGGGTTACAGTTCACAGGGTCGCACAAAGTCAGGCACGATGAACAACTAAACAACAACAACAGCAATTCAAACTGTGTAGAAGAAACAGTGAGTGCATTGCCTGAATGGTTTCTGTATCCTTTAAGGAGGAGTACGTAAAGGCAGGCTGAATAATAATAATTTTAGCAATAATAGAAGTGTCTGAAAGTTTCATTCATGCTCATTACGTGCAGTGAATCTACCAGGACACCTCCATTTCTGACTTTTGAGAGGCATTTTCAGAAAAGAATAGAAGTCTATTGTTTTTCAGGAAATTCATTTCACAAAATTAAGCCCTTATCTAACATAATGTTTGCAAATATATCTCCCAAGTTTTCAAATAAAAACGTTTTGTTTATAGTATCTGTTTTGTTACCCTAAATTTTTGATACTTAGGTAGCTGAGTCAGTTACTTTTAAAATACATTAATTTAAATTTGTCCTAAGTAGTCCTTTACAATGATTGAAAGAAAAAGTAGTTTCTAAAAAGAGAAATTATTACCTCTCAGGCTAAATAATAACCTGAAACTTCATAAAATATGTTTTATGAATTATTGTTTAGGTTAATAAGCCTTGACCTTTAGATCTAAATTCTTTGCTCAGTTATTTAATATTGTTATAGATGGCTGTTCTTTACTCTTTTAATCATCAATTTATATTTTGCATTGTCTGCCTGATCATGCTCTAATAAGCCCTATAAGAAAATTAAAGAATGCAGAAATGGCATTGTCTCTGCTCCATGGAATTTATTTAAATCAAATAAGTATGTTTATAATAGCAAATGACAACAGTTCAAGGTGTAGTTTGAAATTATGAACACGTTTATAGAGACCATACTCAGTATCCCAGTTGGAAGCAGAGGCAGAGAATATTTTGCTTTCAAATGCCTCAAAGTCTGATAAGTCACTGCATATAATTGATAATTTTCAATGTCTCCCATCCCCAGCAGAGCATAAGGGGTGGCATAAATATGTTTCTGTTTCACTGAGTAACCATTTTCCAAGTTTCAGAACCTTAGCAGCCTTTGCTCTGAAAGTCTCTACCCCAACAATATATGTTTCCTTTCCTTAAGTTAGCAATCAATTCAGCTTTGTGGTTTTTTGTTTAAGGTATTGAAGATGATTTTCATTTTTTTAAGCAGCTGAATACCCTGGAAAATAACAACTTGTGTAGCCAATTTTGGAAAGAATATGTGTAGTCATATTCTTTGCCTTGATAGTTTAATTTCTAGGAATTTGCCCAAATAGATACTGCATAATCTTATACAGTTTTGCATTTAATCCTTTTAACAATTCTACAATATAAACCCTATTTTTATTTCCATTTTTTCACTTGATGAAAGGAAGGCTAGGAAGATTTAGAACCATTTCCTTAGCCACATATCTAGTATACTCTTTAGAGACTTGCTGTTAAGCCAGAATTCTGCTTCCTCTGTTAGAGAAAAAGATTCAAAATGAAGACAAAAATGTTTGATAAATATAGGTATTTGAAGTAACACCACCAACACCCAAATAGATGAAAAAAGAGCTAAGTAAATATTCATTATTGGGACATATAAAATAATGAATATGTTAAAATGTTTATGATCTGGTATTGAAACAAAATCAAAGCACAATTATAACTACATAAAGTTGTGATACACATGGATTAGAAATGAAACAGACAAAAGGCTATGTGAATTTCTGGGGTGGTTGGGTTCTGAGAATAATACATCATCTTGAGCTTTTAAATATTGCTCTAATGTTTGTATAATAACAAAATTAAGGGCTTCCCTGGTGGCTCAGTGGTAAAGAATTTGCCGGCCAATGCAGGAGACACAGGTTTGATCCCTGAGTCAGGAAGATCCTCTGGAGAAGAAAATGGCAACCCACTCCAGTATTCATGCCTGGGAAATCCCACGGACAGAAGAGCCTGGTGGGCGACAGTTCATGGGGTCAGAAAGAATCGGACACGACTTGGTGACTAAACAACAAAAGTAACATAGATATAAAGAGCAATCTCTGCATTTGAGGTTTCTAATCAATTATTCCATGCTCTATAAAAAACTTCAACGTACCAAAGATTTCTGAGACTTCTAGGGATTATATACACTTCTGATTATTTGGTATTCTGAATTTCTACACTGGAGCTTTTCCAATTCTACCATAAATGTTCCTTTCTCTCTGACTGCTTTGACCTGGATATGGGACTCATCTCTTAATTTCCCCCTAAACTTTCAAACAAGATATAGTTGACAGGTAGTTCTGAAATTTTAGATGGAGTGGTATTCTATCATAGCAGTATAAACAAGTTAATGTTGAATTAATGCTACTTTCCTAAAATTCTAGCTGTGTAGTACATCGCTTATTTTCTGTTCCTTGAAGACTTTCTTATCAGTGCTCCTCATTTGATCATGTAAGATGATTTGCCATCTTCAACCTCAACTCTGAGCATAACGAATATGTGATATTGTGCACCCATAAAACCAAAGGGGCATATTCCAGATTTTACCCCTTAGCAGCATAGAGATTCACTGTGAGATAGATTATGACATTCCAAACATAAGAAAGGAGAAATCATTATATTTGTTTTGGGGGCTTGCTGCTAAGTCACTTCAGTTGTGTCTGACTCTGTGCAACCCCATAGACAGCAGCCCACAAGGCTCCCCTGTCCTTGGGATTCTCCAGGCAAGAACACTGGAGTGGGTTGCCATTTCCTTCTCCAATGCATGCAAGTGAAAAGTGAAAGTGAAGTCGCTCAATCCTGTCCGACTCTTAACGACCCCATGGACTGTAGCCTACCAGGCTCCTCCGCCCAGGGGACTTTCCAGGCAAGAATACTGGAGTGGGTTGCCATTGCCTTCTCCTTTGGGGGCTTAAATGACATTAATTTAAAGTCTCAAATTTTAAATTAATATCCTACTGTGCTTTGATTACAAATGTGCTCAATGGCATTTTATTTAGAAATTCAAAGCTTCAAATACTTTCAAGTATCTGTTATTCAACAGAAAGTATAATAGGAAGGCTTAGTACAAAAGAGACAGATCTTACAAAAAGGAATCCTCCTGAATAACCTCTTCAACAACAACAACAACAAAAATGAAATAAGGCTTTTACTATGGTTGAAGGGATTTCGATTAGAAGAAAGAAAATAGTGATAGCTGTTAGCATTCAAATATGGCAGAGAGATAGATTTGGGAATCTTCTTTCAATGCATTTTTATGCATTGTAACAGATATCAAATGAGAGTTAAGCATAGGATGAACCAGATTGAGTTTTGCATTTGTCTTCTCTACCTACCATACTATTATTTGAGGGTATAAAACATGTTTTCTATTGGTGTATCTTCCTTTATTGCTTATCATCCTCTCATATTCAAGAAGCTTTTCAAATAGTCTAATAAAGTATTTTCAAATTATCTAATAAAATAAGTTCCCTTAGAAGTCTGCATTGTGATTGCAAAGCAATAGGGAGAAAGTCTGATTTATTGATAAGTGAGAGTATGCTATAAATTTTCTTCATTTTAAAACTGCCTATAGATGATGAGATCATCCTACTTAGAAAAATTGCAGCAGGCAGGGATAATGATGCAAGTACTAAAGAAAAAGATCACAATGTCTAAGGGTATATGCTTGCTTTATAAAGTAAATGTATTTCTTCTAAAATACTATGTGGAAATCTAATGAAACTGTAGCAGAGAAGATTGTTATCTAAGAAAAGACATGATAAATGTTTTTGTGAGATAATCATTTTATAATCAAAAAAAAATCATCACTCAGTTTATGCATTTTGTGAAGCTCTTTGATTCTCATCTTAGATTTCCTTGATGTGAAGGCACACTGTATCTAATGTAACATAAGTAATGTAGCAAGAATTATTTCCAATCTAGTAGCTTAGGTCAGATTTTGAAGTTCAACAGAAAGATATTTCATGTGAGGTTTTTGGCTTTGCGTGTGTGGTAAGTCACTTCAGTTGTGTCCAGCTGCTTCAACCCTATGGACTGTAGCCTGTCAGGCTCCTCTGTCCATGTGATTTTCCAGGTAAGAATATTGGAGTGGGCCTCCATGCCCTCCTCCAGGGAATCATATCGTCCCAGGGATCGAATCCACATTTCTGACATATCTTGCATTGGCAGGTGGGTTCTTTACCACTAGTACCTCTGGTTAATATTTTCTTAATGAAATAAAATTCATTATAATATCACTTATAGAAAAGAGCTCAGTCATCTCTGGAATTTAAAAAGCAAAAACATACTCTGACCAGTAAGAATATTTCCATACAGTGTGGACTTTACAAAGTGGTACAAAAGCCAAAGGATTGATTTAAGGAAGGGGTGATTGTAGATGTTCAGTCCTTACAAGCTGTCCACCTCTAGGCAAATCACTTATCCTCTCAGAGAGCTCTTTCTTTCCTTATTTAGAAGGAGTACAGAATTTCTTACTTTACAAGCTTACTGTAAAGCTGATGTGTATAAAGAAAACTTTATAAAACTCTTAAAAAAGTGTAAGAAAATTTGGGCCTCATAATATTATTGTGTCACACAAAGTACATAAGTCCTTAATTATCCTAATTTTAAAATGGCGTTAGAGTTATTTTGGCCACTTACTGGTTTATTTAGAACCTGAACACCCAGCCATTTATGTAATTGAAACTAATGTCTATATGACTAGCAAGATAGTATTGCCAAGAATATAGAACCAAATGGCCATAAAATAATTAAAGCTTTGAATGATTTTAAAATTAAATTAAAACGCTGAATTATAACTTTGAATGGTTCAAATGGTGTGAATTGTTAAAAATGCAAATATATGTAAAGAGTTCTTAAAATTCTTAAATTTTAAATCATGATTGAACATTTTAGGGCAAATAGAGAACAGAGGTTCTTAATAACTTGGAGTAAATGGAGAAAAATGGCAAAATATAATTACACTGAGGTAGAAAGGATGAGATTACACATAAGAAGACACTTTCTAAAGTAGGAAGTAATCAGTCCTCCTGTATCTCTAAATGGCAAACACTCATCTGTTTCATCTGTTTATTTTTTCTGGAATTTCATACATATGGAATTATATAACATTCAGATATTTGTGTCACCCTTCTCTCACTTACAAAATACATTAAAGATTCATCCATGATAGTGCATGAATCAATCATTCTTTCCTTTTCATCACTTTACCAACAAAGGTTTGTATAGTCAAAGCTATGGTTTTTTTTCAGTAGTCATGTACGGATGTGAGAGCTGGACCATAAAGAAGGCTGAGTGCCAGAGACTGATGCCTTTGAATTATGGTGCTAGAGAAGACTCCTGAAACTCCCTTGGACTGCAAGGAGATCAAACCAGTCAATTCTAAAGGAAATCAATCCTGAATATTCATTGGAAGGACTGATGCTGAAACTAAAGCTCCAATACTTTGGCCACCTTATGCGAAGATCCGACTCATTGGAAAAGACCCTGATGCTGGGAAACACTGAAGGCAAAAGGAGGAGAGGTAGGCAGCGGATGACATGGTTGGATAGCATCACCAACTCAATGGACATGAATCTGAGCAAACTCTAGGAGAGAGTGAAGGACAGGGAAGCCTGGCGTGCTGCAGTCCACGGAGTTGCAAAGAGTCAGACACAGCTTAGTGACTGAACAACAAGTATTCTATTTATAGGTGTACTGCTGCTGCTGCTAAGTCGCTTCAGTCGTGTCCGACTCTGTGTGACCCCATAGACNCCCACCAGGCTCCCCCGTCCCTGGGATTCTCCAGGCAAGAACACTGGAGTGGGTTGCCATTTCCTTCTCCAATGCATGAAAGAGAAAAGTGAAAGTGAAGTCGCTCAGTCTGTCTGACTGTTAGCGACCCCATGGACTGCAGCCCACCAGGCTACTCCATCCATTGGATTTTCCAGGCAAGAGTACTGGGGTGGGGTGCCATTGCCTTCCCCTATAGTTGTACTACAGTTTTTTTTATTCAATCACCAATTGAAAAATATTTTCATTATTTTGACATTTTGGCAATTACAGATAAACTTGCTATAAATATTTATATATAGGTTTTTGTGTGAAACTATGTTTTTTTTCTTTCAAATCACAATTTTATTTTCTAGATAGTATGACAGTATTCTTAGAAGATTCCAGAGAATTTAAAAAAAATGCAGAGTTCAATGAGGTTGGATAAAAATAAACACGCAGAAAATAAATTATTTTTTAAAATCTGTAATTCATTTAGAAGATATAACTTTAAAATATTCTCCATAGCCATAAAATCTTTAAATATCTTAGCAATAAACCTGACAAGTTGCATCCTTTTAAAAGCTTTCACTTTTCACTTTCACGCATTGGAGAAGGAAATGGTAATCCACTCCAGTGTTCTTGCCTGGAGAATCCCAGGGACAGAGGAGCCTGGTGGGCTGCCGTCTATGGGGTCGCACAGAGTCAGATATGACTGAAGCGACTTAGCAGCAGCAGCAGCAGTGGTAGCTCATCATGGTTTTAATTTGTAGTTCCCTAATGCATGGGGTCGCAAAGAGTCAGACACGACTGAGCGACTGAACTGAACTGAACTGAACTGAATGACTAAAGATGTTAAACATCTTCCCATATATTTATTGATTTTTCATATATTTTCTTTGGTAAAATTCAGATCTTCTATGAATTTTTAAATTTTTATATTAATTTTTAAGAATTCCTTATATACTTTGGGTACAATTTCTTTATCAGATATGTCATCTACATGTCTGAAGCTTATACTTCCATTATTTTAACAGTGTCTTTCACAGAACAATTTTTAAAAGTATATATATATATAAATATTTTTGCTTTTGGTTCACATTTTAATTAAGAAAGGTTGTGATTAGATAATGCCTTTCGTGACAAAAGAGTATATACACTGAAGCAAATAAAAAGTGAACAAATTCCAATGTATTACAGTTTGAAGGTTTATACCTTGTATATTTTATTAACCATAATTTTTCATAAATAGCTGGTTCTATAAAATTTATTTTGTTATAGGCATAGTATCAGATAACTTCTCATTAAGATTTTTGAAGTTATATGCTCCTTTGATGTGCTGAGGTTCACTTACAAAATCCATTAGGTAGCAGAATTACATCATTAAATCAGTTCTCTAGAAAAGTTGTCCAATATGGCTGCTACTAGCCACATAGGACTGCCAAATACATAAAATGTGACCAGTGTGACTGAAGCCATGACTTTTATTTTGATGAGTTTATTTATTTTTTAAATGAATTAAATTGTATTGCAGTACAACTGCTTTACAGCATTGTGTTAGCTTCTACTGTATAGCAAACTGAATCGCCCGTACAGATACACATTTCCCTTCCCTTCTGGACTTCCCTCCCATTTAGGACACCACAGTGCATTAAGTAGAGTTCCTTGTGCTATACAATATGTTCCCATCCATTGCCTATTCTATATATAGTATCAGTAGTATATAGGTTTAGGTTTAAAAACTGATGTTCCATTTAGTTATTGAAAAAACCTTTCAACTATGTATGGGACAACTTGGCTTTGTGAATCTTTATCAACTGTAAATTTTATGAAAGCGAAATACAGATCAAGTATACCCAGTAAAAATTTAGTGTCAAAATTGAGATGTATTATAAGCACACACTTGATTTTAAAGACTTAATACTGAAAAAAAAATGCTAAAAGGACCATTAATATTTTTTACATTCACCACATGTTAAAAAGACTGTATTTTGAATATATAAGGTTAAATACAATATATTACTAAAACCCATATTACCAGCTTCTTTTTACTTTTTGAAATGTGACCTCTAGAAAAATGAAATCACATGTGTCTCACATTACATTTTCTTTAGAAAGCACTGCTTTAGAACTACATATTATATATTAAAGTGGTATTTTGTGTCAAAAGCATTCAGTGTTCTGAAATGACATGCTACCAGTCTGCCCCCTGCTACCTCCCGCTCCCACAAAAGAGCAGCAGGCAGCTCCAGCTCCCTTCCTTCTTGAAGCAGGATCAAGAATCAGTAAGTTCCAAGTCACTTTTGATAGATTTTATAACCTCAGGGGCTCCAACAAGGAAAGGACTAGAAGAAAGCAAAGTAAGGCTTAACTTGGGCCTTGTAGGTCTCACAGTGTCAGGTGCTGTCAAGGAACAGCATCTCCTGATGCCCTAAACATGCCATAAATTGGGCAGCACTTCTGATTACTGAGGGGCTCCAGTTCATGGCTTACTTTCTTCTGAGAAAAAAGAGGTTGGACTGCCTCCTCTCCTTCCCACTGCCATGGGTTAGCACTTTCTCTTAGTACTTCTTAACTCACAAACAAGGAATAGAACCCCAGCCTTCCACCTTTCTCCTCACTTTTCAGCATTATGAAGCTAATAGTAAGAGGTTTCCTTAGAGTATAAATTATGTTTATTCTTTTTATTTAGCTTATCAATAAAATCATGTGCCTATATATACACACATATATGTGTATGCATGCACACACACACAAACACACACATGTGTATATGAATGATTTAGTGGTATAGGTATTATCTTGCCAAAACTGAAACCAGTTTTCAAAAATATAACTAATATAGAAAGAAGCTGACCTGACTTTGAAATATTATGCATTATAATTTTCAAAAGATATTTCAAGAAATTGTAATATCTTAGAATAAAATTTCACAGGTATAATGTTTAAAGTTTCTTTTAAAAAATAAAGACAGTATAGAAATCTTAAAGATATTAAGTATAATGGTAAATACAACTAAACATCATGGGTGTATTACTCTACCATGTATGACATAACTATGTTAAGTGTTAACTTTGATATAATGTTAAGTCCAACATCTCTTCATATAAGACAAACTTCTGAAACTATTCTTTACTTAAGATCAATTTTAGTTTGTAAACTTTTAAACAATTTAAGATACCAATAAGTTCCAATTGAACACATTTCTCTCAGAATCCAGCCAGCTTGGGAAAGTAAATACATACTTACACTGTAGAGAACATATCATGGGAAGCACATAGACAGTTGTTAAGCTATTCCACTTGATGATAAAATTCTTGAATTATTACATTCTAAATCTGTTGGGACAGAGAGAGAAAAAATGAGCTAAATATGCTGGGTTTACTATATACATAGCAAATAACCAAAGAAAACAAAAAGAAATAATATACCTTATAAGCATAGATCTATATGTATTATTGTGTCATTTTCCTATATTACTTTATGATTTTTTTTCATTTTTAGGCAAATGTTATTGGATTATTTAAGTCATGTCAATATATAGGCAGACCTCAGAGAAATTGCAGGTTAGGTCTCAGAACACTCCGGTAAGGTGGATGTTGCAATAAAAAGAATCACACTGATGTCCTGCTATACCACTGCATGTGACAGTCATGTTTACCCTATACTGTAGCCTATTGTGTGACAGCATTATGTCTAAAATGCAATGCACATACCTCAATTCCAAAATAACGCTAAAAAATGCTAATGATCATCTGAGCCTTTAACGAGTCAATCTTTTTGCTATAATAACTTCAAAGATCACTGATCATAGATTATCCTAACAACTATGATAATAATGTTAAAGTTTGAAATATTGGGAGAATTACTAAAATGTGACAGACAAATGAAGGGAACAAATAATGTTGGGAAAAAAATGGCACTGACAGACTTGTTTGATGCAGTATTGCTACAAACGTTCAATTTGTAAAAATCTCAGTATCTGCAAAGTGCAATAAAACAAAGCACAATCGAATAAGAAATAGTATTAAAAGAGCTATGTCCGGACAATAAGAAATATTATTAAAAGAATAAATGGTGTCATTAAAATTTAAGGAAATAAATACACTTTGTTAATTAAATATAGTTCATGGTCTCTATTTTTCATGCTTTCCACTTAAAGACTAAGTTGTGTCTAAAGCACAAAAACAAAATGTTACTAAATAATCTGGATGTTTATTATTATCTGGATGTTTGATGGAACAAAGACCAAATTTTTAGATGATTTGTCTGAACATCTTTAATTTTCACCTTAATGGATGAAATCTCTTTTAAGGTCTGAATGTCTTATCGCTCCCCCTTCAAATTCTTATGGTGAAATCTTAATGGTATTGAGAAGTGATTAGCTCAGGAGGGAGAAGCTTTTATGAATGGGACCGGTGTCTTTGTAAAGGAGAATCCAGAGAGCTCCCTTGCCTTTCCACCAAATGAGAACACAGTGAAAAGTTGGTACCTATGATCCAGGAAGCTCACACCAAACACCCAATATGCCAGCCTTCAGAACTATAAGAAATAAATGTCTGTTGTTGATAAGCTACCCAGGCTGTGGTATTAATACTTTATTATAGCAGCCCAAATGGACTAAGGCACTTGCCCTCATACATGATTGGGTATAAATGGACCAAGTGCTTTCAAACCTTATTAAATTTCTTATTCAGTAATGAATGAAGATATTAGCTCTAATACAAAGTGGGAAACCTACCTACTGAAATTCATCTCCCCAATGGCAAGCACAAATATCATCAAACTATGGGATAATTTCTAGTACAATAAAAAGTGTGTTTAGTTTTCTGTTTAAAATAGTGCCTCCTAAAACTGTTATGGGAATTTATACAGTCAATTTTTTTTCTTTGCTGTAGAACATACTCAGATAAGCCTCTCATACTTACAGGTAACAAAACTTGGTGGCTAGGTATCTCTATACTCAGTACACACACACACACACATGCATGCATACATGTGCACACACAAACACAACCATATCTCTTGTTCCTACTGAATACCCGCCAAATATCTAACTTTTTTTCTCCCTGAAATCGTAGCTTTTAAAACAAAATTCAGTCAGATTTCTTTCTGAATTTACTCAAAGTCTTGGCTTGTGCTTAATAGTCTTATTTTTTTTCCCTCCTCAGAGCTTTTGTGTAGTAAAATTTTATTGAAGTATAAAGGAGATAGAGAAAGCTTCTGACATAGGCATCAGAAGGGGGTAGAAAGAGTACCCTAATAGTCTTATTATTTGGATGTTTTGCCTGACTTAAGTGCATTTTTTCTTTTATTTACATTGCAATAGTGGATGCAAACACATTTAAAGATAAGCAAAATGTGAAGGGTAGATGTGGCATTTCTGCTTGTCTTTAACATCAAATCTCACCTAACTGTTATCATTTCAAAGGTATGAGAAAGTATAGTATGAAAGGTATGAAAACTCATCTATATTTTGTAATATGTGTTGAATGTTCTTTTAGGTTTGTGTAATTGTCAAATTATCATTTAATAATAGGGTAAGGTGGGCTTGTACATATTAAGAAGCTGGGAGTCAAATTTAGCCCTAACTTCAAAGTATCTACTCAAATGTGTCTTCCCTTGCATATGGCTCCCTGAATACTGTAAGATAATTCTGCCTAGGTATCTATGTTCAATACCACTTGAATCTCCAATCTGAAATCAAAATTGAGATATATCTTAGGACAGATTAAGTTTCTCTGTTGAAATTCTATATCTTGTGTTAAGAGTTGTTAAATGAGGAACACTGCAAATACAGTAATTGCATATAACATATGTAATGTGTTGGTTATAAACTAAGACATAAAGGACCAATATACCTAATAAATTAAGAAATATAGAGAAGGGGGATTTACACCTTTGTCAATGGTTTCAGATTCATACTTGAGCATCTGTGACTTTTTTTTTTTATGGTTTTCTGTCTCAGCATGAAATGCCATTCCTACTGTGTTTTTAAACACCCAACATATTATTTGATGCTTTTGAAGTGAGTGTGGCTGAAAAGTCAGAAAAATCAAACATTTAGAATCCTGTCTAGAATGAGAGCAAATAATGACAGCCAGCAAGTACATATGTTCATGTGTGTACTTCAAACCTGAATAATGATACAGCATGCTGAACAAACAACACTCAAGGTATGGAGTTACTCTTCTATGGTTATTATTTTTTGTTGATAAAGTTTTATCTGAATAAAGTTATTATCTCTATTCTCCTTTTTGTATTACATGTGAGGAAACCATTGTTCTCTTAAATTTCCTACCTTTGTGTCTAACCCAAACGATTACAATAGATTTTCTTTTCTGCATACCTAGAGACTTATTTTTCTGCCTAGGGCAGTCAAGGCGTCTGCTTGACATGGGGTAGAGGTGGGGACAGACACTTAGCTTCTGTCATTTATAACACTATTTTGTTGTATGGCTTAAAGTCAGGCAGTCTTGAGAAGAGTTTCTAAATTCCTTTTGTTCTCCCTTACACATAGAGGCAAAGTGTGGTGTATTAGTCTATTATTTGGATGTTTTGCCAAGATCCAGAGACTCAGTGAGGATGAAACATTAAGGGGATTCACAGATTTTTGCTCTTCATCTTGATGTTTGTTTTACTAGGTTTTCAAGAAACAAAACTTTATATAAAGGAGTTTAATTCCTGTAGAAAGATCGCTTCATTTCTGTAGAAAGGAAGAAAGCCTTCTTTACCTATTCTTATGAGAAATGCCAGAAGAGGGAGAATGAAGAAGGCCCCGGTGAAAGGAAGGGGAAAGTGGCTGCCACAGCTCTTGTTTCCTCCTGCAAGTTTGCTATTTGTTTATTGGTTGTGCTGGGTCTTCATTGATGCACTCGCGCTTTCTCTAGTTGCAGGAAGTGGGGCCCAGTCTCAAGTTGTGGTGCATGGGCTTCTCACTGTGGTCACTTCTCTTGTGGCAACGCATGGGCTCAGTACTTGTGGCACACGGGCTTTGATGCCCTGTGGCATGTGGAATCTTCCTGAAGCAGAGATCAAACCACTGGATCAACAAGGAAGTCCTCCTCCCAGCTTTTTGAGCTCAAACCTCCAAGGGAAGAAGCATTAGAAATTACTGGTTGAGAGAATTTGAAGGGCTTCTGCTTATGGGTTTGAGAAGAGATTGTTATGCTGTAAAATCCAAAGCCAACACCTGACTGAGACCTAGTAATATCATGAGAGACCAAGGGCATGAAGAGGCCCAAATCACAATCCCGTCTCCCTAGGTTACTGTGTGGCATGGATAATGAACTGAGAAAAACTGAGCCTACTGGGAGCAAAATGAGCCAGTCACAGGGGTTCGTAAGGTTTTCAGCTTTAAGTAGATGGCAGAAAAGGGAAATATCAATATATGTAACAGCAGAGACTCTAATGGAGAAGGCAATGGTACCCCACTCCAGTACTCTTGCCTGGCAAATCCCATGGATGGAGGAGCCTGATAGGCTGCAGTCCATGGGGTCGCTGAGTTGGACATGACTGAGCAACTTCCCTTTCACTTTTCACTTTCATGCATTGGAGAAGGAGGTGGCAACCCACTCCAGTGTTCTTGCCTGGAGAATCTCAGGGACGGGGGAGCCTGGTGGGCTGCCATCTACGGGGTCACACAGTCGGATACAACTGAAGTGACTTAGCAGCAGCAGCAGCAGCAGAGACTCTAATGGGCCCAGAAGCCAAGATCCAGGGCAGACTGAACTTGCAAGGCCACTGGACAGATACAAAGCTGAGAAAAACTGACTGTGAGAAGTGTCAGCAGAGAGTGGCCACAACAGAACTGGGTGTCACGCTGAGTGGAGGCAGTCAGGGAAGGGGAGCCTCCTGGAGGAGGTCGTGTTTGAACTGAAGATAAGGAGAGGGGACACTAGGTGCAAAGGGCCAGGACAGAAACAAGCATAGCATATTCAAGGAGGCAGGGAGAAAGCAACAATGGTGTGCCTGTAGCGTAGGGACTCAGAGCCCAGGGGGAGGGGAGGAGTGGCAGGGTTGGAGGTTGATAGGCAGATAGTGGCCGAGTGATCCTGGGCCTCATAGGCCACTCTGAGGCGTTCAGACTTTGTGATACAATGGAGTTAGGAGAGGTCAGACCAGGGGATTATCATGATCTGATTAAGATTTTAAAAGATCATTTGGAATATTCTGTGACTAGTAGAAAGACAAGTCCAGAAGCAATAGCCTTCAAAGAGTACTGCAGTAGTTGAGATATGATGGTGGTAAATTTGAGGACAATGATAATGAAGAGAAATGTTTGGATATTGAGTATATTTTACTTTTTTAAATTTTTTTTAGTATATTTTAATAAAGTATAAAGTCCTATTCATTAATTTCACTGTTTCACAAACTCAAATGCATTTTTGAGCCATTATTGTAGAGCACTTTTTTTTCTTTAACAAAGGATGAATAGAAAAATACAAATTACTTAGATATTTTATGTAGGGTACTTCAGTTAATTAGGTTAAAATTAACCATAGGGGAAAAAGAGACACACTCTTTGTTTATTTGCTTTTCAAAAATTATTGTTGAACCAATTGATTAAGATACTATAAATGATAAGTAAAACACCATATGATTCTTATAAATGAAAGAATAGGAAAACAGCCAAGAGAAGCACTACTTTTCTTATAAAGAAAACATTTTTTTAAGTATTCTGAGTGATGTTAGAAACATCTCTGTTATATTCAAAATTGAATTTCATTTATAAAGTTCCTTAATTAAATTCACTAGATGTGATCAAAGGGCAGTGAATTTTGAACAAATAAAGACAATTACTTTATGCAGTTCATAGTAATAAATGAAATATGCTGCCAGAAGAGGTCGTTGAGCCAATTCCTGTGGTTGTACTTTAAACAGAATTTTATGACTTCAGAACTACCAGGCTGGGTCTTGAAGTCTGTTTTAATTCAACATACATTTTTCTAAATGCATTCTATATAACAGCTGCTAGGTACTATGGCTAAGAGGCTGACTAAAACACTCTCTTGCCTTTGAAGGCTTCTTAGTCGAGAGGAGGAATGGAGGAAAGAGAAATGAAGAAACTTGCACAAAATGACTGTCTAGGGGCACAAATGTTGCAACATTCAATTTCACTTGGCTGGAGCTTAATAGAAAATGAGCTTTGTAAAGTGAATGTTGAATGATAACTAGGCAGTGCAGTATGAGCAAAGATAAAGAGGACAGAGATAATAAAGTTCATAGTTCAGGACTAAAAAGTAATCTGGGAGATAGGCAGTGTGATGAAGAGCAGGCAAGAAACAGCAGAGGTGAGCAGAAGCTGGTCATTGGAGACCCTTTGGTCAGGCTGAGAGCTTGAACCTCATTAACACTAAGAATAATACCTCCTAGGAATAAAAGAGTGCATACTTTATATAGGCATAGTTTTAAGGGTTTTATATACAGGTTCTCATTCAGTCTTATCGACAACCTAAAAAATGTTATCGCAGTTTTAAAGAAGAATATGAAGCATAGAGATGTTAAGCAATTTGCCCAAAGTCACCCAACTTCCAAATGGTGGCACTGGACAAGAACACATGGAGACTGATTTCAGAGCTCCACTGTTGGTCACATAGATCTCTCTTATGTGATCGACATGGGATGGTGAGCTGTAAGCGTTCTTCTTTTTTAATTTTTGCATAATATACAGAGAAAAGGAGTAATATTTTTTCACAGTACAAGATGCTGGTTTGTTTTTTATATTAAGTAGAAATGGAAATAAGAATCCTGAAACTAAAAGCACAAGGCCAACTAAGGAGGCAAGAAGAGAGGATGGGAAACAATAAATGTTCCCTGAGAATTTTACTGAGGGGAAATTCCGGGTTAAATGGTTTGAGGCCATGTTGTCCACACCTCTGCAGAAGCTGGAAGAGAAAAGTGGCTAAAGGAATAGTGTTATCTGTGCTTGCTTCTATGTAGCTCCTTGGTTATTTTCATTGTATCAGTTCATTTACATGTTGCACTTTTCTCTTCCCTTCTCTCTTCTATAGCTGGCTTGAATGATCTGTCTGACCCTTATTCCTTATAGGAATATGACACAGATTCTTATGAACTGCAGTGAATGGGACCAGAACTGATTATGAGAGATTCTTGACTCTGACAAATGCAGACCCTTTTACTTGCTGAACTGCTGTAGGAGATAGGGAATTAGTAGCACATAGGACCATTAACAAATATTGGCATCTTGAGGACTTAAAATATTCTTATGCTTGGAATACAGGACAGCAATTGCTATACTAGATGTTTGAAACTGATTTGTCCTGAGTTATATCTATATTTTATCCATAGAAATATCTTTCAACATGCACTGTTTGAAGAGGGAGAGTTCCTTTGTTCTCTTAAAACCTGGCAGAACCCTTCAGGGAAAACCACTGAGCTTCTCCCACCTGGAGTTTGAAATAACATTGGAAACCTCATTGTGCACACTTCCTAGAGCATCCATTTTACTCAAAGATTTGGGGAAATATTTGTATTCCACAATAAAGATATATCATAAACATAATACATTGTGTACACACATTTTAAAAATATTTCTTTATTTAACCAAACTTTTATTGAATACCTACTATGACAGGTGCTGTTCTGGTTATTGGGAATGGAACAGTTATTCCCACATATTTATGGTTATCTTATGCTGGTTAGTGAGAAAAAAACATAGTATGTTTTAACATGTGTATGAAAAAATCTCTTTTTTTCTCTAGTTTTATTAAGAAATAACTGACATGCCTTACTGTATAAGTTTGAGGTATATATCATGATGCTTTGATTTCATATATTGTGAAATGATTATCACAATAGGTTTAGCTAACACCCATTATCTCATAGAGACATAATAAAAAGAAAAGAAGAAAACATTTTCCCCTTGTGATGAGAACTGTTTTGATATACTCTTAACAGCTTTCTTATTATCATAAACAATAGTCATCATCATTGTTGTACATTACAACTCTAGTAATATTTATCTTATAACTGGAAGTTTATACCTTATGACTAAGTTATGTTTTCTGCTTTTTTCCCCCTTAGATTCCACATATAAGTGAGATCACACAGTATTTGGCTTTGTCTGGATATTTCACTTAGCATAATGTTTTCAAGGTCCATTCATGTTGCTGACAATGGTAAGATGTCTTGATTTTTTAATGGTTTAATAATATTGCATTATATATCTTTATCTGTATATCTATACACACCTTGACTTCTTTATTCATTCATTCATCAGTGGACACTTAAGTTGTTTACATGTCTTCAATTTTATAAATAATGCTGCCATAAATATGGAGATACAGATATCTTTTCAAGTCCATGTTTTTCATTTAATCCATCTTGAGTTGATTTTTTTGAATGGTGTATGAAAGGGATCCAGTTTCAATGATTTCACGTGTGACTGTCTAATCATCCCAGCACCATTAATGGAAGAGACTTTCTTTTCTCTATTGAGTATTCTTGGATACCTGGTCAAGTATTAGCTGACCATAAGTATATACTTCGGCTTCTTTCTGGGATTTCAATTCTGTTCCACTGATCTATGTGTCTATTTTTATAGCAGTGCATACTCTTTTGATTACTATAGCTTTATAGTATAGCTTGAAATCCAGAAGTGTTGATTCTTCCTGCTTTGTTCTTTTTAGGATTTGCTATTTGGGGTTCTTTGTGGTTTCACATAATTTTAGAAGTGTTTTTTTTTTTTTTCTACTTCTGTAAAAAATGTCATTGAAATCTTGATAGAGACTACATTGAACATATAGACAGCTTTTGGTTGTGTTGTCATTTTAACAGTATTAATTCCTCGAATCCATAAACACAGGATATATTTCCATTTAATTGTGTCTCCTTTGACTTTTTTCATTAACAACTTGTAATTTTCATAGTATAGATTGTTCACCTCTTGTTTAAATTTATTTATAAGTATTTTATTGATTTTTATGCTATTGTAAGTGGGATCAATTTCCTTAATCTTTTCAGAAAATTTGTTGTTAGTGCATGGAGATGCTACTGATGGAAAAAGCAAGAGAGTTTCAGAAAAACATCTATTTCTGCTTTATTGACTATGCCAAAGCCTTGGACTGTGTGGATCACAATAAACTGTGGAAAATTCTGAAAGAGATGGGAATACCAGACCACCTAACCTGCCTCTTGAGAAACCTGTATGCAGGTCAGGAAGCAACAGTTAAAACTGGACATGGAATAACAGACTGGTTCCAAATAGGAAAAGGAGTACGTCAAGGCTGTATATTGTCTCCCTGCTTATTTAACTTA